>OV725079.1:120830465-121430465 GCA_928085145.1 Nezara viridula
TATGTAGAAATGTAGCAGCTGGAACTACCGTAAGATTCGTCACACGGGATCAAGAAGAACCGCCGCTATATCAACGGAATACAGGAATTTATTTCAAATTAAACTTGGGAATAAAAAAATAAAAAAAGCTTGTAGTTCCTTGAAGAGGATCAGCACTTGGTTAGGAAGTTCGTTTCAAGGTGAATGGTAAAATAAGGAGGTGGTTGTGGCCAGGATCACGTTCAACCATCATGTTTTACCCTTATAAAAGTTGTTCTCTTCATGAAGTCTTAATTCAGGGAACAACCTGAGGTAAGCTCAATGGCCGATGTATGCTAATAAACAATTATTTGCCAAAGCCAGAATCGAATTCGAGCTGACAGTTCAATACCACAACCACTCAGCTATCCCACTCCTCCACTCACAACACAGCAGAACTGTGGCCATTAAATAAATTAGTAAGTACCTTTTATCATCTTTCATTGATCCGAATCTGCAGGTATCAGGATCTACAGTATCCCTTTCATTCCTAAAACTATATACATAACAATTATTTATCAAAACGTTTCCTATGGATTTAGATGTCTCTAAGATACACTTAAATTAAATCTCTCAAAATAAACAGATCCTGTTATTTGATATAGTCAATATAAATTAAGACTTATTATTTGAATCCTTATTCTAGTTTGTTTTCAAGATAATGTAAATATTGGCATCATCGTAATAATTAGAATAAATAACGAGTTAAATTTATAAAAAGCGAACATTAATTTCGATTTTTAGCAATGCAATGGCTTTATACAAGGCTCCACGCAATTTTTAAATTTCATCTATTTCTGTGTCCATAAGTTCCTTACAGCTGTCTAATTTAAATATTAGTTGGCTTAACTGAGTAAAATTTCATATTTGTTCATGTCTCTACAACTGTGACAAATTTCATGAAAATCTGAGATGGTGAGGTTCAGATTTTGTGTTGAATTAACATGGAATGACCATTTACGTTCTGCAAACTGTATCCTTTGCATCATTTAAAACTTCATAAATTGTTTTTATAGAAGGTTTCGGTTGGTTCAAGAAGCGAATTCCCCCATTAAAAACAAAAACTGAACTGTTCTGCACATATATACCTTGTCCCATCACAGATGGATAAAAATATCGATAGCGTTTCATTGTTAATATAAGTATTTTTAATGATTTGAGTCCAATAATTTCTAAAATTACATTTTAAATTCAGGTAAAAGAATTTAATAATGTCCGTTTCCAGCATTCTTCATATTTCCTTCCTAATTAAGAAATTGAATATATATATATATATATATATATATATATATATATATATATATATATATATATATATATATATATTTCTTTTTTTCGGTAGGCTCTACAATCCTTTTAGATCTTTAAATCAGCCTTCTCTACCTATGAAGCTCAGCCGTAACTTTGTTTATCCTATATAACCATTAGGTTTTTGGCCTCCCACGTGGTCTCTTTTTTGCCGCCTTAACAAGCCTGCTCCATCTCTGCCTTACTTTGCTGTTTCTTTCCATTTATCTGCACGCAGCTCTGTTGCATCTTTGTTGATTCTATCTATTCATCTGCTTTTTGGCCTTCCGCTTGGTCTTTTGCATTCTATTGAGGTATTCAATGTTACGCAGAGGCTACCAGATGGTTTGGTACGAGTTACATGCACCGCCCTTGACCTCCGTGTCTTCATATCAAGCGATATTGATTGACCAGTTTCTATAAGCAGTTGTACTCTGATCCAAGATCGCTGCGGATATCGTGGGGAGGATTTTTCTCTCAAATCTTTCATTATTCTAGGGTGCTGGTTAGTGTCCAGGTCTCACAGCCACATATTGGAATTGGCTTCATCATAGCATTGTACTCCCTTAGTTTGAGGTTTCTTAAGATATTTCGGGATTTCAATACCATTGAGAGAGAGAAGAAAGCTAAGTTTAGTTATACGTTGGTCTATTTTTGCCTGTTTGTCATTCATAAAGCTTATTGTGGCGCCGAGGTATTTGAAAGTTTCTACTCTCAGAAATGATTTTCCTTCAACGCAGATCCTGTTATTGGGGTGGAATTTTCGGCTTATTATCATGTAATTTGTTTTGTCTTCATTTACTTGTAGTTCGATCTGCTCTACCCCTTTTATCAGTGTTGTAGCGAGTTTCACAATGTTCTCTTGATTACTTCCAAGGAGAGCTATATTATCTGCGTATCCAAGGATTTTATGATTCAATCCGATGTGGGTCCTTCCATTTTCCTGTAATGTTGCATTACAATATTATTACCTAATATTAGGACTCAACATTTGGGGTCATTTGTACACTCCTTTGTCAATATCACCAGCATACCGGAAATTCCCATTTCAATAATGATTTTCCAAAGACAGCTCCAGTCCACTCAATCATGGCCTGCGATGAAATCGACAACAGGGCTTAGACGTCCTGAGCTATTTCCCATCGTTGTTCAAGTACTTGTTTTAGGATGAAGATCTGGTCTCAATATACTTTATGTTGAATTTACCGAATTATTATTATTATTTGAATATACCGATTTCAATATGTTCAATATAGTTTGTTTAGATGCCGTTAGAATGCCATATTTTCCTTGCATTTGCGTATTTCTCGCATTATATTCTACCCTTTCTTTCCTAATGTCTGCATAGCATTCGCGTATAACTCCATTCTGACAGTGGTCTGCAATGGTTTACAATCTTTAAGGAATTCTTTTTTTGTGGTTCTTATAGCTTTGTTTGCCTTTTTCTTGACAGTTGTGTACTTGACCTGAGGAACTTGATCAATTATAGTTAGGCAGAAGACTTTCGTTTTTCTTCTTTCCTTTACTGCCTTTTCCCATGCTTCTGTGAACCATATCTTAGCTTTTCGTTTATCCTGAATACCGATTACTTCCTTAGCTGTTTGTTTTAGTACTTTCTCTATTTTCTCCCAGTGTTGGTCCACCGTGAGGCTATCCAAATTGAAGGATTCGAACTTATTTTTCAGCTAATTCTTTCCATTCGATTCCCTGATGTGTGAATTCGCTTCAATCTCTGACACAGTTTAGCTTTAATCAGAGAGTAATCCAAAGTCCACAGTCTGCTACGCGATAGCATCTTACATCTTGTATTGAGCTCTGGTGTCTCTTTTCTACTAGCACATGGTCAATTTGGTTTTTCACTCCTTTAGGGCTAATACGGGTGTGCTTGTAGATATCCTTGAGTAGGAACATTGTACTGCTGACAACTATACCTTTAGCTGCTGCCAGACTAATACATCTCACTCCATTTTCATTACTATTTTCGTGAAGGCTTTGGCCTCCGATATTGGAACTAAATTGGGCTTCGCGTCCTATCTTAGCATTAAAGTCACCTATGACTAATTTTATGTCATGCCTATGAGCTAGGTCCACAATATTTTCCAACTGATCGTAGAAATCATCGTATACCTCTTCATCTTTATCTTCGGTTTGTGCATACACATTAATTATCGTATTATTAAACCAACTACCTTTAACTTATAATAACCTAATGCTTCCGTTTATCGGAGTGAAGTTTATTATTGATTTCTTTGCCGCTGGACTAACTATAACTCCCGTGCCGGCTGTCGCTTTTTTATCGTTTCTCCCGGAGTAGAATAGTATATGGCCGTCGATAATGGTTTCGCCACCATCTGGTCACCTTACCTCTTGAATGGCTGTTACCGATATTATTGATATATATATATATATATATATATATATATATATATATATATGATTAAATTATTAAATACGTATAATAAGGTGGGTATTACCGTATTGACATGTATTTGTAAATGTGGGCTATGCTAGAGGGAATTTGAAATCGGGAAAAGAGGTCACGTTTTTATGTTAAATGTAAAAGGAGTTATACATTGGGTTATATATATATATTTAACTCCTTAAATATTCACCTTAAAAACACCGATTTTAAATTCCCTACACCATAGCCCACATTTACAAATACCCAATACCTTAATACCCACCTTCTTAGATGTATTTAATAATTTAACCAATACCTATACTAATACATGCAACTACCACATTAATAATTTTAGGTATAAAATATAATTCTTTTCTTATCTCACCTTTTCTTATTTCACCCAATTGCACTTTTTCGGCAACAGACCAGTTATTACTTTTACAATCTCTTGGTTCCTTTCTACCTGTCCGTTTCTAGACCCTCACTTCTCTTCTACCTACATCAGACATATAGTCGCCGTAATGCCTTCTGTAATGGTAAGTTTTGGCATAGGATTATTATTTATATTGTTATTATTATTTTTATTCTTAATATATCTATCATCTATTACCCTTAATATACTCCAGATGTTCTAATAATCCATTATCTTTCCTAAGTGAACTGAATGTCAAGTCATTTACATTTACTGTATCATTCTATAATTAATATATAATGTTTGTATCTTACATACACCTCAAGAAGACCTACAACGTAGGTCAAAACGTAGGACAATGCAATAAATGTACTATTATAAATTATAGTATTTTTTGACCACACACTCGACTCACTTGTCTCTATACCATTTCGATACCATTAGTCAAATTTTATATTGCATATTTTTGAATATTTAATGATAATTGCATTTAATTGCCTTGGAGATTTCATCAAGTAAAAACATAGATAAAAAAATACGAAAATCTGTTTGAAATTCCAGATTACAAAATTAAATTGTAAATTAACATTTCTCATATTATTCTCATGATATTAGGAAAAGTACATTTAAGTTGGTCACTTTATATAATGAGGATCAATTTTCATGCCATATTTCTATGTAAAAACATTTGTACGTTAGGAATAAAAAGATGAATAAAAATCTGGTGCGATGAGCGCATCACACAACTTTCACTTACCTCCTCTTCTTAGCAGAAATGAGTATTTTCAGACAAAGGGGGAGTGAAAGTAAAAATTATAAACGCTATATTGATCCATATTTCATTTTGGATATTTTTATTTGTTTAAGTATTCTTTAATATACAAATTTTAATATTTATATCGCTCTGATCTATACAATTACATATTAAATAATACCAACGAAAACTTTTAGGGAAACTGTATATGTACATAATATTGTCGTAGTCCGTATAATCATAATCATAAATCATCAGTCTGGTCAGAGACAGCCATCAGTTAACATCCTCTGTATTATCACGTATTTTAACGTAAGTTGCGTTGATTTTCGAATTTTTTTTTTCTTTCTTTTTTATCTCGTTAAATCTATAACCATAGATAAAATTAACAGTTCGTATTTCCTCACGGTTCCTCGAAAATTGAACGTATTTAAGTAATATAAACTATTACAAGCCACTGGACTGTGATAAACAACTGTGCTCTGTAGGATTAAGCACTGATGTTGGTCTTAGGGATCTTAACAACACATCGTGTTATTGTAAGTAAACGTTATTTACTTCATATTAATATGGCTCAATGCCCGTTATGCAGCAGCACCATCAGTCGTGAAGAAAAAAATATTTTATGTTGCGCTAAATGCAAATTATTATTTCATAGCAGATGCTGTAAACTTAGCGATAAAGGGTTCGAGGCTCAAAAATCATCGAATAAAGTATGGACATGTAATAGTTGTGATCAAACAAAAAAGTTAGCAGCAGGTGGTGAAAACCCGAAGACAAGTCGCAGCACCGAGCCAACACCGTCAGATATTCTGGCGGCAGTACAGAGGGTTGAAAAACATGTTAACACCGAAATAAAAAATATTAAAACAGCGCTGGACAAATACGGAGACCTGACCTTTGAACTAAATGCAAGGTTAACAAAAATTGAGAACCATTTAGAGGGACAAGCGAAACATTTTGAGGAAATTATATCTGAAAATAAAGCCCTCAAGTCTAAGATAGGTGAATTGGAGGTCAGGCTAAATAAAGCGGAGCAAGGCCTTCTTAATAGATCGCTTGAGATTCGGGGCATTCCGGTTCGAGCGGGTGAGACCCCAGCAGCCCTGGTTACAAGTATTGGGGCTGGCCTGGGAATCAAGCTCAATATTGATGACCTGGACACTGTACAGCGTCGAAGAGCAAAGAAGGACAACCCGCGACCACCGCCCATCATCGCACTATTTGTCAGGCAGTCGGTGAGGGACGACCTGGTGCAGAAACGAAAAGTAAAGCGGGACTTCTCGACAAGGGAGATCGGCTGGCAGGAGAATGACTGCCATCGTATCTATCTCGGCGAGGAGATGACCCCTATGAATAGGCATCTCTACTGGCTCGCAAGGCAGAAGAAAGCCGCGGGGAAAATAAAATATACCTGGTTCGCTTAGAAAAGACGACGGCCATCAGGTTGTCCTCATCAACCAGGCACAGGACTTAGACGTCTTCGGATGACGGCTTGAATCTCGTTCACCATTAAGCATCAACGAACATTTTGGCACGCTCACCGGACCTTCATCGGAAATCTTTTATTTTACATCATATTATCAAGGCTATTTATTAACTTATTATTTATTTACTTTTTTTTACTTATTTTACTTTATTTTTTCTTCACGTCATTTAATGTATTTAATCTTTTTCAGCGTCTTTCCATCAAATACCGAATGTCTTCTCCGAAATCCTACTCATGTCTAGTGTCCTAACTTCCTGCCACGTCAACTCCCAATCCCTTCCAGCCCATTACGATGAATTCCTAGAATATTTTACCCACAACTTTTACCACATCATCGCAATTTCCGAAACCTGGCTCAAGCCCTACATCCCCTCCTCTTCAGTCTCCCTTCCTAACTACACCCTAATCCGCCACGACCGGGACAGCCAGACTGGCGGAGGTGTAGCTCTGTACGTTCATACCAGCCTAAAGACCCGAATTCTCCATCGTTCTTCTCCAACCGATCAGCCACAAGTCGAGTTCTTGATCGTCGAAATCTCTTGTAACACCTCTCATCTCCTCTATTCCGTGGTATATCGTCCTCCTCTTGTTCCGTTTGACCCGTCCTTCGAAGTTTCCCTCTTTAACTTTGTGCCCCTTTATTCTAAAATTATCATTTCCGGTGACTTAAACACCAATTTCCTCTCCGACTCCAGCGACAAATCATACCTAGAAAACCTTTTTTTCTCCATTCATCTTTTTATCGTTCCTTTTTCTGCTATACATCACACCACAAGGTCCGACACTTAGTTGGACCTGTACATTATTGATTCCGCTCAAAACCTCCTTTCCTCTTCCCAATTACCAGTTTCTTTTTTATCGTCGCATGACCTAATCCAAATATCCTATAATATCCAAACCCCTCCGATCCTACCGAGAACGGTAACTTTCCGGAACCTTAATGACCTTACTCGGGAAAAAATCTTACCTTCCCTAGAATCCCTAGATTGGAATATAATATATTCCTGTACCTCAATTGACTCCATGGTTGACATTCTCACCTCCAATCTTATTAATATCCTTGATGACCATGCCCCTCTCAAAACCTCCACCTTTCGTCGCCTTCCTGCTCCCTGGATGTGTCAGAAAATTAAGGATCTTCAGAAGAGGCGTGAAGCAGCCCGGAGACGCTTTAGACGCACTAGATTGCCTGACGACTATCAAGCGTTCAGGGCGCTTCGCAACCTGACACAAACCACAATCCGACGAGCCAAATCTACCTATTTCCATGAAGCCCTTTCCTCAGCTCCTGATTCCAAATCCAAATGGCTACTCCTTCGTAAACTCTCTCTTTGTAATCCTACCAGATCTCCTCCCTCTGCAGTGCCCCCAGTTTCATCAAATGACTTAAATTCTTATTTCATATCTGCTTCCTCTTCAACTCCCTCATTTCTCCCTTCTTTCTTTCCTCCTGGAACATCTTTTAATGACGCCGATTTTTATTTTTCAGATATTTCTCCCACAGACCTCATATCCGGCGTGATGAAATCACACTCTAATTCTATTGGTCCAGATGGCATTCCCGTCAAATTAATTAAATTATGCCTCCCTGAAATCCTTCCGGTACTCCTTTTCATCTACAATTTTTCCCTTCAAAATTCAGTATTCCCTTCCTTGTGGAAAAAAGCCACAGTCCATCCTTTAAATAAAAATTCTAATCCGTCTTCCCCTGAAGATTTCCGGCCAATCTCAATCCTTTCTAACCTTTCCAAACCCCTGGAGAGAATTGTGCAATCCCAAGTTTCCACCTTCCTTGAACAGTCCAATCAACTTGACCTTTACCAATCTGGTTTCCGACCAGGTTATTCCACACAATCCGCCCTAATCAAAATCATTAATGATTTTCAGTCCGCCATTGATGACAAAAAACTAACCGTCCTTATACTCATTGACTTTTCCAAAGCCTTTGATTCCTTCAACCATTCCATTCTCTTTTCCAAATTAAAATCAATATCCTTTTCTCATAGTTCTATTCTATGGTTTCAATCATTCCTTTCCCAACGCTCACAAACTGTCGCTATTCCTAATCAACCCTTGTCTTCCTATCTTACTTTGTCCGCAGGAGTGGCCCAGGGCTCTAGCATATCTCCCCTCCTTTTTAGTTCTTATATCAATGACATCCATAATTCAATCCTTCACTGCTCCCATCACCTTTACGCCGATGACTCCCAAATCTATTTTTCCTTCCATCCCTCAGAGTTGCATGAAACGTTTGCCAAAATTCAAGAAGACTTGAATCGGATCAGTGCCTGGGCAAACTTAAATGGGTTAAGGTTAAACGCTGCAAAAACTCAAGCCATTGTCATTGGTTCCAAACCCCTTCTCAGAGCCAATACCAACATACCTATACTGTACCTAAATGACCATTCCATTACATTCACCTCCTCAGTAAAAAACCTAGGCATTTTCATAGACCAAACCCTATCCTGGAAACACCATATTGCTCACATTACCCGACAGTCAATTGGTAACTTGAAACTATTCCATCGCTTCCGCCATCTCCTACCCATCTCCACACGTAGACTCCTAGTAACTTCCTCATCTTCCCCCACCTTGATTACGGCTGCGTGGTGTACGGTGGCCTCTCGGCAGAACTCGGGGAGAGACTGAAAAGAATTATGAATGCCTTCGTAAGATTTGTCACAGGGGCCCTGAGGTATTCCCGTGTTTCGCACCACTATGCTGAATTAGGATGGCTCTTCCCTTCCTTCCGAAGACAATATTTCCTAGGCACATTCCTTTACCAAATAATCAATAGTCATCGTCCGTCCTACGCATACAATCTCCTACAATTCAAATCATCTATCCACACCCTCTCCACAAGATCTCGTCCTTCTGACCTTTACACTCCTTTCCACAGATCTGCATCATTTAAACATTCCTTCGTTGTCCGTTCCACTGCATTCTGGAATTCCATCCCACTAAAAATCCGCCATGCATCATCCTTATCCACCTTTAAAACTCTCTTATTCCAATTCCTCTTCACAATGCAATCAGACGCTGGTTAAATGCATACTATGTTATAAGGATTTAATTTTCTTTAGACATTATTTTTTTTCTTGTTTTATTCTGTGTTGAACGTGAATTTTCATCACCACTCACTAAGCATTGTGAGTAGATAAAATTTGATTTTTCTTAAGTTCTAATTTGTTATTCATGAAATGTATTTCAGTGAAATGTAGTTTATTTCTAATTATCTTCAACATACTTCTCGCTATGTGTATATATATATATACTTTATTTTATTTTCTCTTCTCCTAATCTTTACGCATAATCACTTAAATATCTTAGGGAACATATGTATATCATTATTTGTTTTTTTATATATTTTTTTGTTTTAGTTTTCACAATTTCTTTCCCTACATATTAACAGTTATTATTTTTTTTTTTTTTAATTTTTATATTCCATCATTACAATGCCTTACCTATAAAATAGATTTTACTTTCCTTTCTAATTTCATTCAGTGATTATTATGCAATTATTTTAGCTCCAATATTGTAGTACTCTGAACCCCTATTACCCAACTGTCCTCGTTAATTTATCCTAAGAGCTTAATTAATACTTAATGTATTACATGTATTTTGTCATTATTCATTGTAATAAGTCTTTTGACCAGATTTGTAGTTAATATATATGAACAATACTGTTATTCTAAAGGGACCTAGTCCCAGAATAAAGATGATTTTTCTAAAAAAAAAAAAAAAAAAAAAATATTAAGCTCATGTTCCTATGAAAGCCTGTTCTAGTCTTCGGGTAAGCTAGGGTGAGCTCGGGCACGCTCTCGTATCCTTCAACTCGTTCCTTCAATACAACTATTCTCTGTTACGATCTCCTATTTCTCCTTTAGTTAATTATCAAATTCTTTCATGTTTTATATTTAACTTTTTTTATATTAGAGATCAATGTGAAATGGTTAATTGTTTCGAATAAAAAAAATTAAAGGTACTTTAGAGGAAGCTAATATTGAAAATTAGCCATGTAAGTTCTGTTAGAGAACATCAATGAGAATAAAACCTACGTGATATTAAAAACTGTTTAATTTTACACTGAATTACCGAGTTTGATTAAAATCGTTGGAAAATAGATTTACTTTAAAAAACAAACACACAAAACTTAATTTTCTAATTTTCTGTGAAAATTCGGACCAATGTTTATATAAAATTTTTTGTAACTCTTGAAGTCTGCCTTTACACCTTTATATATTTCTCTTTATTAACGGTACACCTTTTATATTTGAATTAATAAGATCACACAACTAAATGAGTCGATATTATTCTTAAATACATTATTTTTAAATAATGTAAATTTTAAAAAACATGCACCATATGTATAATAAACAGATAATAACAAAACATAATATTTAAAATCACTATCCTCGTTCCAGGCTCATTGTAAAATATCTCTAAATTACAGAATATTGAATGGACGGGTAACAATTGAAGTGACGCATCAGGTCCTTAAGGGACCAGTATTAATAAAGGGCTAGGTGGAGGGACAGAGTAAGTTTTAATAAATACCCTTTGATGGTGACTAGTGAGCAGGCGAGCGAGCCCATAAAGCCAATTCCTGGGACCGCGAGCTATCGGGACACACCGCCACTTATTGATGCCTTATCTTACTCCTCTTGTTTGTTCAGACTTTTCGGAGCCATCTTCTTCTAACGCTCCGTCTGCGTTCCCAAAGGATCAAGGGATTCAGGCAAATTTTCCAGCATAACAAATCATAACCCATATAAAAGTGACGCTTGACAACTCCGAAGAAATATAGATAATTGAAGTAATAAACGAACATATTAGAACCTAATAGTGTCTCGATATAGGCGGTACAACTTTTAATTAAATCCAACGTTTTGGATTTTTTTTTTTTATAACTGATATTAACAACTTTATTAAAGAGTAAAAATGTATTAAAAGAAAATAAATACAGTAAATGTGAACAAATGACTAAGATGACACGAAAACACTTGTTGAGAAGCTACCTACTGGTTAATGGTATTTTAAGCATGAGGAAGAATAGTATAGAGCGCTCTAGTAATATGTCTATATTAGGAGATCACGAAGCCATTTTCTTTTCAGAGGCCTCGGAGGATTATTAGGAATAGAAGAAGCAAGGTTAGAAAAGAGAGGATTGAAATGGTTCCGAAGTTTATTAAGGAAGGATAGGTATCAAGATTGGGCCAAATCTGAAACTTAAGGAACATTAAGATGGTTATGAATGATTTTATTTTTAATAAAGGAAGCAGCATTGAGGATTTTACGAAGGATTTTGGATTGTAAGTATTGGATGCGAAAGGAATCCGATAAAATAGTGGAACCATTTAGATTTTAAAATTAAAATTTATTAGAGTGCTACCATTGGGTATTTACTCAGCAAGTGTTTTCATGTCATTATATCCATATGTTCAAATTTACTAGATGTATTTATTTAATACAGTTGTAAATATCATTAATAAATAAAAAATAATAAAAATAAAAATAAATAAATATCAATGATTGGCAAGTACAGAAAGATATACATATGGGATTTTCGTTAACCAATATACCCACAGCCACGAAATGTAATACCAATTTATCATACTAGAATATTTTATATAAAAATTGTATATTTTTATATACTTAAATATTTTCTAAAGCTTAGCTTGAAAAATTAAGTTGATGTTATTAAATTAATGAAGTTGCGGTTATCAAGTTATATTCAGGTAGAATTACATCACTTCAAATAAATATTGTAAAGTAAATAAATGGAAGGAACTTTTTTTTATATATATATAATACATTTTTTTCTCTTTAGATCTTAATTTCTACCTGTGATGAATTTGCCAATAAGCAGATTTATTATTTTAGTGAATTGAAAAAATTGCAGTTTAAACATGATGAAGGATGGTACCTAGTAGCACCTTAATTCAGGAAGTAATTAAGGTTCCTTCTCTTGTCTCCTCCTGATGGGCATGTCAGTAGCGCCCATGTTGTTTATAAGTCTGTTGCGTCCGTGTGTTCTAATATGATATCTGGAGTAAAAGGTACATATGTGTCGGCCGATAGTTGGTTGTCGTAAGGCGATATGTAATTTTTTGTTGCAATGTAGGATTTTGTTTAAAATATTAATGCCAACAACGTTTTGTTGTTGTATAAGTACAAAGTAGCTACTTCAAATTTTGGATTAAAAGATAGTAGTGTTTTGAAGTTCGTCTTTTTTGCAGAACTGTAAATCTGTGAGGCCTATGTTCATATAGGTTTGTGTAGAAATATGAATATATTTCATTTTTGTGTGGTTTTCAATTTTGATTCAGAAAAAAGTCAGTATAGTATTTTCAGTCACTTGTTTAAAGTCTCTCTTTTCATTTTGGTCTGTGCTTATAAAACAATTTTTATTTTTAATTTATCGTTTTTATATTTTATAAAATTAAAGCATGATTATTAAGAAACTTTTCTTTATCACGTTTAACAATAACAGCAAATAATTATTGTAGCTTATTGCTTTCTGACTTGTTTCTTCTTTTCTATTAAATAATGTTGCGATCAAGAAACTTGTATATTTTAATATAATAAATCTGTACCGCAACAACACTGTTTCACCGTGTGTTGTTGAAATTGACCAATAAATATTGTTTTTAAAGAGAAGTGCATATAAGGAAATGAGACGGTCAACGCCAACACTCAACTTCCGAATTTTTCCAATCTAATGAAGGATCACGTTCCCAACTTATAGAGGATGTGCCGTTAATTTGGTCTCCTATAAACGATAAAACAGAAAATAAACTGCTACAACAGAGTTCTGAAGATCATTCCCTTGCTACATCACGTCTTATTATTAATGATAATAATAAATCTTACATCAGTAATCCATTGACATACTCATAACTGTTCTATTTTTAAAAAAACATTATCCGAGAAACAATAGCGTTACTGGGAAGTTAAAGGTTACCGTTTGAATTATAGCTAAAAGAAGTAGATCCTCTGGAAAGAAAGAAGGGATGCTCAGCCGCCAATGGTTCCTAATTACTGCCCTACCTCAGGAGCAATTACAAAAATTCCTTTCTCTGGAAGGTCCCCTTCCATTCGGTGGACTTCGGCAATTCTCTCCAAATATCAGGCTTTTCCAACTTGTCTATGGTTCATATCCATGATATTAACTGAACAGATAAACTCATTAAATAATAATGAATCACACATAAAATTATAAATGGTAAAATTGATCAGAAAAACAGAAAAAAAAGTTGAGGAAAAATAATTTGTAAACGGACACTAAAGAGCTTAAGCATTGAGTGTCCAAAATAGAGATAACTATCCTCAAATTAATATGTATTTTTATTCAATACTTAGAAATATCACAATATTTCTAAAGGGGACCCTACACGGTAATTCATGAATGAACGTCACAAGAAGTTCCAAGATTGCCCGCTATCGCTTTGATCATGAAGACCCTTACACGTTCAATCATTACTGATCATTACTTATCGTTGCTGATACCAATTTAGCTCAGTTTTAAACAAAAAAAACAGCATAGATATGCTTATTTGGACATTGTTTTTATAATATTGGGCATCAAGAGAAAAACGGAGATATAATAATTACTTCCTAGTGCCTGAAAATCGTTTAGACCAAAGTTTGGAAAATATTTAAAGATTTTTTTTCTATAAGTAAATTGTGAAGTTTCCACTTTTTTTTTCTCTTCAATTTATTGCCTACTTGACTATTTAAAGAAAAAAATAGTTGAAAATGGTTAATAATAATATAGACTAAACTAACCTATCTAGTAGTAGTGTCATAGAAGGTTAGTCTCATAGAAAATCGTTTTGACAAAAGTTAGTAAAATGTAAGTCTACTACTTACAAAAATTAAGGAAAGGTATTGCGAAAATAATAAATTTGTTGAGGAAAATAGGAAAAGAACTGATAAATATACACAACGATAAAGTTTTTTTTTTCCTAAAGTAAATTGTGAAGTTTCCTCATTTTTTTTTTAATTTGTTGCCCACTTGACTATTTAAAAGAAATAGTTGAAGATGGTTTAAAATTATAAACAAGGAATATGAAAAATTATTTAACTATTTACATATAATGAAAATCAGAAATTTATAATGGTTGTGAGGCCTAGGTAACCTAACCTATCCAGCAGTATGGTTGGTCTCCCCAGCCCATATGTTTAGTCGGTCTCCCCTCCACTTCTCGTGAATGAATGAATCTTTGATTTCCGGATGTTCGGAAATCCGCAGCGCACCACCATCAGTACTTCATTCACTACCTTACACGACAATTCGGAACGTCATTAGTGCAATTCCGATTGACCGTGTAGGGTCCCCTTAAAGCCAATTGCAGTTTATCAGAATAATATAAATTAAAACTCCATATGGTATTTTTTTCACGATGGGTAGGAGTAATGAATTAATATTAGAATTATTAATATAAAAAAAATATTCCTTGTATAAACTATACACACTTTTTGGAATCTCAAACATATAGGACATAGATATAGACGTGTAAAAATGATGCATGGGGGTTCAATCCAAATTAAATCGGCATCGATGTGCCTTTGGACTTACTGAAGAAAAACAAATTCATTAATGACCACACATTGAATAGTAATAAAAAATATACAGCGACCTGCGTATGACACAACTTTCACTTGTCACACTATCTAAATAATAAAAGTGGAAGACCTCTGCACTGATCAAGCTACGGTCGATAAATATAGCCACCAGGCCATTTAAATAGCAAGAAAAGGAAAAAGACATAAGTGGAGTTCTGGCATATAATAAAATCAAATTCTTGCATACGCCATGGGTCTACTAAAAGAAGCAGATTAAATCGGCCGGAAATTAAGTAAAGTTACAAAAAATTTTAGATAGCCGAAAAATGTAACCTAACTGCAGGATTTGCGTGAAACCCAAGTAATGCTCAAAAGTAAATAGCTTCAATAATCTGTAAAATGATAAACCAAACTACAACATGCACAAACAGAACTTTCTTTTTTCTCTCAAGTAGTCAGGGAATCCAGAAAAATCTCTATATTACAAATTAATGGTGCGCAACGCCGTGATAAAGGCAGTTCTGTTATACAGCTGCTGAACGTGGGTTCTAACCAGCATCCTGATAACTGAAAGGCAATAGCCAAGATATCAAAGACAAATCTACAAGGAATGTAAAAAAATTGTGGGAATAATAAAAGAGTGGTCCACCATAGATCGTAGACCTGTGAACAAAACTTGAACAAGGCTGAACAAAAGCTCGCAAATTTCCTTTTCTTCACCCCATCTCCTTATCCTGGATTATCGTTTTTACCTTCAGTGCCTTCTCTAAATGCCTGCTGGTCGTCTAAGGTCTAATACACTTCTCTCTGCTTCTAAAATATCCTTCCTTTCTTAAACCAATTCCCTGTAATATAAGCAATGCTCCCTGATCATTAGTTGGGAGAAAGCGCTCTCTGAAAAGTAATACTCTGTGGTACAGAACCCTTTTTATCGCATTATTAACATCCGCCTGAAACTTTACGAAAACTCTTGAAATTGCGGCGTTTTCAATCTGGAAGGGGGCAAACTTTGTCTATTTAATTAGCCACTAAAAACTCGTAAATACACATCTGCTTTCTACTTGGATCGTAAGATAGTTTGATCACAAAGTAGAAAAAAACGGTGCCCTTAAAAAAAAATTGTGCCGTTTGGCGTAACCTACACCCCCAAATTTTCAAAAATACAAGGTTATGAACAAACGGCCCAATAGTTTTGTTGACTACTTTTTTATCGATTTTATGATCAATTTATCTTAGGATCTAAGTAGAAAGCAAATAGTTATTTACGAGTTTTTAGTACCTAATTAAATAAACAAAGTTTGCTCCCCTCCAGATTGAAAACGTCCCAATTCCAAGAATTTTCGTAAACAAAATAGTTGTAGGTTACGATGAAATGAAACTATTTACGAAGTTTCAGGCGGAAGTTAATAATTCGATAAAAAGGAGACTGTACCTCGGACTATAATATGTGATTAGGCGTTAGGCCATGAGTTCCTGACATTTCGACTGATAGGGGATCAATATTTATCAGTTAGGATAAGATGTAGCTCTAAGGATACATTCGATAGTTGGAAAAAGACCACGTGAGAGATCAAAAATCAATAGAATAAATAGAATCAATTATGAAGCTGCAGAGCTTTTGTATCTCTTGAAGAAGGTTGTCGATGGCTGTAAAAGATCTAATAGAATCTGGAGCCAGACGAAAGAAGAAAAAAATAACAGGATCAATCAATATCAAATTATCCACGGCATTCATATTCTAATGATATTTGTGTACATTCTTGTTTGTTCCATTTGCCATCCTCATTGATCCTCAAAAAAATATTTTGATATATCGAATCCCTCTCGAGATATCAATTTTCCAAAATATATGAAAAACGAAGTTTTTGGATTGCAGACAACTATAATGTCAATAACATATTAAAAGTTTTAAAACATCGTATCAGTTAATTTTCATCATAACACAATGATGTTTGCACAAAAATATTCATTAATGCTTACAGAATAATATCGTAATATGATACAAGTATCATAATATTAAGATTTAATTATGAACGAAATTTTTCATTTCTTCCTTGGTTAATTAAATATACTGGCATTCAATAAACATTCCAGATCTTTTTGTATCTTACTTAAAGGGTAATTTAGATACAACAAATATTTTGATAACTGGAGTACCTTAAATTACGTTAAATAGCATTTTTAAAATCGGATGCTAAATTTTCTTATTCTATAGGTCTTTATGAACATTTTTGTCCAACAATTATTGTAATGTTATTGGCATTACCTTTGTTATAAATTATTTACTTAAATGATATCTATGGCGCTACAATTGGCAGATAGGCGCATAGTTTCCATCCTGGTTGAAGGGCGGAGGGGATGGGCCCCAAAAAATTCTTTATATCAACGGTGCCACTTTATATCAACGATGAAATACATTTTTACAGTTTTCTCAAAAGCGGCTGTAACGATTTTGAATAAACTCGGCTTAGTATTGTATAATTAAGTGTTCTTTTATATTATTTAGGTCTGATCTCCATTGATGTCACGTTACAGGGCTTAAATACCCAATGCTCATATACCTCTTCATCTAAAGTACCTTTAATATGGTTTATTTAAAAAATGAACTCTCTTTTATTGACAGTAAATATAGTAAATGGCTAAATATGAAGTTTGAAAAAATATGATAATAGGAAACTGGATAAACAAATAAAAATGCTTATCGAGGTCGAAAATGAATCTCCGGAAATACTAGTCAGAAGGCATATGTATAATATATCGTTGGGAAGCGGGGAATTTTAGAAAAAAAACAACATTTAATATAGAAAGTTGTAGAAGATAATGGAGAGTGGCGAACAAGTTATAAATAATAATTTTTGAAAACTAATATTATTTAACGTAAATCAAATGTTTTTAAGGAAATTAAACGAAATTTTCTTACTAAATGTAAACTTTTAAAATGTTTTTTTAAGTTTGATAAAGTATTTAAAATACGCGGATTCAAGGCAATGGCATTGTTTAAGATACTATTTAATTGTGCTTGCGTGAAAGAAGGATTGAAATATAAATATATTTCATGGATGTACAAAGCTTATAGTTTGAGTTTATAACCTCAAATACACTTACTGTAATTTAGTAATTCTAGATCTGATATTATATTTAAATAATTAGGTATCAACGTCCGTTTATTCCGTTCATTAAATTAGTAAATAATTTGATGAGTTTTCCCATTGTTAAGTCACAATATGATCCACTTAAAATCATAGTGACAACTTTTGACCTGTTTATGGCAGGCAATGAAAATGTCGTAATTTCATTTTAGTATACTTTACAATGGAAAATAACTAATAGCCGTACAGTGGTTCATAAAACAGACGGAGTAATGATGTTTTTATTGCCTGCCGCTGATATAATTAATAAGGTTTCTGTTATTTTAATGGTGTTAATGATTTGTTACCTATTAGGTTTAAGCTGTAGCTCCGTTATAAGTGCACTTCGAAAATTGTATAATTCCCAACATTGACAGAAAATAATTTCTATTTTAAGTAGAGAGGTAAGTGAAATTTGTGTGATTGCGCGCATTTACAGATATATTTGAAAATATTTCCACAACGAAATTGAATATATATTAACGTATATAAATTTGCCGCCGTAAATAATTAAATCTTCACGTAAAAATGGACGGGTGTACATAAATGAGTCACAAAATGCTAGGACATTACATATAATTATCTTTGAATATAACCTAAATTTCAATAACATGGACATATTTTAATAACAATAACAATAACGCCAAAAACATGGCGAGGTAAAATATTTACATGTCTACTTCTAGGCCTTAGCTTAGCTATCTAATAGCTTTTTCTTAATTTATTTTAGTTAACATGCTTTATTCGTTATGTAGATTGATTGTCATTAATTTTGATGTTTTTTTCTTATAAATATTGGGGATAGCGAAACGATATTCTCGCCTTATTTCTATTTTTATTGGGAGGGGAACGATCGCCACCCAAAGTTTGCGCCAACTCAATTAACAGCTCAATTAAGAAGCCACCAACTTCACGAAAGGAATTTCCTGTAAAATATGTTACTTATCTTGTTAATATACAATTATATTTATATTTATATTCCATCATTGACAGGAATTATAGCGACAACGTAAGTTATAATTCAGTTCAAGCAGTTGCCTATACTTATTAGTAGAAATAAGTGAAGAAGAGCGAACATTATGCCTATATGAATCATTAGAAATTTCGAATTTTGGAGTTCGGTCATCTCTTGATATTTCATTCGGTCATTTATTCAACGAAACAGAATAAATAATTTTTCTGCTATGAGCCGGGACTGGAACCTGTGACCTTTAGCATTGGAAACTTAGTGCCCTATCTGCTCAGTTACCCCGCTCTTCCGTATATTTGTGTTTGTATTTTCACTCTACAAATACAAAAACAAAAAAGCGAATATCTATATTTTATAAGTTTTATTCTTTTTAATCTCATGACATATCTGAAGGATATGGTTATATGAAAAAACATATAAATCTTATATGAATTATAAAATCTTTTTGTATTAGAAAATGAATCTATTAAATGTAAAACGACAAATTTCCTTTAGTTATTTAAACAGATTACTTTCATAATAAACGATTATAAATAAAAATAATACAAAATTACTATTGAAAATCAACATTTAGATTTGATATGATAAGTTTTAAAATGAATAAAAACAAAACTAATAAAAACATGTCTAAATATAATTAAAGAATACTTCGTACTTTTAGAGCAGAATTTTCACAGCTGAAAGTTCTAATGAGGCCTTTTTCTTTCTTTAATCCGCCATTTTCTTTAAAACAGACAGATTTTGAAAAGGATTTAAATAATACAATAATTTAATATTTGAGAAACTGAAACTATTGAACTCTTATCACATTTATAACAATACTCACACATATAAAATAAAATAAACCGACCGAACGCCGCCAAATCTAAACTAAATTAATATGGAAACCGAAGAAGTGCATGGCTGAACTGGGACAAACGCCATCTGAATCAGAATTCTACAATCTGATTGGCCGAGTGTTAGCGCCAATTCTGAACTATACACGGTCAGATAAATACTTAAAATATTTAAGATGATACTGCCTATAACGATGGTCAGTATTTAATAGGTATTTTATTATTATTATTAGTGTTTTTACAAGATAAAGTTATTGATATTTTAACGCAATACAAGTAATTCAAAATTATAATAGAAATAGAAATTTTTAGAGTTTTATTTTATATATACACTAACATTAACTTCATTACATTTAAAATATTCTGAGGTTTCATGAAATTTTAAAAAATAAATCATTAATACTTGGTTATGTTATGAGAAGATAACATTATTTGAATATTATAGATATTACATAAATTTTATATCTCATAATTGGTTTTGATAAAATTTAATTTGAGTTTTCAATATTTCCTTACAACTAACTTCACCTCCTATTTCATTCACACCTCCCCAGATTGCTAAACAAATCAAAAAGTTGCCTAAAAGAAAAGCTCCTGGACATGACTTCATTAACGCTGAAGTGCTCCAACAAATGCCTGGAAAAGCTCTAGTGCTTTTGACAACTATTTATAATGCAATACTGAGGACAACTTAATTTCCACTAAAGTGGAAATACTCACATATAATAATGATTCACAAGCCTAACAAGGCCAAATTCTAACCGACCATTCAGCTTACTACCTATCTGTTCCAAAATTTTTGAAAGCTTAATGAACAAAAGACTTGTTGATATACTAACAAACACCCAAATAATACCTGACCATCAATTTGGATTTAGAGGATATCACTCAACTGTTCACCAACTACATAGAGTAACGGACTACATATCTACAGCACTAGAGCAGAAAGTATATGCAACTGGCGTATTTCTGGATGTTGCTCAAGCGTTTGACAGAGTTTGGCACCAGGGTCTTCTCTTTAAACTCAAGACAATATTCCCACCTAAATATTATCTAATTCTACAATCCTTCCTTCCCGATAGATTTTTATCTTCCATCAGGTCTATCTCAGCAGGAGTACCTCAAGGTCTAGATCACATACACCCATGACATACCTTGTAGTCCCAACATTTTAACAGCGACATATGCAGACGACACAGCAATTTTAGCAAGACACAAAAATCCAACATACGCCTCACAGGCCCTACAACAGTATTTAACAAAATTACAAGACTGGTTCAAAATTTGGAAAATCCGACTAAATCAAGACAAATCACAGCACATCACATTTACGCTTCGACATGAAATATGCCCTCCAGTTTTCCTTGACAATACACAGATTCCACAGACAGACACCGTTCACTACCTTGGTCTGACATTTGAAAGAAAAATGACGTTGGGCCCACATATAATAAAAAAGCGAAAAACGTTATATCAAAGATTAAGAATTCTGAGTGCACTTTTTTCGAAAAGTTCAAACCTAAAACTTAGACAGAAATTGAACACATGCAATTACTTACTCGAACCTATTTGGACTTACGCATTACAGATATTTGGAACTACTAAAAAGACTCACTTAAACAAACTTCAAATCTTTCAAGCAAAAACATTCAGATCAATTACAAAAGCACCTTGGTACGTTAGCAACATAACCTTACATACTGACCTCCATATGCCGACTGTTAACGAATACATACGAAATCATTACAAACGATTCCATGACAACATACAAGGACATCCTAATACACTTATAAATGACATAGCCACTACGAATATGCCAGGTAACGTCTGTAGAAGACTGAAGAGGAGCTGGATGAGGGACCTCCTCGCCTAATGTGGATATGACGCCGAGTGAGGTGCCGCTGGGCACTGATCCTCCTCATGCCTTCCATGACATTATATTTAGTAATCGATCTCACATTCACTGGTTGTCATTAGCATTATGACAGGTGTGAATAAAACATTAAAGCTAAAAAAAAAAAAAAAAAAAATTCCAAAAAAAAACGAATTTTAAATTGTTTATTTAAAAATGTTTTTAAAACTAATAATTAATAATACGAACTTATTTAATCTTAGAATATTTTGATTTATATATGATAATACTTTATATTAAATTTAAGTTGTTTTTTGAATGAATCCAATAGAAAAATTATTAATAGAAAAATTATTCATGAAATGACTTAAATCTGCAAAATATATATATATATATATATATATATATATATATATATATATATATATATATATATATATATATAAACGTAAATGTTCGTTTGTTCAAAACCGCTAATCTCCGAAACTTCTTCACCGGAACATAACTATGTAACTACCCGAAGAGTATGAAAAAAAAAAGTTCCGATGGGTTCAAAACTATGTTTGGGAATAACTCAAGAAGTACAAATTTTTATGGATTATTTGAAAGCTTCCTTAATTTTCTAAAAAATGATAAAAAATAAACATCTAAATCGAAAAAAAATATCTACAAAAAGAAAAATATTGTACCGGTCAAGGGAGCAAAGTGGGTCCAAATATTTGTTTAATGAGAAACGGAGTTAATATTCTTATTTCGCATCCTGGTAAACCATCAAAAACGAATTGGCATTGCAACCTAATAATAAAAATGTTTTACCTCAAATTTTCATCAAGACTGGAGACTTCAATTTTTTTTTTTTTTAGATCACAAAAAGGATTTCTCGAAATTTGAGGAGATTTGCTTTACAAACTCCGTAAATTTCTCTCCTCTGCATACTTTCTCATCATCAGTTTCTACCTTACTGATAGACACTTTAAAGTAAATCACAATAATGCCTATTCATCCCTCTTTTCTCAATCTGCTGATGTTCCTCAAGGTAGACCAAGGTTTCTTGGTCCTATCCTTTACACAGTTTATACAGCTGATGTCCAAACTCATCCTAACACTCTCATCACCACGTATAACGATGACACATGTATCCTTTCAGTTAATAACGATCCATCAATAGCATCCTCAAACCTTCAAGAATGGTGTCAAAACTGAAGGATTAAAATAAATTTCAATAAATCCCGTCAAATCACCGTTAGTCTTTGTCGCAACCCTATGACTTCCTGTCCTACAGTATCCTTTAATAACACTCCACTTATTCCTGTTCAACAAATCCGATACCTATGACTCCACCTGGACAAACATCTATTGGAATCCCCATATGAGAGTGAAACGACAAGAAATAGCTCGACGTTTCTGCTTACTCCAATACTTACTAGACAAACGATCTAAACTTCCAATTAAATACAAAAGACTCATACACATGACTATAATAAGGCCTATTTGGACTTACGGAGTGGAGCTATGGGGCTGAGTTACTTGATATATATATTACTACAGTTGTCAATATCATTAATAAATTTAAAAAAATTAAAAATCACAAAAGTTGTCATAACTTCGACATAGCTCTAATTATCAGTATCTAAAAATTGGCATGCATTTAGGGCTTTATAATATACACGAAATAGCACAAACCAGAGATCCGTCAATAAATTAGGCACACACACACACACACACATAGCTGGAGGATGGATATAGAAGAGGAGGGAACATTTGGTTTGAGCCAGGTTTCAGGAATTCACCTAAGTGGGCTAGAAGGATTTCGGAGTTGACGTGGCATTTTGATATGGTATTACTCGTATAGGGATAAAGAAGTATGTACATCACTGAAAGTTTGGAAAGGAAAGGAACAATCGTATTTATGTGAATTTAAGTTCCCAAGACAATGAAAATTTGGTGAAACAGAGAAATATAAGACAGACAATTAAGAGTTTTAACAAAATAGTTACGTAACTACTTATAGAGCTTAGCCAGCTAGTCATTTCTTATTTTCATAATCGATTTTAATTTACATATTTTATTCATTCATATAGCTTCTTTTTTATCTATTTCAATTTTTTTTTTACTTCAAATTATTGGAGAGAGGAGAGGGCCAAACGATATTTTCTCCGCATCGCCCCTCCCCTTCCTCCTTCCGAAGTCTACCGCTTTGATTGTCGGTAATGAAAACATTTTGTTCTTATCTAGCACCGGCTTAACTACTGTTGAAAAATAGAATTATTTCCGTTTGGCATATATAGTTGGAAATGTAACTGTAGACAAGCAACTTTGAAAATATAATTTACAATAGATTCTTTTTTTCTGAAAAAGAAACAAAGAATTCATGAACCACATTGTTGCGATTATTTTTTTGTTATTAATATAACCCATTAAAATCAATTTGTATCCAATAAGTGATGATCGACTCTATAGACGTTAATGACTAAAGTGGATACAGCCATATATCGCCAGCCATGTCTGATCAGAGAGCAGTTGCGGTTCCGCCTAACGTGATTGATTCTTGATAGATGACCTCTTCCGTTTGATTCCATCGGCTTTTCCGTTTCTGTCCATCCAATTTCATCTCTGACCTTGTTGATCAATTGATCAAACATTGCAACACACATGAAACATCTATTTGCTAGCCAAGATAGACTGTGTACTAATAACAGACTAATTGTATTGGACATGAAGTAATGGACCATAGTTAAAATCGGGAACAAGACCTGTGCGTTGGAGAGAGAGGAAGAGACAGAGGAACCTGAAATGAAATTAGATAAAAGGAGTACTGAGCCAAACTGAAATTTATCAACGAAAATAGAAAATCTTTTGATGGAGTGAAAAATTGATTCCGATAAAATTAAATTAAAACGAGAAAAAAGAATTTCCGATCAGAGAGAATGAGTATGAATAAAAGCAGTTGTTGCACAGGGGAGTGGAGGGGAGGAGAAGAATCCTTGAATACAACAAGCCCAGTCCAAAAACCGAACAGTAGGTAAAATCCAGCAATTCCTCAGTTATTAGATCGAAGGTAAAGAAATAATCATCTTAAAATAAATAAGCATCTTTTTCCCTTTCCGAGTCTCTAACTAGTACTATATTTTTTTATTTATGGCTGATTACAAACACGATAAAATGGTGTGAATTTATTTCGCTTACAGTGTGCAGGTCCGATTTTTAGTTTCTGAGATGTTTTAATCCATACGTTCAACGAAACTCGTTATCATTTGGTTGTTGACACTACTTTTCCCATGTTGCCACTAACACACATAAACACTAAGCACATCTCAAATTATTTACAGTATCTCAGTAACACAAATAACAATCAGACAACCTATTTTCGTCATAAGAAAACCATTGGCCCCAAATATTATTTGAAATGGCTTATCTGCTGCTTGTCGAACTGATACCACGATCATAATTCACCCTTAGCGATATCATATTCTTCAAAAAACGTAAAAAACATTTCATACATCAGGAAGATTTTTTCGTGGCCAATCTGGCAGTGTTCTTCCCAACCGAATTACTGGGGTTCTAGAATAGTGACAAAATGGTGTAAATCCATGGATTATGGCAGCCCAGAGTCAATGGGCGCACGAGAACCTAAATTTCATTCCCTAAAACAGGCAGCTTCTCCTTCACCTTTATGTATCTACGAAATGTTTCTTCACCTTCTAGAAGTGGGAACAAAATCGGGTTTGACCTAACCAATTAAGTAAAAGTAGAAATGTACTAAAACTTGACTGTAAAATGAGAATTACAATTAAAATACAAAACACTTCATTATCTCAGTTTTGGTTCAAAAAATAGAAGGATAATGGGGATAAAACGAAAAATTTAACTTTCAACTCCAAATCGAAGAATCCATTATTAAACTGGCTAGAAATAATTCACAAATAAATCTGTAGCGGTCAGTAAAAGTACTAAGATCAAAGAAGATTATTAAAACTGAATTTTTAGCTGTCAAAATCACACTATCTAAATCATAAGCAATGTAACAATCTAAATTGAATCTTGCTCCGGCTGGCTGTTTTAGAGCTGGCTGACTATTAGCCTAATGGAGGACTTAAGCTTTATGGCTCGAGAATAATAAATTAAAACTGTGGAGCAGATGACTTACTCCCATTCCTGGAATTATTTTTTCAACCACCTCTTCTCATGGACAATAATTAGCAGGCGTTCAGATTAAATGTTCTTCCTCTCCACTGATTTCCCAAGAGGTTAAGCTTCTTGTTTCCGGGCTAAATGTTCTTCATTCACACCAACACAGAAACGCATCGAGAATTTATAATTGGCTAAGTATAAACGATGCTATTTTGTTTAAATAAAATATAATATAAATATAATATTTTGATCATACAGAAAGTAAGTATTAAATATTACAAATAAATATTATCTACCTATGGCAAACCTGGATTGGATTATTTATTTCTTAAGAGATTTGTCTTCAGTAATACTTTATGCGGGATTTTTAAAACGTTTTTTAGCTGTTCTTTTCAAGAAGAGATGTAAAAATTTAAAAAATATAAATGTTAAGAAGAATATCACAGTAATATCTAAGAAAAAATTAACTGACTTACATCACTATCATTCTAACTCTTTCAAATATTTTTGAAGTGAAAACATCTTTAGGCACGCTTTACACTTTTTTTTGGTGAGTAGTGGATGATACTAAGTCGTCACGCTTGGGTATGTAACGTTCTTTCGAGTGAAGTAGAATTGGAGCTGAAAGTTTTTTCGTTTTATCCCCATTATCCTTCTATTTATTAAACTGAAACTGAGATAATAAAGTAGTCGACTAATTTAAGTGTTTTTGCATTTGGATTAAAATATCTCAAAAAATACATTTCGATCTGCATAATGTAAGCGAGGACAATTTTCAGCATTTCATTCTCTTTGTAATAAGCTAGAATTCAAAATTGTATCGACTTGACGCCGGGTTGGAGAGTCGAAAAGGAAAAAGCATACCGCAAAAAACAAAACAAATAATAACGGCTGTTTTGAACAATTTATAATCAAAAGATAAATAGTTTTGTTGAACATTTTGATCAAAATATCTCAAAAAATAAGTTTAGACCTGCATAATGTAAGCGAGGGAAACTTTCAGCATTTCATCCTCTCTGTAATGAAATATAATTCAAAATGGTGTATTACGTGACGTCGTGTTAAAGTGTCGGAAAAAGATAGCCCCAAAAAACCGAATTATAACGGCAGTTTTGAACATTTGGGCTAAAATATCTCGAAATTTAAATACCATGGAGAATTCAGAAGCCGATTTGCAAAACTAAATATAAATATTTTTTTTATATTATAGTCCGATAATAGGCCATGACCTTGAATAATAGGTCGGATGAACTTCATGACCTATTATCAGACTATAATTGATATCTTAAGTTTATTTATATATATATATATATATATATATATATATATTATATATAATATATATATAATTGCCATAAAAGGGACTAATTCTAGCAAAAAAGAGAAAATTATTAAAATTACTTCACATAATTTGACAAAAGCTTAAAATCTTACTAAGTAGAGACAGCCAAGAGGTAACGCTTGATTAATTTATGAGCAGCTTCCCTTGAAGCTAATATTATATTCAAAGGAAGTCAAGTTAAAATTTAATTAGTTAATGAGCAAACTATTTAGGTCTTAATCTGTTCTACCGCTAAATGGGACGTTTGGGTTAGTAAATTGCTAAACAGTGATTATCATATAGAAGCAGCAATAATGTCTATTCCGTGTAATTATAAAACGAAAAACAAATGTCACCCGTTGAGCCTGACAACAATCATATTTTCAAAAATTCGAAAATCATTAAATCATATAATCGCACACAAACTTTCAATGTGGGTATCGAGGTCAATTATGATAGTATCGTGGATATATTAGTATGGTAGATGTCTGTTGTTAGATTTAAAATTTAATATAAATAAATAGACAGTCTAATAAAGAAGAATTTTAATAATTGCCGACAACAGAATACTAGGGAGCAGGGTATTCGTTAGACCTGTGATTCTAGGCAACCTCTTCTGGGGTTCTGAGGCCTGACGCTTGACCAGTAGGCACACCTGCAAGATAAAAAGACCTTCCTTCTAAAAATAAAAATAAACACCTTTCCCTTAAATAAGAAAGAAAGCCTGAAAAAATTGAAAATAAGAACATCCCCCCTGCTACAGACAGAAAGAACCAATCAGAAAAACTTGAAAAGGAAGCGGGAAGAAATCAAGGAAAACAGAGGATCAAGGGGAACTGGGCCGAGTGAATGACGGTAAGAGAGAGATAGGCAGTTGGGGACAATTTCCGACAGGCTAACTAAGCAAGGCAGTTCTGGAGAGAGTGACTTGAAAAAAAAAGGGGGGCTAGAAGAAGTACCTTGGATAGAAGAGCTATTGGAGAAAACCTGGGAGAGGTATTCTAAAGATAAGTCAAGGTGAGACGAAGGCAGGAAATCAGGAGCACTAAGTGTGGCGAAGAGAACATCTACGTAGTACACCATTCCATTAGCTGACTACACCCAGATAGGTCATAACATCCATTTAGTATCTATCCACTTAACTTGTGATGACAATTAAAAAAACAATAGAGTAATTAGTCACGTGCACATAACATTCTCCACCCAAGATCTTATATATTCACATATCCATACAACATTTTCTTATTTATTTTTTAGGTTTAAAATTAATAATAGATCTTGTGTTGATCAAATCATGATTCTTAGTAATTGTCATTGCATGGCACCATTTAGACCATAGGTGGACAACCTTTTTATCAATAGAGGCCGCCTTAAACTTTTCCTACTTTAATAATAGTTTAAGTTAATCTGATAGCTTAAATGGGAGTGGAGTAGCTCAGTGGTCGGGCAATGAACTTCGAATGTTCGAAGTCCCAGTTTCGTTCCCCGCTCATGGCAGACAAATTATTTATTCTGTTTCATCGGCCGTGGGGCGACCCAGGAGTAGGGAGACCTTCCTGGGGCACACCCAGCCTATACAAAGAGGTTATCCTTAATTAAAAGTAATTAATCATGGAAGAAAACCTAGAAGTTGGGCGTGATCCTGGCCCGATCTCCTCCTTGCAGAACTGTCGGCCTTGAAACAGTGCTTTCCTTAAATTATATTGGTTTATCCATCATGGTTTGTAGTGGTTCAGGTTATTTTTGTTAATACCTTAAATAATAGAAACCTGATACCGTTGGAAAACATAACCTATAAAACTATATCTCAATCAAGTATGTACAACAAAGCCGGGGGTAACAAACTTTTAAATTCATAATTAATGTGTGTTTAAATTGATTGGAACCGATAGAAGTATAAAAACGGTTTGTGGGACACCCTACCTGCCGGATGTTGTAGTAGAAGGGAATGTAAATAAATGTCTGGAAAGAAACCAGGGAAAAGTTAATGATAGAAGATTACCTTAGAGGTAATTCGCCACAACAATGAAACAGATTAGAATAATGAATCAAATATAAATGCTTAGGGTATTTTTCAAGGATTTGGTAGCCAATTTTTCATCGAAAAAATGTATTAGGATTGTGTAGATTTAGTTATAACCGTTGTCTAAAGAAAATGGTTTTTGGAGATAGAGTAATTTGAAAATAATCTAAAATAAAACTGAGAAATTGTATAATTTTAAAGTATTATTATTATTTTTTTTTATTTTGAACCCTCCCCTGCCTGAAGGCAATACGGGTATTTGCAGCAGTGGGATGTTACTGTTACATAACAACCCACTGCTGCATTTTTGACTATTACATTATTTTTCTGAGCTGTGCACACAGCTTGCTCTTCTCTTCACTTGCATCTGGTTTACTTTTCTTCTTATTCTGGTGGCCTCCCCGGTGCAGCTTCTCTTCTTCTTCCCAAAGAGAAGTGGGTTGGTAGAACAACTTCTTTACATCCGTATATAAAACTTTTGAAGTGATCGTATCTTTCTTTGGCCATAAGTTGAAGAAGATCTCTTTCTGTTAGGACAAAGAGACCTGTTTCTCTCAACAGTTTCGCCCTCAGTGACTCATAGACCGTATAATTTTAAAGTAATGAAGAGAAGGATGGTTGGGGATTGGGGTGATCAGTCAGAAATAATAAGGCATAAATAAATAATAATATTTATTTTAACATTTCCCGGCGTTTTGACCTGAAGTTCAGGCTATTCGAAGAGATTTTTCGAATGGAGTGATACGAAACTCGACTGACTCTAATCGAACAACCTCTTCGAGCAGCCCTGATGAAGGCCTGAACTTCAGGTCGTGGGCAAATGTTAAATAAATATTATTATTTAGTTTTCCCTTTTTATTTCTGACTGATCACCCCAACCATCCTTCTCATCATTATTCGCGACAGTCAACCATCAACCCACAATTTTAAAGTAAATTCCCAAATTGTATAATAACATTAATTCCCTTAGATGGAAAGAATTTTCCCATTTCTGTAGTCGTGTTTTTTTTTTTTTTTTTTTTTTTTTTTTTACTCAAAAATTTTTGTTTTTATAACATTATATGATTTACAATAATTTATCTTAATATTTTGTATATATTACAGTTTTATTACCTTTTTATACCATTAATTGGCATTTAACAAGATTGGCAATTAACAAGATATAGCAAGATAAGGCATTTAACTTCGATTCCAAATATACATCATTAAACATATAACAGATAAAAATAAAAATTAAGCAACCGAAAATAACTTATTTTGCATTATTTTGTTAATTTAAAATAATTTATCTTAACGTTTGTTGTTTATTACAGTTTGCATTACCTATTTAATATTGCTTTGCAATATAAAATAAGGGCAATTCGGGCATATCCGAGCTGTTGTTTAGGGTACTTGTTGATGATGTCCTAACGGAAAAAAATAATAAAACGGCATTAGCAGGGGACTAGAAAAATTTGAAACCTTGGCAAAAGAGCTAGGTCTACAAATAAATGAACAGAAGACTATTTCCATGCAAACGTCAAGAAAGCCGAGTGGAGCAGTTGACCGTGTCACAGTAAGTAAAAACACACTAAAAGGATAGTGACTGCATCGACTCACAGGCGGATCTACGGAGAGGGGAGGTCTTTCGGGCTGAACCCTCCCCCCCCCCCAAATGGTAAAATATAATCATGTTTTACAGAAAAAAATATTAAAAACTATCTCTTAAAGTATTCTTGTTCGTTTAATTACATTTAATAGGACTTCAAGAACCACTTAAACACCATTTCATATAGGTAGTTAATTTCCTTCTTTTTTTTTCTAATTAATTATCGTTATATGTATATGAAAAAAAAATCTTCCAGGCTGAAGCCTCCCCCCCCCAAAAAAATTAAATCCTGGATCCTCTATTGCATCAACTTATTAAGGATATTGGCTTAATTTCGTCATAGTTGATTTTTCACTAAAGCTGGATAGTCAGAGAATAATAAGACATGAAAAATATTAAAAATTATTGGCTTAGCCAATAAAAAACACCAGTAAAGTCAATTTCCCTGCTGACTTGCCAATTGCTTAGAACAAATCTTTCTTGCTGATAAAATGGTTTTCACTGTAATAAAACTGCATCGTCCCTTAATATCATCCAAACTGCTCCAGCATTTGACCCCCTTTTAGCAGTATATTAAAATATTCTGTTGATCCGTCTACTATATATTCGTTTGGCCATATAATGGATAACGATTCTTGTTTTTTTTCCAAGATTTTGACACTTCCTTTCTCGTTCGCTTAATGTATTTTTCCAATTTTTGAGACCAAATACTAACAATCAGTTCCTGTTACCTAGAAGAACTTATAGTTTCGCTCTTTCCATCTTTCTTTGTGCAGAGAGAATAATGCATTCAATATTAAAATTTCCTATTTTTTATGATACAGTACCACTTCCGAACAAAATAAAGAAAATAAAAATTAATTTTTGGTTAGTGATAAATAAGTTTTACTAAACAACCCATCAACTATTCATTATATGTAGTTCAGATTAGGTATCCATTATTTTAGTTTAAAAAATAGGTATTAATATGGCCCATTTTGCGGAGAAGTATAAAAAAAATTAAATTCTCTAAGAATCAGTACTAGCAGCTTTATTACTAGACAAGAACGTTGATGTAGCCCTTATTAAGGAAACTCCACTGACCAAAAAACAAATTTTGAAAATATCTCAGTACTCAACATATCGTACTGACCATCCTGATGAAAGAGCACATGCCGGTACTGCAGTCATTGTACATCATTCACTCTCTTATTACCTACTCCCATTACCTAATCACGATTTCCTACAATAAACCGCTATCATAATCAAAACCTTCTCGTTTCCTATTACCCTTGCATCAGCGTATTACCTTCCCAACCAACCCATCTCTAATATCCAATTTAGTTTCTTCCTCAAGACTTAAACGCCAATCATCAGCAATGAGGTTCAAGAACCACAAATTCTCGAGGTCAAACACTGCTGTCTGCTCTCAATTCCCAACATTTTAACCTCGTTCCTCCGAACTCACCTACCTACTAGCCCACTGATACTAACCGTAATTCCGATATCCTTGATTTTTTTCATCCACGGTGGTTTAGGTCCTCCCAAGTATTCCATTGCACGCCTTGATGAACTTTCCTCAGCCCACACTCCATTAATATTTCAAGTATCACTAGCCCTTATTCCTTAACACTCTCTACCGTCCTTCATCAGAGGCCCAGTCAACTGAAAATGCTTCCATCAAATCCTTTCCGATCAAATTGACCTCAGAATAATCTTGAAAATCCCAGAAGATCTTGACAATGCCGTACATTTCTTAAACACCACCATTCAATAGGCAGTCTGGACTGCTTCCTCCCCTAATGATTTCCCAGAATTCCAAAGAAAAATAAATTACATCATGACCTATCAACCTAATCCATACCAAAGGCCGTGCCAGATTGCTATGACAACGTACCAGTCATACCACCGACCGCCTCTCCTATAATTATCACTGTAAATAACTAAAGCAATAATAATCCAACTTCAAATCCCTATTCTTTAACTCCTTCCTTTCCTCCCTCTCCGTTCAGGACAATTTCTTCTAGAATACCCCCAAAAAAATCCTAAAAACCCATAATATCTCCCATCGTCTCCGTCGAGGTGATGGCTTCTGGGTGGCTTTTGATGAAGACAAGGCTGAGGAATTCGCCAAACACTTTTGTTGTACATTTGCTCCTCATCCTGAATCCAATCTGACCTACACTGCAAAAGTAGAAAAATTCCTCTCTTCACCGATTCCACTCTTACCACCAAAAGCAGTTCATCTTTCTGAGGTCAAACATCATTTACAAAAACTATCCTCCCGTAAATCTCCTTGATACGACCTTCTAAACGCACAGATCCTTCATCAACTACCACCCAAAGCAATCATATTCCTCACATAGATATACAACTGCATCCTATGCATCCTAACAACTACCCATTTTCCTCTTTTATAGAAACATTCCACCGATTATTTCAAACATTTTTGAAAAAATGCTACCAAAAAGAATCCTTACCTACCGATAATGGAATCCCAAAACCTTCCTACCCATTAATCAATTTCGTTTCCAACATTCCACTGTCCAACAAGGACTGCGAGTTGTTGACTACATATCCTTACCTCTATTAAGCAAAGATTATTGCTCGGGAGCATTCCTGGATATCGTCCAAGCTTTTGACCGACTATGCCACGCCGGACTGCTATTCGTGCTTAAATCTCTTCTACCCCAGTCCTTATATCTAATTCACCGATCCTACTTCTCTGACCGCTCCTTTCAAGTTCGCTGTGGTACGGAATCCTCCAACTGACTTTCAATCGAGGCGGGAGTTCCTCAAGGGGGCGTCTTGGATCCTGTCCTCTACATTTTGTTTATCACTGATATTCCTACTCATCCCAGAACCCTCCTGGCAACATTCGCTGATTACAGCAATCCTATCTTCCAATCCAGTTACTGAAACAGAATCCTTTAACCTACAGAGTCACCTCTCTCTTATTGAACACTGGTGTAATGAGTGGCGAATCCAAGTAAATGAATCAAAATTCAAAGTCCTCCGATCAATAGTCGATGTTCCCTTCTATGTATCCAATAAAACACTCCATAATGACCTTCACATCCCATTTGTTTTTGAACTAATCCCAGAAAATGTTTCCGAATTTCAACTTCAATGTTTCAAAACTTCACTCTTAATCCAAATCCTTTAGCACAATACCTGTCTAGATCCAGTCATCCCTACAATCCTCCCCAGAGCTTAAAACGGCAGTGGACGCGCGACCTCCTGTAAATATTTATATTTACCTCCATCAGTTTCAACTGGTTTCCAATAACAGTGACGCAGCTGGGAGAGAAGCACTGGGATCTCCTGGAGTCCTGCCTTTACTTCCACATTTGGGGAACAGGGCTTGACTCAGAGTCCCCTGAGCAAATGCAAATATTTTATATAGGTGTGAATTTGTTTTATTTACTTTAATTTCCTTTAGATTCTATCTATTATTTCATTTTTTGTTCAGAGGCATATTAATTTACTTATTTAATTTTTTTATGTTTCTTTTTCTTTATTATCTCTATCTTAGTAATTATCTTTATGTACATATTATGTGAATGCTTAATGCAGCCTTAATATCAATGCCCTATAATGTTTCAGGATGTATTAATATTCATTAAAAAATAATACTAATAAAAATATCGTCTTTCAATTTAAATTCCCAATACACATCATCAAACATACAATAGTTAAAAAGGGAAAAAAACCGAGAAAAAATAAATAATTTATTTTTGCACAAATGAAAATTAAAAAAACCAAAATACAAAACAAGAATACCTGAAGTAAAGATAGAAAATTGGCCATAAAGGGTATCTAAGAAAATAGGGAAGTTGTTCTCGGGATACCGCCAGAAAAATGCCGATATATATCTCGCTCAAAAAACTAGATTTACCCTCTTGAGATTCTAATTTATTTATTTATTGAATAATATAACATTCAGTCACTTGGATAATGATCATGAAGAGGTTTTGAACCTCTCGAAATTAATATAAATAATCAAGAGATTTATTTTGTAACACTCTCTTCCGTAGCTAACGTTAGGATTCACAAATGACGATCACCTAAAGGAGTAATAACACATAATGGATGATCGAATCCAGCGGCCGAATCCGAAGCAGAGATAAATTCCACTTAGAAACAAATACAGGTTGATATGAAGAGATAAAAATTGCGAGGGAGAGGCTGACAAACGGTGGAGGTAATATGCAGGGCCAATGTAAATGTCAACCGACGGATGAGCGACGACCCGACAATGTCCACATTTTTCACCATCCCGTTGAATGGCCTTCATCAGTGCGGTAGTCCTAGGCCATTGTCCTGTCTTTACGCTTGGAAATTCTGTCGCCTCTTTTTTACATCCGTTACACCTCCTCGTTTGTACCAACCCACCTTTCCAACACCTTCCGTTCCGGTTCTCAATCACTTTCAAAAATGGAAACTAAAACAAATGTACTTAATATTGTCAATACAATCATATGATGTAAAATTAGAGATTAAATGATTCCATAATTCATCATGACTGAAGATGAATTCTTCATTTTATTTTAAATACAAGATAAAAAATAAAAAAATAATCCTATCCAATCATTAGCCGATCTAGGATTTAATTTTGGAGGTGGGCTGCAGCCCGAAATTTTTTTGTTCATATACATATAACAATAATTAATTAGAAAAAAAAAAGAAAGGAATTAACTACCTATAAGAAATGATGTTTAAGTAGTTCTTGAAGTCCTATTAAATGTCCTATTACACGAACAAGAATACTATAAGAGATAGTTTTTAATATTTTTTTCTGTAAAACATAGTTATATTTTATCATTTTGGGGGAGGAAGCTTCAGCCCGAAAGCCCCGTCCCCCCCTCCTCGTAGATCCGCCTGTGTATCCAACCAATGTACACACTTACTTGCTTATGCGTAACTTTTCATAGACTAAAACGAACACCCGAAAAATATTTCTTTAGTCCTCCAACTGATCAAAGAACAAGTACCTGGATGAAAGCTATGAAAAGAGCTATTCCAAAAACCCACAATATATTTAGGAACATCATTTTGAAGTTTGTACATTTTTCCTTCCTAATTTGGATAATAATTTATATTCCATTTGTCAAAACATAGCTCCTAAATCCATTCTTACCACTCAGTGTATTACTGTTATTTACAACTGGTTAAAAGATAATACTTCTATATGATATTAAGTATAATATTACTACCACTCTTTCATTTTCAGATAAAATCACATTTATTCGAACAGCAATTAAAGCCAATATCAATAGTTATTTATTATGTCACTTAAATAGTTATAGTTATATAATATAACAGTTAAATAGCTATAGTTAATTCACTTAAATTATTATTATTTCATTTGTAATCAGATTTATGAAGAGGATTTTTTAACTAAAATTAACTGTTGTTCCTTTTTTCGAGAAAAAAAAACTTTATAGAAGAACCTACAAAGTAGCTGATTTTATTTTTAAGAAAATAAGTAAAATATTGACATTAAAATGTATATTGATCATTTTTATCTTTAAAGTGTTCTTCTACAATAAGATAAATATTTATTTTATGAAAATTGTCTATATTTTTTAAGCTCATTCATTCTCATTACTATCCTCAATATTTTAAATCAGATATTACTTTTAAAAAAATACATAAACACTCAAAGTTTTATCATCAATTCAAAAACATTAAGAAGATCCAAATGAATATAATAGTAACAATGTTTTACCACAGATATATTATATCTGGTTGAATTGAGCAGATTAATTGATATGTTTTATTTTTAATTTTATTTTAGTATACTAAATGTGTAACGAGAAGAAACTATGGTATATTAAAAATAAGGTCAGAGAAAAGTTATTGAATGAGTAACAGTAGACAAATTTGAAGATCTTGCACAGAATGATTCATGACTAATATGAAAATAATCAAATAAACAGACTAACGTATCTTTGTAATCAGTACGGACCAATTAAACTGTTACATACAAAGAATTATAAAATTGAATCCTTAACTCGAAAGGCTCTTCTCTAATTGTTTACAACCTCCTTTAAACGTACTTTAAAGTTTTGAAATCTTATAGGTATTAGAAATAAATTGATGTCTTATAATTTCATTCAACTTTTTTTTTGTAAATCGTTGTAATCTTCAAGCATTGAAAAATTTAATTTGCTTTTACTTCAATATTATATCATACCAACAACAACGAACAACGAACCCATCATATGCCAAAACTGGCGAAAACATAGTGTATTTCACAAACATGACTACTGTTAAATGATATAGGAACAGTTATAGGTGATGACGGAAACATAAGAAGTTTTCATTTAGACGAAATTAGGGAGATCAATTCCACACAAAAAAAACAAGGGGGGAGGGTCGATGACAGTTACTCATCTCAAAATTTCATTAGATTGGGAGCGATCTGTCAACGTGTCGATGGGGAAGAAAAGCCATTAAAGTCTCCTCACTGCACTTTTATGCTAGGACCAAAACGTACCAACATCTGGTATCTTTTTTGACAATTTAATCTAGGACGAATAGTCCCTGTATTAACAGATGGTTATCGGTTGTGGAACCTTACAACAATAAACCTTTGAAAATTCAACTCTTTTTTTATAATTAAGAAACATCGTAACAACTTAGCAGGAAAGAGAACAATTTGGTTAGAATAAAAAAGGCTGCAAATTATTTCACAATGGTCTATTATTTCCAAAGAATTATACATCCAAAGTAACATTACCTTCCTAGTAAAAAAGAAAAAGAAATAAAAGTTGATTTATATTATTGGCCTAAACATTTTTGTTCATTGGTAATTTGCTAAAAAAAAAAAAAAGTAGCATTACTTCAGTAATACTTTCAAAAACCAACACAATGGATATAACCTTTGCAGTAGAACATATAAAAAATATCTAGAGACCATATCTTTGCTCCAAATTGTCCGATTTTAACGAGATTTTTTTTAGAAAATTTCGTAAACTTTTCAATAGAAAAGTGTGTACTTTTTGAGTAATTCCGAAATCTAATTTTACCCTCCCTCGTAACTTTTTTTCCAGCTTCTTTTCGTTGAAATATGTTATATAGATAAATTTAAAGGGCATCGAGAAGAAGCCAACTTTCACTGAAATCGGTACATTCGTTTTGCACTACAGTCGTTAGCAGCACAGGTTTTTATACAGCTATCTTGAAAAGAAAAGACGGATAGTAAGAAAAGGAACATCCTCGTTTGACCTCTAATTTTAAATCCAAATTTGAAAAAAATCGGTCCAGTAGTTTTGCGTACTGCGGACGGGAAATGTACAAAAAAAAAACTGTATTCGATTTTCGAATTCTACTTATTCTGAAACGTAAAACCTCAAATTTTGAGTGGGGTTGTTTTTAAATGTTTCGTTCAGTTATAATGGTTCATTATTGAAAATAATAAACCAAAAGTATATGCGTCAGAAAATACAAAATTAGGTGATAATAACATTAAATTTAAAAGAGTGCTTGAGCAATATAAAATAAAATAAATAATTAAAAATATTTAGGTAAGAAAGCTACAGATTAGTCAATTTTTAATTTTGAGAAAACAACATTTATAAGTGATTGAGTAATAAACTGTAAAAGTCATATCAAACCGATGAAGGTAAAATAAAGCGAATCTTTACAGGTTTAATATTTCGGCTCAAAACTTTGGCGGACAAAATAAAAAACAATCTTATAGTTGAGAGAAATAAAAACAGGAAATTTCGGTATAACTGGAATTTTTATTTTCAATTTGTTTACCGTTGTTTCGGAACTAGAACTTTTTCCTTAGCAACATTTTAAGTTAAGGTTTTACAGAACCTTTATTGAATTTAAATATAATATCAGATCTAGAACTATTAAACTACAGTAAATGTATTTAAGATTACAAACATATGCTTTATACATCCATGGAATGATTTGATATTTCATACAAGTACAATGAAATAGTTTTTTAAACAATGGTATTGTCTTGATTAGGTGGATTTTAAATAATTTTTCAAACTTAAAAATATTTTAGAAATTTAGATTTAGATAGTAAATTTCATTTACTTTCCTTGAAAACAAGTGATTAACGTTAAATAACATTAGTTTTCAAAAATCATTATTTATAATTTTTTCGCCAATCTCCGTTACCTTCTACAACTTTCTATATTAGATATTGTGTTTTCTAAAATTTTCCGCTTTCCAACGATATATTATACGTACACCTTCTGGCTAGTATTTCCGGAGATTCATTTTTATTTTTTCCTCCTTTATTCAATTATCAAATTCTTTCAAAAGTTATATTTAGCATTTTTTTGTAACTCTGAATAATTTGAAATGATTAATTATTTAAAATAAACCATATTAGAGGTACTGTAGAAGAAGACATTTATGAACATTGGGCATTTAAGCCCTGTAAAGTGACATCAATGGGGATAATACCTGATTTATATTAAAGACCACTTTATTATACAATGATCCACCGAGTTTAAACAAAATCGTTAGATCCGTTTTTGAGAAAATTGGGAAAATATGTTTCAGAGTTGATATAAAGTGTCACTTCCGGTTAACCGATTCTAAAGAAAAAGTTGCTGTCACATCTGAGGCATATACTTATCTGAAATACGTGATATCAGTTTCGTTCTACATTTCGTTTTTGAACTAGACTGTTATCATACATAGACACACTGACCATTTTTCGGGACTTGGTTTTGGACTCAGGGGACCTCAAAACCTGTATTTTCATTGAAAACTCAGAGTCGAAAATTTTTACGATCTCAACACTTACACTTACTAAATATTACATATATAGATAAGTGAAAGTAAAAATATAATACAAATTGATAAAGAAAATTTACTCAAATGGATTAAAACTTTTTTTATTTTAATAAAAAAAAAGGTTTCTTTAAGTTAAATTATTGTATAAGATATACAAGTTGCACACAAATATTTTAAGCTACTTAAATATAACAACAAAATATCGTCGTTTTTTGCAAAAAATTACTAACTGTAAGTACATTTTTGGTGGTGCTGACTGAACCTTTAAAAACATATTAGTGAAGAACAAGAAAAAGTATTTTTATTTATCAAAATTACATAGTATAAATTACAAAATAATATTTTTTAATCTAAAACCGAAAATCAGACTACATAGTCTGTTGACCGTCAGAGGAGTCTGTGTTTTATAACAAAATTAGATTTCAATCTATTTACATACAACTAAGTAATAAGAAAATGAGAACAATTATATTTACAATGTAAAAGTTATATAAATATTTTAAATACAAAAAGAATGGTACCAAAATTCTTCAATTTATTAATTGTTAAATTCTCTGGTAAGCATTATTCTATAGGAGAAAGCAGACTTGCAGTAATTTACCAATGCTATCCAATTGTTTCCATTTAATAAATCAATTACTTGATCCCGTGATAAATTTCTAGATTTTAACCATTTAATTCTAAATTCAGAGAGTATCGGACAAGCAGCCAGGAAGTGATAGAGATCTTTTGTTTCGTTTGTATTACACATGCTACAATTATTATTTGTTTGCTGGAAGTGTTTATAATTTAAGTTCAAAACATCAGCTCTAATTTTAATTACCCATCTGATCACCTTCAATGAGCTTTTGTCATCAATATAATTTACTGAAGTTAAATGAGGATAAAAAGTGAAAGTTTTGGAATTCTGAACTTTAATTACATATTGATTACATATATCTCTCTGAATTTGAGTTCTTTTTAAATATAAATTAGCTCTCCATAGTTTAACATCATCACAGTTAGATCGATTTAAGTTGAAATTTAATCCATGCAGTTCTATCAGATTAGGTAAGTCTCTAAATCATGCGATTTTTTTTTAAATTATCAGTAGTGCTAATATTTTTGGATATCTATGTGGTGGAAGATTAAAAATTTTTATAATGTAATCAAAATGGAGTTTAATTTTGAAGATAAGTAACGGATCTATTTTAGTGAATTTTGGCAAAATACAGGAAGTGCACTGAAATAGCAGCCTATTTTATGTATCAAACATAATTACAACCAGCAGGCAATTATCTGATTTTACAAGGGGGAAAATTTATCAAAACGTTTAGTAATTAAGGGTAGTGAAATGTTTCTTAATGACGTCTTACGATAACCTGACGATATCTATTATTTCCACTATTATTTTTCTTACACTAATACTTCTATGCAAAGAAGAGATACAATATTGCAAAACTATCTCATAACTCAGCAATGAAATATGAATCCGCTCTATCGACTATGAGCTGTTGAGGCCAAGAAGACCCTAGCCAGTTCAATAACAAACTTGTTCCGTCGTGAAAAGATAAGACGAAATAGACGATTTCACTATCGCAGCTGTGACAGAGGGGCTGATTTTCTGCTTCTTTGAAACCACTCGACATGGAAATAGTCTTCTTTGACTCCCATTCCCATCTCGCTGGCAGACATGGAGGAGTAGCGAGGCCTGCAAATATCTTCCTTTACCTGCCTGCTTCAATAACGGTTCAATTTGCAATAGTGTCTCCTCAAAGGGTTCAGGAAAAGTTCCATACCTGCATTGTGTACTTTATAAAGGAACCTATTTATAGTTCTTTTCCACAGTATGGGTCTCCTATGAAACTATATTCTATGGACAAAACAAGAGCCGTACCCGATTCGAAAGACTAAAGATTCAATTTGATTCTATTAATGGATACTATAATTTACTAAATTTTAAAGCAATCAATTTTGACGATTCATTCGGCCTCACTAAATTTTCACTGTCCGATACCCTTAAATTTGTACACCGTTTATGATAACTAGTATCGATATGATATGATAACCAGTGGTCGAATTTATTAATAAAAATAAAATTTCAATTTTAATTAAAAATCGATCTTAACTACGTAAAATTATTTTTAAGTAACACAAAATAGACTCATTTAAAAATATTTAATTTCCGTTTTGATTTTTGTATGTTATTATCACAAAAAATTAATGTTATGATAAAGCAAGTAAAAAAAATAAATATTTGTTTATTTATTCATGAGATTTACAACAGTATAAATTAAAAAATATATCCAATAAATGTCCAATAATAATACAATCACATGAAAACGCTTGTTGAGAAACTACCCATTGGTAGCATTCTAATAATATATTTACAAAAGTAGATTACGAGGCCATCTTCTTTTCAGACACCTTGGAGGGTTATCAGGTATCGAAGAGAGTATTTTTAAACTGCTTTAGCAATGATTCAACAACTTTTGGATTGCTTAGCTATTAAGTACACCAATAGCCGCTTGGCTATCCTCAATATCGACATACGCCTCTTCCTCTTCTATTAGAGTCCGGATACAGATATCAATAGCTAAAACCTCAGCTAGAAAGTCAGCTGGAAGAAAAGAAAAAGAAAAAGACTGACATAGAGACAGAACCTGTAAGAGGGACGATTATTTCACATGATGGTGGGCTCTTCTGCTGTGTATAAAAAACATAAATGAAATGTTCCTTGACGAAAAGGGAGAATTTTTAAGAGTAGATGATTTTAACAACTAGATGATTTGTGAAATAGGATCCTATTCGTTTTCAGTGCCGTCTTTATTTAATTGTAGATAAAAATAATAGATTTGAAAATAAAATTGTTATGAATGAAGTAGGCCATTATGCGCGTTTTGAAATGGATATTTTTTTTATTTATATTTAATATAGGCTTTTGATCGAGTCTGGTACCCGGGACTACTTTACAAACTCCGTAAATTCCTACATCCTACATACTTCCTCATTATCCGTTCAAATCTAACTGATAGATACTCTAAAGTCAATTACAATAATGCTTATTCATCCCTCTTTTCCCAGTCCGCTGGTGTTCCTCAAGGTAGTATCCTTGATCCTTTACACAGTTTATACAGGTGACATCCCAACCCATCCTAGCACTGTTATTACCACGTATGCCGATGATACATGTGTCCTATCCGTTAATAATGACCCAACCATTGCATCCCAAACTCTTCAATCACACATCACAAGCCTTGAAGAATGATGTGAAAACTGGAGGATTAAAATAAATTCTAATAAATCCCATCAAATCACCTTTACCCTTCGACGTAAACCTATGGTCTCATGTCCCACAGTATCCTTTAATAATACCCCACTTATCCCTGTTGAACAAATCCGATATCTTGGACTTCACTTGGACAAACGTCTAACTTGGAATCCTCATACCAGACTGAAACGACAATAAACCCCTCGACGTTTCCGACTACTCCAACACTTACTAGACAAACGCTCTAAGCTTACAGTTAATTACAAAAGACTTATATACTTGACTACAATAAGACCTATTTGGACTTACGGAGTTGAGCTTTGGGGCTCCACTGAGCCATCGAATTCCTCTCGTATCCAATCCTTGCAATTCAAAATCCTTCGGAAAATCCTCAATGCTCCTTACTTTGTCACCAATAAAATAATCCATAATGACCTTAATGTTCCTTATGTTTCCGATTTGGACCAATCCAGAAACCAATCCTTCCATAATAAAAATCAGAACCATCCGAATCCTCTCGTCTCTAACCTTGCTTCATCTTCTATTCCTAATAACCCTCCGAGGCGTCTGAAAAGAAGATGGCCTCGAGATCTCTTATTGTAAATACATTTTGTTTTTAGAGTGCTACCAGTGGGTAGTTTCTCAACAAGTCATTTCATGTTATTATTTTCTGTTATCAAATTTACTTAATGTATTTAATTTTTTAATACAGTTGTAAATATCATGAATAAATAAAAAAAAATAAAGTATTTAATATTATAACGTAGATGATTATTTTTAAATTATTATTAGCACAAATTATACAAAATGATTGTTTTTCAAATCAAACATTTGATATAAAGGACAAATTTATCGCCGTCAGTACTTCCTTGCCACCTTTCTGTACAAAATCATTAGAACTCATCGACCCTCCTATATTTTTCACAGCTTACAATTCAAATACTCCATCGAATCCCGTCCCACTAGATCTCGTACTTCCGACCTCTATCCTCCTCCTCACCGAACTGCTGCGTTGGACAAATCCTTTGCAATACAAGTCGCCTCCCTCTGGAATTCCATCCCTGCTGATATTCGACACGCTCAATCAGTTTCCTCTTTGAAACCTCTCTTCTTTAAACACGTACTCCTTTCTCAATCCGACTGATTGCGAAATATACTTAGGAGAAATATCTAAGCACCCCCAGAGACTACCTCAATTTATTTAGGTTATTTTTAGTACCTCATATATATGTACAATTTTCTTGTTCTTTTCTTTCTACCATTGCATCCCAAACTCTTCAATCACACATCACAAGCCTTGAAGAATGATGTGAAAACTGGAGGATTAAAATAAATTCTAATAAATCCCATCAAATCACCTTTACCCTTCGACGTAAACCTATGGCCTCATGTCCCACAGTATCCTTTAATAATACCCCACTTATCCCTGTTGAACAAATCCGATATCTTGGACTTCACTTGGACAAACGTCTAACTTGGAATCCTCATACCAGACTGAAACGACAATAAACCCCTCGACGTTTCCGACTACTCCAACACTTACTAGACAAACGCTCTAAGCTTACAGTTAATTACAAAAGACTTATATACTTGACTACAATAAGACCTATTTGGACTTACGGAGTTGAGCTTTGGGGCTCCACTGAGCCATCGAATTCCTCTCGTATCCAATCCTTGCAATTCAAAATCCTTCGGAAAATCCTCAATGCTCCTTACTTTGTCACCAATAAAATAATCCATAATGACCTTAATGTTCCTTATGTTTCCGATTTGGACCAATCCAGAAACCAATCCTTCCATAATAAAAATCAGAACCATCCGAATCCTCTCGTCTCTAACCTTGCTTCATCTTCTATTCCTAATAACCCTCCGAGGCGTCTGAAAAGAAGATGGCCTCGAGATCTCTTATTGTAAATACATTTTGTTTTTAGAGTGCTACCAGTGGGTAGTTTCTCAACAAGTCATTTCATGTTATTATTTTCTGTTATCAAATTTACTTAATGTATTTAATTTTTTAATACAGTTGTAAATATCATGAATAAATAAAAAAAAATAAAGTATTTAATATTATAACGTAGATGATTATTTTTAAATTATTATTAGCACAAATTATACAAAATGATTGTTTTTCAAATCAAACATTTGATATAAAGGACAAATTTATCGCCGTCGGTACTTCCTTGCCACCTTTCTGTACAAAATCATTAGAACTCATCGACCCTCCTATATTTTTCACAGCTTACAATTCAAATACTCCATCGAATCCCGTCCCACTAGATCTCGTACTTCCGACCTCTATCCTCCTCCTCACCGAACTGCTGCGTTGGACAAATCCTTTGCAATACAAGTCGCCTCCCTCTGGAATTCCATCCCTGCTGATATTCGACACGCTCAATCAGTTTCCTCTTTGAAACCTCTTCTTTAAACACGTACTCCTTTCTCAATCCGACTGATTGCGAAATATACTTAGGAGAAATATCTAAGCACCCCCAGAGACTACCTCAATTTATTTAGGTTATTTTTAGTACCTCATATATATGTACAATTTTCTTGTTCTTTTCTTTCTACCATTGCATCCCAAACTCTTCAATCACACATCACAAGCCTTGAAGAATGATGTGAAAACTGGAGGATTAAAATAAATTCTAATAAATCCCATCAAATCACCTTTACCCTTCGACGTAAACCTATGGCCTCATGTCCCACAGTATCCTTTAATAATACCCCACTTATCCCTGTTGAACAAATCCGATATCTTGGACTTCACTTGGACAAACGTCTAACTTGGAATCCTCATACCAGACTGAAACGACAATAAACCCCTCGACGTTTCCGACTACTCCAACACTTACTAGACAAACGCTCTAAGCTTACAGTTAATTACAAAAGACTTATATACTTGACTACAATAAGACCTATTTGGACTTACGGAGTTGAGCTTTGGGGCTCCACTGAGCCATCGAATTCCTCTCGTATCCAATCCTTGCAATTCAAAATCCTTCGGAAAATCCTCAATGCTCCTTACTTTGTCACCAATAAAATAATCCATAATGACCTTAATGTTCCTTATGTTTCCGATTTGGACCAATCCAGAAACCAATCCTTCCATAATAAAAATCAGAACCATCCGAATCCTCTCGTCTCTAACCTTGCTTCATCTTCTATTCCTAATAACCCTCCGAGGCGTCTGAAAAGAAGATGGCCTCGAGATCTCTTATTGTAAATACATTTTGTTTTTAGAGTGCTACCAGTGGGTAGTTTCTCAACAAGTCATTTCATGTTATTATTTTCTGTTATCAAATTTACTTAATGTATTTAATTTTTTAATACAGTTGTAAATATCATGAATAAATAAAAAAAAATAAAGTATTTAATATTATAACGTAGATGATTATTTTTAAATTATTATTAGCACAAATTATACAAAATGATTGTTTTTCAAATCAAACATTTGATATAAAGGACAAATTTATCGCCGTCAGTACTTCCTTGCCACCTTTCTGTACAAAATCATTAGAACTCATCGACCCTCCTATATTTTTCACAGCTTACAATTCAAATACTCCATCGAATCCCGTCCCACTAGATCTCGTACTTCCGACCTCTATCCTCCTCCTCACCGAACTGCTGCGTTGGACAAATCCTTTGCAATACAAGTCGCCTCCCTCTGGAATTCCATCCCTGCTGATATTCGACACGCTCAATCAGTTTCCTCTTTGAAACCTCTTCTTTAAACACGTACTCCTTTCTCAATCCGACTGATTGCGAAATATACTTAGGAGAAATATCTAAGCACCCCCAGAGACTACCTCAATTTATTTAGGTTATTTTTAGTACCTCATATATATGTACAATTTTCTTGTTCTTTTCTTTCTCTAGTTCAGTATTTTTAGTTTTAGTCAACTCTTATTGTAGATATATAATCTAATTGTAACCACACAGACATACAATCTGTATTTATAATTTGTCCTAAAGGTACAACAGTCCCAGAATATAAAATATTTTTTTCATTTTCATTTTCAAATTTAGGAACTTGCCCTAATATTCAAAATTATGGTAGTGAATTTCATAATTTTAAATAGTTACCTAGTGGAATTAAACCAACAAGTTAAAAAACATTATTTGTAGTCTGCAAGAGACAATTATAGATAGACACTATTCAAACATAAGTTAATTTTGTGGTGGTAATACCTACAAATATGTGTTTAAGTTAAGACACGTAAAAACTATGATTCATTTGTTTACACCTGGCCTTCATTAATAATAACAGCCAAAAACTGTATAGAAAAACATTCTTCCATTATTTTCATGGTGAGCTGAGACTGGTTGAAAAACGGCGAAGTGGCTGGAAAAATTAACGACCCGACTAATGGCGAACGGGATAAATAAATAAAACAATTGTTGTTATGTCTTTGAAAGAACAGTTCATTCGTTTGAATTGAGACTTTTGTTGGAAAAGGTAACAGTCTGGAAAAACGAAACGAATAAACAACGATTCGACTGACGAAATAACTGAATACTGGCGAACTGAAGAATTAAATAAAAACAACTGTTCTTATCTGTTTGAAAGAACAGTAAATTTGTTTGAAATCAAGAACTTTTGTTTTTAAACGTTTGGTGTTTTCTCTCCCACCACTACTCACAAATCTCGTAATTTTCATCGCAATCTTTCCACCAATCTTATGTTTAGTTATTGTTTTTTAAATTAGCTTAATACAGAAGGACTCAATCTATACTTTTGTTTTACTAAACCTAAAAATCACTTGTCTGCGTCATTGTTTATAGTGATAATTGTTTCATAATTTTTTATAGCGATAATAGTGAATTTTATTTGTTTTTTTAAACTTAGAAAAGTCAGAATAACTACAAAATTGTGAACTATATGAATGGCAAACTTATTCCTTATAAGTTCACATTAGTTAGGAGGCGATCAGTGTCAATACTCCTTTTCCCTTTCCATGCCTACTCCCTCCAATATCTATAGTTATCATTGATTCTACGTCTATTACATCTCGTCACTAAGCACCTATATTCAGAAAATAAATTTGGCACTATAATAAATGTTGACGGAAAAAAATAAACTCACAGCCGGCAGTATGGAAATAAATTGCGGAATTCCATTGCTGAGTTTAGGAACTTCCTCAAATGTTAATAAACTAAATTTCTTGAAAATATTATCTCAGAATTGAGCCAAATTCTATTAAATCTGCATTATTTCCAAAGTCAATTGTAACATTGTTAATGTCCCATTCGTTCAAAATAAAAATATAATGAAATTATCTGATTGCCGTAGAATTGAAATTGAATAATTTACTTATTTACTAAAATTTTATTGGACAGAAAAGTACTTCATACTATGTTTTAGCAGATGATGATTTTTGAAGATATGAAAAAATGAACCAGTATTTCAATTTCTCTGATTATCCTAAAACTCATTTCAGTTTCTCAGAAGAAAATTAAAAAAGTTTAAAGATGAATTAAATTTTAAAATAGTTTTGAAATATGTTGGGTTAAAAGCCAAAACGCTATTATGATGGTAGATGGTGTAAAGAAACGTACTAAGGGTGTAAAAGTGTCAATGTTAAAACAATATATTACTTTTGAAGAGTACGAGCAAGTGCTATTGAATCATGAAATTATGCATACACCTATGCACTACAATCACTACAATTAAATCAGCATAATATTTTTAGTACCGAGATAAATAAAGTTTCCCTTTCTCCATTTGATGATAAAAGGCACATACTAGAAGATGGGGTCAATACTTTGGTCTATAGTCATTATGAATTGAGTTGAAAAAATAGAAAAAAATTTTAAAATAAAAAAGATTGTTTTAAAAAAATATTAAACAATTTATTTATTAGATATACATATTTCTGGCTCACAATAAATTTGCCATCTACATTGGTATTCAGCAAATATGATATCAAGGACAAGAAATGATAGCATAAGAAAAAAAAAATAATAGTAATAACAAAATAGAAAGACAACAAAAAAAAACCAACAAAAAAAAGAACAGTAGTATAATAACACATACATATTTACAGAATAACACACAAAAAAGAAAAGATAATGCAGCAAGTACTAGGCAGTAGATAGAGCATGAGTAAGTGGATTGGAATTTAGAGTCAGTCTGTCATGAAAATTAGTAAAGCGGTCAGTGGCAATAAAAAAAACAAACACAAAAAAAAACAATAAACAAATATTTTTTAAAAAGTTTGAATTCGCTATTTATTCTCTGCTAATTTTATTAAGAAATTTGTTATTTTTAGCAGATTTTTGTTTTAGTTTTTTGGTCACTGGCGTGGTATTGATTTACCCATACACCACAAGCTGTAAACCATGGCGAAGCTATAAACGCTCGTAAACCAAAGCATGAATGATTTCGTCACTGGCGAGGCTATAAACGCCCGTAAACCAATGTATGTTCGTTGTGTTCACTGACGTATGGTGTTTATGTAATGTTTATGGAGAGGTTATAAACGCCCGTAAACCACTGGACCCTCTCGATGCATCTTGACCTTGACGTGGTGAGAGGGTTCAAAGCTGTAGGCTGAACTAAGAAAGATGCTCATAATTACTAAAATATACATAGACAACTCTTTTTAATATTATCTTTCCTATAAAAATAAAACCATTTTTAAATGGAAAATACTCCTTCCCGTTAAATTCTATATGTGTAACAAATAATATGCGGCTTCTCTAGTGGTTGGCTTACAGATTAAAGAACGTTCAGAGGCTTCAATTATTGTACGATTTAAACTGAATGAAACAATGTTTAAAGGCTATAATTTTTAATGATTTAAACTGAAGGAAACAATGTTTAAAGGCTAGAGTATTTGAACGATTTGAAGGGAAAGAAACAGTGTTTAAAGGCTAGATTTTTTGAATGATTGGAAGTGACAGAAACAATGTGTAAAGGTTAAAAAATTTTGAACGAAACAATGTTATAAAGGCTAAAAATTTTAAAGAAAACAAAACAAGCAATCACGAAAGGAACTCAGGTAGAGGATACTTTTCCAAAAGAAGTAGTAGCTTTGGTAAATAGAAAGACTCTGGAGAAATGGCAGGGTCTCTGGCATGTTTTAAGAGACAAATAAATTGAGAGTAATCGAGCCTTCTGTAGTTCCAAATCGAGCGGACCTAGAGGTGAATAGAAGAGAAGAAATAATCCTGACTAGGCTCTGAATCGGCCACTCACGGCTGACTCATAAGCACCTAATGACACATTTTTTGGAAATTAAATGTTTTAAATATTGTGTAATATTTTTCTTTTGATATAATATAAATAATTTGTAAAGACTAAAATGACCCGTAAGAGGTTGAGGAGCCCGTCATTGTTATAAATAAATAAAATAAACGTTCTAAAGATTTTTTTTTTCAGTTCTAGGATTAGTGTAAAAGTTTTACTGTTATTTACATAAGTAAAATAAGTTCCGTTAAATGATAAATAAGCAGTAACTGGGTTTTGTTTACAAAGACAATTATCTTGAAAGAATGCCTGATTCTCACATTAATGACTAACAATAACAATGAGGCTTAGCTAACCCGAAGGATTGGTACCAATACCATCAATTGTCTACATTCTTCCATCATCCATGGGCAGTCTAACCCCGCCTGGTAAAACTTTAACGCTCCTTCCCACCTTCGAATCGGCCTACCCCTTGGATGCTTACCAGTCGACAGAGCGCAGTTAAACTTTTTAGAAATTCCATTCGTTACTAAGCTCAGCGATTTTTGATATCCACTTTATTCGCCTCAACTTAATCACCTCAATTATATTAACCGGGTACAGTTTGCAACAGACGGATCTACGGGGAGGCTTTCGGGCTAAACCCTCTCAAAATGGTAAAATATAACCATATCTTATTAAATATATATTAAACGATTATCTATAAAAGTATTATTGTTCGTTTAATTACATTTGATAGCACCTCAAGAATCAGTTAAACTATAAAATAATCTTTATTCATTATCATTTTTATCCCATCTTCAAGCTTATAGTTAAAAAATGATCTTTACACTATTTTTTTTTTTTATCGAATTTGTATCTCGCTATTCGTATGAGACAGTAGAATGGCGCATTCAAAGATAATTCATTTAATTAGTATTTTAACAAATCTCAACGTGTTTGTCAATTCAGATAAGATTTATTCACTTTCAGCGTAATCATCCATAAAAGAATAATTCATTAGGAGATGATATTCAAATACAAGGCCCAGAGCATAGGACAAATTCTAAAGAAAAGTTTGACAATGAAAAACTTCGATGGGAATGAATAAACCTCCAAGTCTTACATTTTAACTTAATGAAAGTAAACCCGTTGACTTTCAAGAACTAAACTTTAATTAACATTATCGCAAAGGAGGGAAGGCGGATCCTGTTATACAGTTTAGCTTCATTAATCTAGGTCCAAAAAACAAGTTAGCAACAAGATGACGTTAACTTACCAGTGGCTCCAAGTAGGTGTATTATACATGATTTTACTTAAAATAGTATATCGATTCTACACTTTTTTTTTCACAAGTTGTATTAGAGACTTTATCAGTTTAAAGAATAATAATCTCATAAAAAAACAAAAACTTATCCATCTGCTTTATATTGCTATAAAAAGCTTCGTAAGACTTGTAATTGGAACCCCGAAACGCTTTCGCATATTGCATACTTACACTAAGTAGGCTCTTGCAAAAAGTCAAAAGTTAAAACAGATAATCATTTTACAATAGGTCCATGTAATAAGACTGTGAAAGTGTTGTCTTTTCTACAAAACAATGAATATATTTCTATAAAATATGCTTGTTTGTAAAAAGCTGATATTGGCTCCGTTTGGAACAACAAAGTATTACAAAACTGTAGTTATGGTCCTAAAATACAAGATTGGAACAGCATGGGATGGAGCTAGATCACTGAGATATTACCAGGGTTGAGGATCTCCATGATTTACATGTAAACCAAAAATTCACAAAGGCGAAATGAAAAATTCCGCAGATTAAAACTAGACCGGAACAGGTTGAGAGAATCAAGAGGAGCCAAAGCAAACACTGATGAAGACTGCTTTGTTGGTGGTCGCTGAATATTTGCGACAAACTAAACGCTGGAGGCTGTTTCCCATTCTTTGCCGAGCCCGGGCAAGAAACACTCATCTAGCCACTTCCAACAAAGGGCCATTGTTGTAGAACAATAACCTTCCAGAGTACTCCCGGGCTAACCCCCTTTTATAAGTGTGAGCTGTGCAATTTGTTAGCTGTCCCTTAATCACTCTTGCCAAGTTGCAGGCAGGTACGTTACCGATATGTCTTCTAATTGAGATTTCATAAATCTTGGGAAGTTTCTAGGACCAAATTCTTCAATGCGGCTAAAACGTGTCGAAAATTGAAATCGGCATATAACTTTATACCACCCATCAATATCATACATATTTTAAGCTAGTTTTTTTTCTTAATTTCTTTAATGAATCATGAGTCATATGTACATAACACCAAGTGTCCCTCAGATTGCTGTTAGGTTGAATTCAGATTGGAAATTCTTAACATGTTTTAAACTGAGAATAGATTCGAAAAACATAACTTTATGATTCATTGAAGTTTTCTTTATCAATTAGTGCTACTTTAATTTCATATTATCGAGCGCTTCAGCAATTGAATTATGTATGTCAAACATATTCTCTGTTTACATAGGGTGATTGTTTCACAAACAGCTCTAATATCTACTCTTCATAAAAATTAAAGAATGTATTTGTTCTAAGAAAAAAGTTTTTTGTTTTGTTTGTTTTTTGTAAAATTAAAACTTTTGTTTGGCTGCCTTTATTCCACCATTTTTATATTTTATTTTATTACGCTGGCAACGTTTCGGCTAAGAAGTCATTTTCAAGTCATTTAAATTAATGATGTTTACTATGTTATGTCCAACATCTTAGATGTTCAGTCATTAATTGATGATGGCGTCTTAGCCGAAACATTGCCGATGTAATAAAATGAAAAATAAAGATGGTGGAATAAGCACAGCCAAACCTTATACTATGAATCATAGTTCCACTTACTTTTCGTTCAGATCTACTCGAGATGTATATGGATAAAGCGCTCTCGATCAATCTCCCCTGGCTTTAGTACCAGTGAAGCGGAGAGATTAGCTCCAACTCTGTGATCTTCAAAAATGGTTCGAGAAATGGAGAATTAAAATGAATAGTAGTAAATCCACCCTCTTAGGAAAGTCTCGTGTCCACCCATAACGACAGATCCTCACTTAACTTATGAAACAAGCGACTGACCTTCAACACCATACTGAGACCAATTTGGACATACAGAGCAGAACTTTGGGGTTCAGCAAAACAAACAAACATTAATAAAATACAAACAACACAATAAAAAATTCTACCCACCTTGGTGCATTTTTTCAAATAACACTATACATAACAACTAAACCATCCCAACAGTAAAATCGTACATCCACGACAAATACGCTTCATTTCATTCTTCTACTCTCAATCACCCAAACCCATTCGCTCTGTCTCTTTCTTCCTCCCTGTTACCTGATCACTGCAGAAAAAAAAGAAAATGGCCAAGGGACTTACTCCTACAATAATAACAAAATGAAGTTAATCAAGCAAACTCGCAGTTAATGGCTGATTCATCAAATTTGTTAGATACGCTGCAGCGTTCAAACATGTTAAAATAAATAAGAAACAGATAATAGGAAACATATTTTTAAGACGAAATGTTAAAAACAAAAATCGTGTTTTTATAAATTTTAAGTTCCCAGTTCTAAATATGTTAATTGTTTCTTTTTTATTCCCTCAGTATCCGGACCTCAAATAATTTGTCCACAATTATTGAAAAATAAAAATAAATAAAAAGAAACTAGGGTATTCCATGAACTAAAATCGTTAAAAGCTACGGCCAAGTCCAAGTTCTTTAACAGCAGCCCAGAGCAATATACACCCATGAGGGCCCTTCACACTGAATAGCATCCTTTATTCTACCCCAGAGATAATTTTCAGAAATTTCTAGCAGTTTCTTTCTCACTATTTCATCGCCTATTTAAATAGAAATGTCCCTTGTAAAATCATATTTCTTAACGACAGTTCTCAAGTTTGACTAATGGTTTTGTTGAATTTGATATTAAATGGGAATGTAGGTAGATTATTAATAATATTCGTTACGAAATAACTCTTTACAATTTTATATTCGAGAGATTTAGAATTTAAACTTAGATAGAAATAAATAAATGAAACATCATGAAGCCAAATAGCGAGAAACTGCTAGCAAGATAAAAGGAAATTATTTTAAATATTTTTTTGGCGAATATTCCATCGTCCCTACCACATCTTTGTCCAATTAGCACATCCGTTTGGACTAATGAATTCTCCTGTCGTATCAAAAAAGTATTATCATTTCAAAACATCCTTTATTATTTGTGTTCCTTATATATTTATACAATATTTCCACAAACAAAGAGAATATTCCTAGAAATTCAGGCTTAGCATATTCCCCCTCTCTACCCCCTAGCAAATCGATCCTCACGTTATCTCTGGGGATATATTGGCCTCTTATATTTAGAGATATGCATTTCTAATCTACAACTGAGTCGCTTAATATTTTTTAAGTCCTTGCAATTAAGAAGAAGAGTTCAAAATGGACCGATTTTTTTTTTCAATGGTGACTCTACATCGAAAAATATTGGATATATGTCTAAATTCGCGCTAATAAACCTTAGGAGCCAAGAAAAACAATATTTTACATTACTTTTAAAAATTGTTGGTTTGTTTGTATTTGTCGTCTTTCCTTTGCCCACATTTCTAGGTTTGTTATATAAGCTGTGGCCTGTTCAAGCCAACAGCAGACGAGTCATCTACCGCCACAAACAGGAACGTAGTTCACCGGCCCGCTACTTGGCAGCGCCACATGTGCGTGTTCACTCATGTATTCAAAAATTGTATTAATATATCTCACTATTGTATTGTAAAATACTCAAATTGTAAATTGAAATATGTATACACATTGTAATTCTGTTTATGAATAATGGCGATTAGGTATACTGATCAAAGCTTTAAAATAACTTTTTTTTTTTGTTCTTCCCTTTTAGGCTATACGGGATTTCCCCGGGCCGGATGGTGAGAGCGAGCAATTTCAAATCTCCTCCAGCACCGAGACGCGAACTCGTACTTTTTTTCCCATAACTTCGGTTATCTGGTTGCCGGGGATTTCAATTTTCACTTTAGTGTAATATAAACATTTTATGTCAATAATTCTTTCATTGAAGATCACCTTTGAAATATCCATAAATAACATAGATAACGGCTTCTTAGAACGTGAAATTACATTCACAACGGTAGTGGCTTCATAACCAAGACATGGTAGCTCATATTTAATTTTCTCTACTGATATTGCATGGTGAAGATTTTTCAATACTATTCTGGGGCTTCGATCTTCTGGAAGTTGGTATATGTGAAAATCAGCACCACCCAGCCTTGAACTAGCCTCCAGTATACTGTATAATATATCAGCATTTTCGGGATAAACACTGACACTCTTTGTTGTTGTTTTGAGCTTGAAACTATTGACACCGCCTACATTTTGTAGGTATGAGACCAGTTCTGAGTAATTCTGTACATCATTTAAATGTATGGAAGGAGGATCTATACGTGCAGGTCCTGATTCTTCTCTAACGTTGCTTAAAACTTCGAAACTATTTTAAATGATAATAACTTCACTAACCTTTTGAAGTTTTCTCGGATTCCTGTTGTTGGCTGTAATTGACCTTTTCCTTAAGGTGACCAACTCCCATGCGTTGTTACTCACCTCGTTTGGTCCTAAAGTGTCTATTATACTTGGTAAGCTGTCAGAAGACGACGGTGTAGTAATTGTTGGCGGTGGAACCGCTTTACCCAACAGCGAAGATTCTATCTCTTCAAACTACTCTTTTCAGTCCCAAATAAAGTTAAAACAAGTTATAGGACTTGCTTAATCTACAGATTTATCAAATTTGTTCCCAGAGAATAAAATTTTACAATTGTACTTATAATGGTCACCATATGATACATTTCTTTATTTCATAATTTCATTTCATTTCCTTGAAAGTATGTGATCCCCGTTAAATAATATTACTTTTCACAAATTATTATTTACACATTGTTTTCACTCTCCATTACTCTCTACGGCTATCTATATTAGAGATTATTTTTTCAAAAATTCCCCACTGTCCAACGATATATTACACTTATACCTTCTGATTAGTATTTCCAGAAATCCATTTTCGACCTAAATAAACATTTTGCGTTTTTTCTCCATTTTTCAATTATCAGATTCTTTCAAAAGTTATATTTAGCATTTTTCTTTAACTATTAATAATGAGAGATAGTTAATTACTTAAAATAAATCAAATTAAAGTTATTAGGAGGAAGACATACTGGACACTTAAGCATTTAAGCCCTGTAAAGTGACACTAATGAAGAGTTGACACCAAGACTATGATATTAAAGGCCACTTAATTATACAATGATACACCGAGTTTAACCAAAATAGTTGGATTAAGAAAATTGTAAAAATGTGTATAACCGTTGAAATAAAGTGCCACTTCCGGTTAGTCGATTTTAAAAGTTGTCATATCCAAGGCATATACATATCTTAAATACGTAATATCAGTTTCGTACGACTTTTCGTTTTTGAGTTACACTGATCACAGCAAAAACACACTCACAGTCCATTTTTTGGGGCAGAGGAACGGACCATTGGAGTCAGGGTACCTCTAAACGTGTATTTCCGCTGAAAACTCCGATCAGAACATTTTTACGATTGCAATACTTTCCCTTACTATATATTACAAATATGGGTAAATGAAAGTAATAACAATAAAAAATTTAAAAAATTGAGATTATTTTCCTGATATGTCCTTTCGATCTACCTACAAGCGGTCAAACCAAATACAAAATCATCTTAGTGACTTCCACGTAGTCGGGTAATTATTTCATGATACCATATTTTTGGTATAAAAGAAAAAAAAAATGTTGAAATGCTAAGGAAAGGTAACGGATAAAAATAATGCTCTCTTTACGGAGCATTAGTCGTATGAGAGGTATCATGTGTATGCAGAAAAAGGATGAAAATTCTGACTCAAACGAGGGGATCCTTTGCGGTGGGCTTATCTGTCAGGGACGTCGGTTGTTCCCTGAGTTAGAATGCGGGCTGGGGGTAATTTAGCTCTTCGTCTCCAAAGGGAAAATATTTTAGAGTACCTGGATTTTTTTTTAAGATAGGCATATTTACTCTCATCTCTATCGCCTCCTTCGTTAGAAACGAATCATTGAGATTTAGTTAAAGCAGGCCGAACTGTACAAGTAGAGTGAGAATATCAATCAAATACTTAATATATAAAAAAAAAATTATTGTATGTGCTGAATCAAAAACGTCTGCCAATTAACATCAGTATAGCTTCCTTACAGTTTTCATTGTTTAAGCAATATATATATTTCAAAGTTAATAATTTTTCGTTTCAGGATAAAATCTCCGAGAGAAACCGTTTTTATATATACGGTAATCCCTTAACATTCGCAAGTTTGATAATGACGAGTTTTGTTCATCAGCAAATACTAAAATGCGGAAGAGTTCCACATTTGCAAATCGCGTAATTAGTGAATCATGATTTTAAAAAAATATTCAGGACATACTGAACATGCATATCGCTACTGTTAGTGCAAACAATTGTTGTTTTATAGGAGAGCATAAAAAGTAATTTGTTTTTTATTTATTTTATCATCATACGGGTTTAATCTGTTATTTTATTAGTCTTGTACACTACTTCATCATATATATTTTTTTTTACTTTGTTATTTATATTTATTTTCCTTTCTTATGTACATATTACGTGAATGAATACTATAGCCCAAGTACCAATGCCCTTCAGTGAGGTAGACAGTATTAATACTCAATAAAATCATTGTAAAGTAAAAAAAAAACCTAATTATTTTTTTATAATTTATTAGTGTAATTCCATAATTGTATATATATTATATTGTATATATATTATATTATATATATATTGTTATTCTATATATATTATTTTTCTGTATAATTGTTTTGTTTATTGTACATAGAGTGTGAATGTGATCTGTGAACTCTATTATAGATCTGTGAACTTTATTTTTTTCAATAAATAAGCTTACAAAAAAAAAAATTCCATAATTTATTTTCCTCTGCTATTTTTCATAGTACCAAACTATCTAAATCAGCTGCATAACACGAAATGTCACCTTTAGCACAAATAGAATAAAAATAGAAAATTTTTACGTACGACCTTTTACACTAACAATAGCAATATACATATTTTCACAAGTAAAATGGATGGACCAAAAATCCATTGGAAAAATTAAACTTTGCAACATTTAGAGTTAAATAGACCAATACTTTCCTTCAAACAGAATCAAACTAATTTAAACTGGAATATAAAAATATGATTGAAGTTCATACAACTTTGATTATTAAGGAAAAATTGGTTGAAGTTTAATCGAAATAAACTAACTCATGTATAAGGTTTTATTTTTTACAAACTCAGAGCAAAATGTAATTAAAATTTAGGTTGTTGGTACTTCAAAAACTTACCTATCCAAATACCTAATTTTGCCCTTTCTCCTTGTCAAATCAAATAATTCTTAAACTCTATTTTCAATTATCTTTAGCTTGGTTTTATAACTTCTGCCGTAAATTCATAGACCCTGTCCCAAACCAACTCCTATCAAGTATTGTTCACTACATTACGTATTCCACTCACTATTGCAATTTATCATTGATTAAACCAAAAAACATATGAAAATTCGTATATCTGTACACGAAATAGCAAATCATGTCATAATAATTCAACATTTTTTTTTTTTTTTTCTCCTAGTACTCACCTTTTCGACTATATGTTTTTTTTTCCGGACCAGGGAAGTGGGCGGTTGATTAAAGCCAGAGTTAAAACTTCCCTAGCACCTGGATTCGAACTCGCAATATTCGGTTTAACAGCTTGCTTTACCTTTGCAGATTGTTTTATACACGCATTTACCCGCTTCTCTTATCACTCACTCATGAGAAAATTATCATACCCGAGTCCATATTCATTCTCATTAATGATTATTCTGTTCTCCGCAAATTTGACAAGGTCAAGAAATATTTTTCACTATGTTTTCAATGATATACGTCTGCAAATTGCTATGATCATATTTTTTTTTTTAAGAGTTGTGTTTGTTAAAATAATAATGGAATTAAATATTTTTTTAGAACATTTTTCAGTCAACTGTTCTACATCCGCCATTCCCAAGAAATACATATGGAAGAACCGCCATAGTGTTTAGATATACCAGTATTGAAATTAAGGAAACAATTTTAGCTCTGCGAATCTAATATGAAGAGGTAAAATCTAGAATAGAACAAATACGTTTAATGGGGAGGAGAGGTCTTACATTGTATGTTTGCTCACCGCGTTAAACAAATATCAAGTCTTTTTATTTGACATAGGGGAGAAAACTGTATGCATTTATATATTTTAACACTAAATGGCAGATTAAAAACGGGAGCTTTTTTCTTTGAGATGTAAGAATCCAGAGGCCACTCACTAATGGTCATGAAGCACTTGGTGAAAAATATTTTTTGATTTTGTCCTCTTAATGAAAGTAAATGTATCTTGTCATTTTTTTTACGGATGTTTTTGATCGTGGGAATTTTCATTTGTTTTGATGTTAACAATTAATTTCAAGAAAAAATCGGTTAAACCACGTACAAAAGAGAATAAGCAACGCATTTTATTTATTGTGTATTAAAGCGATTAACTTTATTATATTTTATCTAATATGGCCGCTGTTACAGTACCAATAACCGAGCAGCTTGTTTTCTCAAACAAGAAAATTTTGTCTACTTACTTTACTACTTTGAATATTTAGAATTTAATTATCTTGTACAAATTTTGAGCAATTACTTTTTATTCAATAAAAAACGTGATCGCCTTAAGAAAAACACAACAGAATCGCTCCATGCATCTAATGAACTTTTTTGTTAAAGGTTTTGTCTAGAATCGGCCCCCCGAGTCTGCGCATGCGTTAACCCTACACATACACTCTTTATTTCGTCTCTTATAAAGTGACTTTATTATCAGTGAAATAATTCATGTTATTTGTGAAAAAGTAGTGTGAACTGTTAAGTTAACAATTAAGTTGAAACTGGACATAAATAAGGTGAGTAATAACTTATTTATAACGGCATTGTGAACAATGTAAATAGACCTGAGGATAGTGATAGATAACAAGCCGGCCATATACATTCGCTAATCCGACCAGTGGGCTGCTGCCCTTCGGCGGAAGCACATCTACGTTTCTCAGAATTCCACAAATTCGCGTAATATATACGTAATTGATAAAAGACTTTTTTTTACAAACTATTACATTTACCTCTAATTAATTAACATGAGATGCGATATTTTCACATGGTAATGTCGAGCAAAGGTAGCAATCGAACTTTAAGATCTAGGAGTCTAGATACCACAAAGAGTTCACCTATCAAGAAAAGGGCTAGACGCTCTAAAAAAAATACCCCACCAGCTACACCAGAGAGCTCAGTTGACGAAGTCGAAAATCAACCTGGCACATCATCACAAAATATGTCAACACAAGCTATATCAATACAAGGTACGTTAGAAGAATCGCCCTTTTTTACAGCTAATCCATTCCAAGTGTTGTCAAACACACAGAATGAACAAATGGAAGCAGTACCCATCCCTAGTGAACCTAAACCCCCACCAATATTCGTTAGAAACATAAAAAATTTTCAATTAATGTGTCTACAATTAAATAATATAGTGGGCTCAGGTAAATACTTATGCCAAAGCCGCATTAATGACACGAAATTAATGCCTGACACCCCAGATACGTACAGAAAAATTGTCAAGTATTTATCTGACACTAAGGCGGATTATCACACATATCAGCTGCGCCAAGAGAGAGCGCTCAGGGTGGTGATCAGGAGATTACACCCATCAACACCGCTGGATGCCATTAAAGAAGAACTAACTGAGATGGGGTTCCGTGTTCGCCAAATAGTGAATATATTCAAGGAAGATAGAGAACAGCCTGGCTCAAAAAATAAAATACCGCTCCCACTATTCTTCGTTGACCTTGACCGAACGCCCCAGGTCGAAGACATCTACAAGGTCACACGCCTTTACTACACTAGCGTTGTTGTAGAAAAGCCCTACACTAAGCGCGACATTGTACAATGCCATAACTGCCAGGCTTATGGTCATACGAAACGCTATTGTCACCACATTCCTAGATGTGTCCGGTGCGGTGATAAACATAAAACAGAGGACTGCCAGAAGTCCAGAAGAACACCAGCTGTATGCGCTTTATGCCATCAAGGGCACCCAGCGAACTACAAGGGTTGCCAAACATATAAGGAACTAAAAGCAAGAATTTATTCAGCTCCAAGAGAAGAACGGCCATCCAGGCCACCAAGACAACCCTCTAGAACTGTAAATACAAGAGTGTCCTATGCTCAGATATTCAAAGGAGATACTGCACCCACACAAACTCAGGCCCTGCCACAAGAACCTCAACCTCGAGTATTCACATCTCAACCTCAAGACCCTTATCCCATCTCTGAACCTAGGCCTAATAACCAGGCATTCATTCCTCCTCCTCCCAATGCCACTGACCTCACAAGCCTATTGACTTCTTTTCTCTCTGAATTCAGATCACTCATCACTCCTCTCATTTCCTTACTTACCAATGTTGTATCCAACCTCATCCCACTGCCGAGAAATCCTTAAATGTCCCCAATCAAATCCCTCTCCGTTCTCCTTTGGAATGCGAATGGTATTCGAAATCACATCAACGAGCTAACAATCTTATTACAGGACAAAAACATTGATATAGCATTAATAACTGAAACTCGACTTACCAACAAACGACCACTTAACATCCCCAACTATCATATCTATCGAACCGACCATCCTGATGGAACAGCACATGCTGGCACTGCCATAATTATCCATCAATCCCTTTCCCATCACCTATTCCCTTTGCTGACCCATAATTTCCTACAATCCACTGCCGTGATAATCCAAACTTCCCTTTACCCAATAGCAGTAGTCGCAGCATACTCCCCGCCTAAAATACCCATCTCAGAATCCCAATTAACTTCCTTCCTTAACTCCTTAGGACACCACTTCCTTCTAGGTGCAGACTTAAATGCTAAACACCAGCAATGGGGAGCCAGAACCACAAATTCCCGAGGACGAACATTGCTATCTGCACTTAATTCCCATCACAGCAACATCCTCTCACCCAATTCTCCCACATACTGGCCAACAGATCCTAACCGCAATCCCGATCTCCTAGATTTTTTCATCCACAAAGGTCTAGGGTCCCTTAATTATAGCATTTCAAGACTTGATGATCTTTCCTCAGACCATAGTCCCCTAATCCTAACGGTCTCCACATCACCAATTCCCAAACCACCTCCACCTTCATTTATCAGGGGGCCAGTTAATTGGAACCTCTTCCGTCAAATACTGGATGATAATATTGACCTCAGAGTTTCCTTAAAAACACCTGCAGACCTAGATGAAGCAGTATATTCCATGACTACCTTGATCCAACAAGCAGTTTGGACTGCATCTTCACCTGATCCTTCTAAAAAATACCGCAAAATAAATCCTCTACCCCAAGACCTACTGGACCTTATTAATAGGAAACGATGCTCTAGGACCATCTGGCAAAGAACCAGGCATCCTGATGATCGGAAATCATATAACTATTATTCCAAGCAGGTAAAACAAAAACTGGCTACGTTTAGATCCCAATCCTATAATTCCTATCTTTCCTCACTATCTGCAAGTGATAACTCCCTCTGGAATGTAACAAAAAAAATCCTTAAATTCCAATCCATTTCCCACCCCCTCCGCCGTGATGATGGTTCCTGGGCTTCGTCAGATGAGAATAGAGCAGAAGAGTTTGCTAAACATCTATCGTACACATTCACTCCTCATCCTGAACTCCATCCCTCCCATACTGCTGAAGTTAAAGAATTCCTCTCTTCATCGATTCCTCTCTCCTTACCTCCTACAGCCGTCAACCCCTCTGAGGTCAAATTCCTTTTAAAGAACCTAAAACCTCGCAAATCTCCAGGACACGATCTCCTTACTTCCCAGATCCTCAGACAACTTCCCAAAAAAGCAATTATATTCCTTACATATCTATTCAACTGTATCCTCCGCACAACCCACTTTCCCCTGGTGTGGAAACACTCCATAATTATCCTCTTTCCTAAACCAAGTAAACCTGTTAATTATACATCATCCTATAGACCGATAAGCTTACTTCCGATCCTTTCCAAAATCTTTGAGAAAATCCTTCTCAAACGCATCCTACCCATACTCGAATCCCACAATATCCCTTCCCATCAGTTTGGATTCCGCTCAAGACACTCCACTGTCCAACAAGGCCTTCGCGTTGTGGACCACATATCCTCTGCACTTGAAAACAAGCAATATTGCACTGGTGCCTTTCTGGACGTAGCTCAAGCTTTCGACCGGGTGTGGCACGATGGCTTGCTTTTCAAGCTCAAAACCCATTTACCTCAACCCTTGTACCTAGTCCTCAAATCTTACCTTTCAAATCGCTCCTTTCAAGTCCGCTGCGGCACTGAACTCTCCAAACATTATCCAATTGAGGCTGGTGTTCCACAAGGCAGTGTCTTGGGCCCAGTTCTCTATATCCTTTTCACCGCTGACATCCCTTCAAGTCCTGATACCTTCCTAGCAACATTTGCTGATGATACTGCCATCCTATCCTCCCACTCGGATCCTCTAATAGCGTCCCAGAACCTGCAAAGACACCTTTCCTTCATTGAGCAGTGGTGCAACAACTGGCGCATCAAAATTAATGAATCAAAATGCAAGTATGTAACTTTCACTCTTCGACGCAGATCCTGTCCGCCAATCCTTTTTAATTCAATTCCTCTTCCCTACTCAGACACAGTCCGATACCTTGGCTTCCTTCTGGACAAAAGACTGACTTGGAACCCACATACGAGACTTAAAAGACAAGAGCTTAACCGACGATTTGGTCAGCTATATAGACTACTAAACAGAAGATCTCATCTCTCAACAGAAAACAAATTATTAATCTACAAGACCATACTGAAACCTATCTGGACCTACGGACTTGAACTGTGGGGGACAACTAAATCATCGAATATCAAACGCATCCAATCCTTCCAGTCCAAAGTCCTTCGAACAATAGTCAATGCTCCATATTATGTCACGAACAAGACCCTACACCATGACCTTAACATCCCATATGTCCATGACATCATCCCATCCAGATTCTCCAACTTTCACCAGAACCTCATTCATCATCCCAATCCTCTAGCGCAATCCCTATCCAGCTCCGAGCATCCATACCATCCCCCTCGAAGGTTGAAACGGCAGTGGCCTCGAGATCTTTTGTAAATATGCCTTTGGAGTCCTGGCAATGGCCAGCTTCTCCACTCATGTCCTGAGCGCCTGTGGCTGTATTGCCCTCTTTCAGTCTCCACTGGCTTCTAATACTAGTGATGCGACTGGAAAAGTGGCACTGGGATCTTCCGGAGTCTTGCTTTGCCTTCCGCGTGTGGAGGTAAAAGCCTGGCTCGGAGATTCTTGGGCAAATGTATATATTGTATATAGTTATGATTGTGTTTAGAAGTTTTTATTTTATTTTATTTTTTTTTTATTTTTTTTTTATTTATTTATTTACCTTCTTCATCAGTATTATTTATTTACTTCTTATATTTATATTTATTTCTTTATTATTTGTATATATTGTATGAATGAGAACTTTTAGCCCTAATGCTTATAGCCCTCCAGCAGTGGCTGATTGTATTATTATTCAATAAATAGATTTATAATAAAAAAAAAAAAAAAAAAAAAAAAAAAAAAAAAAAAAAAGAATCGGCCCCCCAGAGTTTGGCCATTTAAAACTGAGATACCCTGTAACGGTAACTATCAAATAACACTAAAATGGAACTGACAACACTCAAATACGAAAATTGAATTCTTACATATATTGGGAAGATTAATTTCTGAGGAGATGGATAAATAATTAGTGTTTAAGATGAAGTTTTTCAACGGGTGTGGTTAAGGAATTCCAATACAAGGTTACATTAAACATTATTAAAAGACAAATGGGAGGCCGAATAATCGCTAAGCGAAAAAATCTTTAAATATTGGGATATATATCCTATAATCTAAAAGCTATGTTTCAAAAAGAGTTTACAGTAATTCAAGTTCCATTCGGAATGACACTCAGAAACAACTATTCCCTTATTATAAGCAAAGTCACCCAATATATACCTGATACTAATGATTGATTTAACCAGAAAACTGGATTTTTGTTAATAATGAGTTAATATATTTAAATTTTCTTGTTGTTTAATTTCTAAAATGTTATATTGACAGAGAAGAATCATAGATTTTTGTTGATAGGATCGTTAAGTTATGATAGTTGGTTCGTTTTATCTTAGAAATTAGGAATAATTGTTAGCAGAAAGTAAGATGTGACAATAGAATTTAAAGATGAGCATACAAAGCTTAAGTCGGCTTCAGGGAACTAAGATCCGTCAGTCGTCTCAGAGTTGTAAGTGATGATTTTGTAAAAATTTTCATATAAGATGTTACACTCACTATCAAATCTAACGAAGTATGCAGAGCATGTAACTACATTGTGACTAACTCAATACCTCCTTTTTTCTTTCACTTACTATATATGTAATATGTAATAAGAGAAAGTATTGAGATCGTGAAAATTTTAGAATTTGACTTTTCAACGGAAATACACGTTTTGTGGTTCCATGAGTCCAAATAATTAAGTCCCACAACGTGTGTCTGTGCGTGCGTTCAGTGTCACTTTATACCATCGATTTTACACATCTTTACAATATTCTCGAAAACGGCTCTAACTATTTGAATTAAACTCGGAGTATTAATGTAAAATAAAATTGACTTCGATATCTCAGGTAGGAGAAATCTTATGAGATCTTGAGTTGACCGAGAGATAAAAAAAAGATAGAAATGTAATATTGTAAATGAAATTCCAGATTATAATCAACTATTATAATAACGACTATTATCAAATAATTCACAGCATTGCAGATTTGAAAGAATAAATGAAGGAAGGAATTATAGGTGCTTATGTATATATTACATAGATCAGTCCAATTTTATTTTTATTTTTAGAATAGTTTATTTTATTTGTCTAAAGAAATTAATGTACAAATAAATATAATGGTATAATTAACAAGGTTAGATCTTGAGTCCAGTACTGCGTTCAAACATAACAATAACAACTTCCACAGCATTAAGTATGACTAATATAATAACAGATTAGTAAACGACAGACATATCCTATATATTATTTCAAAAAGGTTTTTTTTTTTTGTCAGTAAGCCATAACTTTGTTAATTCTACATCAAATCCAATGATTGACCACTCATTTTGAAAATATTCTTCTCCTTCACATTCGAAAATAGTCCTCACCCCCCGAAATTTCTAGAAAAAAAAGGTATAGAGAAAAAGTAACTTTATTTGCTAATAATTCAAAAACTATGCATTTTTTTCTTGATCGTACCCATGATAATTAGAAAGATTACTAAATAACCTACAAAACCTACATTTTTTCTTCAATGATACATTTTTTTTAAATATTTCAGAGGTGTAAAACAAATGACAAGATAAAGAAGCATTAATATATGTTTATATGATTAACTATACCACTTAATAGTTCAATGAACAGCCGTGTATGAAATAATACAGTTGATTTAAGATCAGAACAATTTTAGATATATAACTTTTATTAAAAATAATAATGAAAACTTTATTTTTAATAGAGTTGGAGTTTCCAATTTAATACATTCCCAAACGTTTTTGTTAAAATTTAGAGAATTTTGAAAAAAATTTGAAATAGAATGTAATGTTTGAGATTTTTAAGTGTTCAGAAATTAGTGTTGAAGCTGTTTTTCTATACCACTAAAAAAAATATTTATGGGGACTATGTTCTTTCTAAAAAAACATTTAATTCTTTGATAAGAATATTTTTTTCTTACTTGTTCCCCAATGAGCATCAGGAAAAATCTAAACTACAAAGCCACGGGTCTCCACCATAGAGGTGAATAGTTGACTTTCCAACGTATCGTCAATTCAGGCACCACAAGGGCAGAAAAAACAAGATCACTTATGTGCAAATAGAAAAAACAAAAAGAAAAGAAAAAACATTTACAGTTGACATTTCACAAAGCCACCCAAATATAAAGTTAAGAAAGATAAGGTTCTACAATATATATAAGTGGAACACAAGGGGGAAATAGCAAAATAATAAATTCGAAAGAAAATATTCTATATTCTATTTATGACACAATCACCTTGTATTATATGAAGCTCATGTTATGTATGGAAGCCTGTTGTAATCTTTCGGGCAACTCTTATTCCTTTGAATCCTCTATTACAACTATTATCCTTGTTACTTATCGAATTCTTTCATATTTTATATTTAACTATTTTTTATATAAAAGATTAATGTTAAATGATTCATTATTTCAAATAAAAAAAATTGGTGCGCCCAACACAAAACTTTCACTTACCGCTCACCCGTTATTCACTTTTCTGGCTTTAGGCTTATTTTAGCAATATTTATTTATATTATTATTTATTTAATATCTCTAAAATATTCTTTTAAAAATTATTATTATATTATATTATTTACTAATTTGATGTGAGCCACATTTAATTACGGAGGGCTAGACTCAAAATATAAAATTTTTCATAATATATTTATTTGTACAGGCATTTTCTCAGACAAATAAAATAAATAATTCATTCGCTTTTTTACTTGTCTAATTTAACCAGAAAACTGATTTTTTGTTAATAATATGTGTAGTGATATATATTGAGTAAATATGTTTAAATTTGTTTTCTTATTGTTTAATTTATATAAAGTTTCATCGGAAGAGAAGAATCTTAGATTTTGATTGATGGGACCGTTAAATTATGATTGTATTAGCATAAGGTGAGAGGTAAACATGATGTGATAATAGAATCTAAGGATGAATATTATTTATTTATTTGGTAGTTCATACATAGTTAATATATTTTTCGAAGTAACAAAACTCCAGACCTTTCTCAATTTCCAATTCAATTTGGTGCTACCTTCACCATCGTAACGTTTTATCTTGGATATTGGAATCCAAGAATCATATATATATATAAAAAAAAAAGAAAGAAAACATACTAATATTAAGTTATAATATACTGAGCATTGCATTTACATACAAAAAGCAGCTGCGTCGATAAAAGTATAAAAGAAAAATATACATACATTCATATACATACATAAAATACACACTATATATAAAGTAATTTTAAAAACCACGGAGGTAGCAATCCCTCCGCAATATAAGTCATAAAAAAGTAGTACTATAGTACATATCTAAATAAATAAAAAAAATAAATAAATAAAAATAAATAACTAAAATAAAATAAATAAATAAAATAAGAAAAAAAAATAATAAAAAAAAAGTAAATAAATAAACATAAAATTAAACGAATAAAAATGAAATAAATAAATAGATAAATAAAAAAAAAAATAAAGATAAATAAAACAAAACGTAAAAATGTAAATTATGACATCGATATAATCATTGAGTATCATGCTATAAACGAGGAAGCAGCCTGAACCAATTACTGTAATTCATGTGGGACCCTTTAAGGACTCTTATTGTAATAGCGTTCATCGTTCTCTTGGGAATTCCCAACATATCCATGTCTTGGAAAGATCTTCGGCACCATATTCCTCTCCAAGTTATTGTGAGCGGCAGTACTTTTATGTCCACGCCTGGCACTCCCAGTGTACGCCCGATCGCCATCCTGCAATCTAGGTCCCTATATTTATTGGCTTTGACATTGTTCCAGTGAGTGGTGCTAGGGTTATCCCCGACGACCTGTGCATCTATAATGAAGTGTCCGCTTAGTCCTGAGCACACCAGGTCTGGCTTCCACCTTCGTCTATTACCAACAAACATTTGCTCCTTTGTGACCCTGTATCCTTTTTTTTGGAGAGCAATTTCCAACATGTTCACTATTGTATCATGCCGGCGCACTCTACCACCGTGAGACAAAATGCAATGTTGAATAATATGGCTGGCAGTTTCGCTTGCAGGACACCCAGCTCTGCATTGGGTCGGCATAAAAGCCCTACGTCCTCTGGATAATCTCACTCGGGTCGCGAGGGCATTTATATGAGTTCTTACCGTCTGTATGAAGGTCCGTCCGGTTATCGGAGCCGCGTAGTCTGTCAACCAATGAGTTGATGGGTGGCAGTTTTTTGACTCCCTTAATGCCTTACCATCAACGCTACGATATAACTTCATGGACAGCGTTTTCTTTCGTTCTTCACTGGAAGTGTTTTCCGCGTTGAGGCCCATTTTCGTGAGGTTGCTTGTGAGTTTTCTCATTTCCTTAGTGATAAAGGAGGAATGATAGGCGGCTCTTGCTACTGGGCAACCAGAGTACTCCATACGTCGTAACCTCGCGAGCTTAGATGGCTCAATCATTGGATTTGATGAAACAAAGATATGGCTTATCGACAAAAAATACCTTTGTGAAATAATATATAAATATCTTTAATTCATACAGTTGTATTATGTTTGGGGAAACGAATAATTTCCCATTTTGGAAAACAAATACCAATCAGAATCAAATCTTTTACCAAAGATATCAAATTGCTCGATATACTATGAATATACATAAATAAATAAATACATGATCAATTCCTTATCATGGGTGATAAATATTCAGGACGCAGTCTTTTTTAAATTTTTTTTTATTTTTGTCAACGTTTCAACCCAAACATGTGGGTCATCTTCAGGGCCTGGTTTGAGCACTGAGGTTGTTCATGTACTCAAAAATTGAAATGGGTTGAAACGTTGGCAAAAATAAAAAAAAAAATTTAAAAAAGACTGCGTCCTGAATATTTATCACCCATGATATGTAGAACAGTCGACTAACTTCCTTCAAGAATTGATCAAGTTCTTAGTAATAAAAGCAATTTAATGTTAATGATTTCATATGTTACTCATAAAATATTAAAATCATTTTTTTGGCGTGTAACCTCTCTCTGTAAATGGTTTATAATAACTTTAAAAAAAAAAATTATAATTTAAGTTTGAAAACATAAAGTTCTGAGAATAACGAGGTTTTAAAACGGCCTATAAATAAAAAACCGAGAGAGAAAAAAAAATGCTGCTTTCAGTTAAAGTTTTATTTCTAATTAACAGAATTGATTGCTCTATTCGAACATTTGATAATATCAAGTATGTCACACTTATTTCACTAGTGCCTCCCTGCTGGGGGGGAGAAAAAAAAGCATGAAAAGCAAAACTCACTAACACGAAGATCCTATTTACTTGCATAACAGATAAAAAGTGTTTAAATTGTTTTATTAATCCTTGTCTTAGAATATTCAATAGGATTTAGAACTCTTAATTTCATTATCATGTTGTTGTTTTTTTAATTGATTATATATACCTGTATATATGTGTGTGTGTGCGAGTGTGCTTAAGTATAACTTTGAAACAGTTCTATACATTAATGTTACGTTATAATTGGAAAAAATCCAACCCACACAGCCTTATGTTTCTAAAAAGCAGCCAAAAAAATAACTCCGTCATCGTTTCGCCGATTCAGCCATCATCAGGAAAGAAAAGAACAGCTAATCGAACAAAACTCCATGACATCCAATCGGATACTGGAAAGAAGGTAAGGCAACACAGCAAGGGGAGGTATAAGCAAGCATCTGATCAGGAAAACAAACGACTAATAAAAGTTATAAAATATCTAATAAAAAATCATAAATATGTTACATTAGAAAAATAAAATAAATATTTTTAAAAATTACAAAATAAAAACATATAATAAATAGAAAAAATAAATAAATAATGAAATGAATTACGCATATATAAAAACGCACATGAAAAGCAGGTTATCATCAAAAACAGCTATGCAGATGAAGATAAAATATGAGAACAAATTATCTTCATTTTTAGACTTATTCAAGATGTTCAAAGTTTCAGAATAAAAGTTATTCAAGTTCCTACTGTCAGTCCTGTAAATCACAGCATTATTCTTATTATTATTCTCATCAGCATCATTATTAACTAGCTTCCATGTAATATACATAGCCTCAAATATCTTTCTCTTCAAAATATTATTCTTTGTAGTTTGGGAGCCTACAAAATACAGAGACCATCATTATCACCTAGATGCTAATCTGGATACATCTGACAATCATAAAAATGGAAAAAGAGAATGTATTTCTAGAAAAATTAATAACTTTATGAAAGGAAAGAATGTGCATAGAAATGTTATGGATAGATTTATCAAGCGAAATTTGGATATTTTGAAATTTGTAATAAAAATCCAGATATTTACATTTTAAAATCTGGTAAATCTAAAAAAGTCGCTATTATTGCTATAGACATGTACAATGTTAAAATACTCCAAGTTTTAAATAATCCTAATACTTATAAATAGATTGAAAAATATCAGCTTATTAAAACCACTAACAAAATGAACAAGTATGTACGTACTAATATCGAATTGTGAAAAACTTGTTGATAAAGCTACTAAGACCAAATTAACTACGAATGCACCACAGCACCGCAGAATATATGTATTGATTAACTTGCATAAATATGATAAATCGCTTAGACCCAAAGTAAATAATTTTAAAGGCTATTGTAAAGGTCCTTCTTACAAGCTAGAACCGTTTCAATAATCTTTTCTGTTCAAAGCTGTTTCAATAATCTCAATACTAACAACCCAAATGATATAAAAAATTCTTTTTTGGCTAAACATCATATTGCGAAAATGAAAAGCATTTGTGATAATGAAAGATTAATCAGTTTTAATGAGGTTTCCTTGTTTACATTTATACCGCTGGCACTTAGATTTGATATATTTTTTTATGAATGTGAACAAATTGGACCATAAACAAACATTAAAAATGAAGAAACTTTTATCGAAGGTTTTTTCAAATGGAATAACAAATTTTACCTACAACTTGCTGGTTTGCCTAAGGGGGGAGTTTTATTTGTTGTTCTTAGCGCAATAGTGATGAACAGACTTCTTAAAACTGTAATTAATTAAACTAATATAAAACTTAAACTAATTTGAAATATGTGGATGATTTGCTATTGGTGTTGAAGGAGGATGAGTTTAAATTTTTTTCTATGGTTTAAATGATTTTTATAATAATATCAAATTCACTAATGAGCTAAAAACGGATGGTAAGATTAGATTTTTGGACATATCTGTTATAAATAATAACGGTATCTTAAGAACGAAATGGACTAAGAATGAAAATAATAGCCGTTTTGAATTTTTGTATCAAACCACCCTAAACATGTTATGCTTAACATTTTAAACAATTGTATTATTAAAGCCATTAATTGTATTATTAAACCTAACTGAAAGAGAAGGATTTTCACTATTTTTAAAAGTTTGCAACTGTAAGTTTTTTCATATACTTATATTAAGGGTCTCTCTAAATAAGTAAGAGGCATTTTCAAGGAATTTAATGTTTATGAAATAATTAGATTAAATTGACTTGTAGAATTAGTAACAGAACGAGCATGTTTTATACCCCACAAAGATAAAATATTAACTCAGTAACAATTTGATGTAGTATATGAAATTGGGTTCGTGCATTACTTAAAGAATTTATCAGCATCAATACAGCAAGAATATTAACAGAAAAAAGCCTGACACTGCATTAGATCAACACTCAAAAATATTAAAACATGAATTTGATTTTGGTAATTCCCGAGTACTACATAAAGAGAATAATAATTCTAAGAGTGCAATTATGTGAAAAATGCAAATATCTGGATCTTTATTACGAAATTTCAGAATATCTAAATTTCGCTTGATAAATCTATCCATAACATTTCTATGCACATTCTTTCCTTTTAAAAAATTATTAATTTTTCTAGAAATACATTATCTTATTCCATTTTTATGATTTTCAGATGTATCCAGATTAGCATCTAGATGCTAATAATGCTCTCTGTATTTTTTAGACCCCCAAACTCAACAAATTTATAATTTGCTACTGAGAATAATAGTTTTAAGAGAAAGATAATTGAGGCTATGCATATTGCATATAAGCTGGATAATGCTGGAAATTACAGGACTGAGAGTAAAAATTTGAATAACTTTTATTCTGAAACGTTGAGCATCTTTGATAAGTCTAAAAAATGAAACTAATGTGTTCTCTTATTTTATCTTCATCTGCGTAGTCGGCTTTTTTTGATTTAGCCTTTTCTTTACTAAAAATTAAACCTACTCGAAATAGTGAATTTAACATCTAGTAAAATATAAAATAGGACCGATTTCACTTGGTGAGACAATAAAGTGAGACAAGCTATTCCCTTGCTGTGATTTCAACAGCTTATTAATAAATATCTGGATCGCCGCTTCTCAAATCATATGACATATCAGAAAATAATCAGAAAGACTAACCCGTAGGTTTTGCGCTATGTAAAAACCTATCTAAGGGCCACCATGCACAAATTACCACAGTTGCACAAGTTGTCGAGAATAAATTCGAGCGAAAGAGATTGTATTTTCTTTTATCAAAAAGGAGACAAATACAAAATCACTGAAAAACAATGTCTATCCTAAATACATAAGCATACATTGCTACAACTTCATTGTGTATCTAACATGATTAGTTTAATTTAAAATAAATTTCATTTTACTAATCAACCATTGCTCTCCCATGTAGCCAAGTTTGGGTGAAACCTGTGATTATTTATTTCTTCTTGTATAAAATGTGAAAAATATTGATTTATTATTCTTTACAACATCAAAGAAAAATATCTATTTTGGTTATGGGAGTTGTATAGAGGCCGAAGAGTATCTGAGGTGGGGTGGCTGAAACAGGGTTTCAGCATTTGTCCCTCCTAATCCACTTAGCTCGTTGCAAAATCGTGATATGCTGTGGAGCCCTCTTCCTATGAAAAGTGGGGGAGTTACTTTCATACTTAGATTTTTTTTTATGTAAATATATTTACAATGAATGTATCTGATTCGGCACAATAATATTTCACAAACCATATATTAGTATGAGAATCAATGTTTCTCTAATGAATTATCATTTGCTTGTGCATATACCCAGTTATAACTCGACTTAATCTTTTTTTTTAACGATTTTATCTTATCTTTATTTATATATATATTAGGTTACCTAAATGAAATGGAAATCAAGGAAATATAGGGTAATGTTACCTCATAATATACCACAGATGACTATGAAGCATTAACTTTTAACTTATTTATATTTACATTAAATACTTTTACTTCTATATATTTTTTAGCTAAATCCATGTAGGACATCCAAAAATATTTGAGGCTACATGAATTCCAACTTCAGCTTTTCTGATATTCTTCCAAACGTTTCTGATCTTTATTCAATATAAAATTAACTAAAAAATTTAATAAAATTTTGAAGCTTTTTTATTTTAAATAGAAAGTTAAAGATTTTTAATAACATAATAGAGATAGTAAAAAAATAGGTAAAAATCTCCGATTTATTTCTATAATTAAGTATTTATTTATTGCTAAATTTTCTATATGTAATAATGTTTTTGATGGGGCCAGACCTTCTGGAATTAGTATATTATACAAAATTCAGACATAGTTTCTACTTTACTCTTTGCATATTCGGTTAACCGAATTGCTTAAATATCCGGACTGCGGATGACATTGGTTAGTCTGAATAAATATATAAATAAAAAATTTATAGAATTTCAAAATAAATCACAATTTCGATGAAGTACGCATAAGTATTGAAAATATGCTCAGATTACAACATTCAAAGGAAGTCAGTTTCTCGAATTGCTTTCTAAAGGAAATCATAATCTTCCACGTTTTAGAAAGTCCTCAGATATTTGCCAACAGTAGTGAACAATAGTTCTTGGGCAATGACAAGAACATACAACATTGTTTGGATATTAATTATATATGAACAATAAAAAGAGACAAATCAAGAACTGTCTTTCAAGGTGATAAAGATCTTATCGCTTATGTATCTTAAAAATTATTTTTTGATAAAACTTTGATGAGGATTTGAGCAACATGAAAATTTTAATTATATTTTTGTTTTCCTCTGCATTGGAGCGCAAAATGTACTGTACGGCAGTCTTTCTCGACGTTGAACAGGCGATTGAGTCTGGCACCCGGGACTGCTGTACAAACTCCTTAAATTCCTACCACCTATATACTTCCTCATTATCCGTTCATAACCTACTTATCGATATTTCAAAGTAAATCATAATAATGCATGTTCATCCCTCAATGCATTTCCCAGTCTGCTGGTGTTCCTCAAGGGAGCATCCTCGGTCCTATCGTTTATACAGTTTATACAGCTGATATCGAAACCCATCCCAACATGGTCATCACCACCTATGCAGATAACACTTGTATCCTATCTGTTAATAATGACCCTTTAATTCCATCCCAAACCCTACAATCAGATATCACAAACATTGAAGAATGGTGTCATAACTGGAGAATAAAAATAAATTCCAATAAATCTCATTAAATTTATCCTTCGTCGTAAACCCACAACTTCTTGTCCTACAATATCCTTCAATGATATTCCACTTATTCCTGTTGAACAAATCCGCTACCTAGGACTCCACTTGGATAAACGTCTCACTTGGAATCCGCATACTAGATTGAAACGACAAGAAACTCCGACCGAGAAACTTCCAACTGCTCCAACACTTACTAGACAAACGCTCCAAGCTTTCAATTAATTACAAAAGACTCATCTACTTAACCATAATAAGACCTGTATGGACATACGGAGTTGAGCTTTGGGGCTCTACCAAGCCATCGCATTTCTATCGTATCCAATCCTTGCAATACAAAATCCTTCGTAAAATCCTTAATGCTCTATATTTTGTCATAAATAAAACCATTCATAAAGACCTTAATGTATGTCGCTGATTTAGCCCGAGCCAGATACCTATCCTTTCATGATAAACTCCAGTCCCATCCAAATCCACTTGTTTCCAGCCTTGCTTCTTCCTCGATTCGTGATAATCCTCCTAGGCGTCTGAAAAGAAAATAAACTCGTAATCTTCTCACCTATAATTAAATAGCAAGTGCTACCACTGGGTAGTATCTCTTCAAGTCTGTTCATGTCATTATTTCTAATGTGTGCATTTTACTAATTGTATTGTTTATACAATTGTAAATTTCATTAAATAAATAAATTAAAAAATATTTTTCTTTTGTACTAATCTCACTTCATTTTTTTATTTTAATATGTTTATACAAGATTGGAGAGATATTTAATATCAGAAAGCTATAAATAAATAAAATTCATTCTGAAATTCAATAGAAATGATGATAAGAATTGGAAATAAAAATAAATAAAACATGATAAAAGTGAAGACAGAATTAAAATCGAGGAAAAATGAAGGCAATATATTGATGTGAAAACCTTTGGCCCCCGGCGGAGAAGGAAATGAGGGTTTTTACGGCATAAAGGCGATCCTCCCGCTCGCCATTTTATCTGATGAGCTCAACCCTCTGTTTATGCTCCGATAAATTAAAGTGGGTCTCGGGGACACAATTGAAAAATCCTATAAGGCCCTTTCACCTGTTCGTAAACTAAATGAGAAGGTTCCCTCAATAGCCAATAGCGTCTCAATAAACCTTTGAGTTGAGGGTATTATAAGGTCATCATACCCTTTAATAAAATTTCTTATAAATAATGCAAAACAATAAAAAGATTATATTTATCCTATGACTTTGCCCGCAGGTCACAATTTAAAAAACAAATTACTGTTCTAAGATTTTTTTAAACGTTTCTAGGATGCTTCGTTTCCCTCTCCACTATCAAACATTTTTGTTTAAGATCTAAGATGAACCAGTAGCTTAAATCAAAATTTTGACCTTCAGGCAATGTTGAAGGATAAATATATTATAATTTAAATTTAAGAAATGGTGGAGATCAGTTTGATATTTTATTTCATCAATTTTTCAGATAGTGAAAAGATGGAAAAAGCATCCCGCAAACATTCAAATAAAAATACTTGGAATGTAGGTTATAATTGGAAAAATTCTAACCACACAGCCTTATGTCTCCAAAATGCAGGTGAGGAATAAAAAACCCGTCAATATTTAGACAATGCAGGCATCATCAGGAAAGAAGAGAAAAACAAATCGACCATCTCACCATCTTTTTTCTTCTTTTCTTTGATAATATAACATTAGTTAAGATAACATTCACACTATACGTACACAAAATAAAAAAAATATATATAAGCAAAATAACAACTTAATATCAGAGAAATACTTAAAATAACAGAGAAATATCTTCATCAAGCTGCAGCGATGCCGCGATAAATGATCATGAAATACATCAAAATTAAATTTCAGGGCAGAGCCAGTCTGATGAATACAATAGACCCTTTCGACTAGATGAAATAAATTCTTCGCTTAGTGAGTGCAAAGGAAAATCAGCTCCTGGTCTCGATGAAATTCCAGGAGAGTTCATAAAGCATCTACCAGGAACAGGGAAAATATATCTTTTAAATATATATAACGAAATCTGGACAAGCAGAACATTTCCAACTAAGTGGAGGAAATCTGTCATAGTACCGATACCAAAAAAAGAAAAGAGCACCGTTCCCAAGGACTGTCGACCCATTTCCCATTTCCCTTATCTCATGCGTTTCCAAAATTCAAGAAAGGATGGTCAATATAAGATGTACTAGTATGCTGGAATGTAAGAATGTCCTTTATCCATACCAATTTGGCTTTAGGCCAAATCGTTCAACTATTGATTCTCTTTTATCATTAAGCTTAGAAGCGCAAGAAGCTTTTTCACACGGAGAACACTTACTATCAATATTTCTAGACCTTGAAAAAGCTTATGACACAATGGAAAGAGGACTTGTGTTGAAGATTTTGAAGGAAGTAGGAATAGGAGGAAATATGTGGTCTTATATCAAAAATTTTCTAACCAATAGGGAATTTTCAGTAAGGGTAGGAAATACTTTGTCGTCAAGCCATTGCTTGCAAAGGGGTACCCCACAAGGATCTCCTCTTAGTTCGACCCTATTCCTTCTTGCTATTAATAGTATAGGATCCATTATCAAGACCCCGACCAAATGTTTCCTATTTGCCGATGATATTGTTATCACAGCCAAAAGCAAATCTATCCCCTATATACAGTGGAGCCTGCAAAGTGATGGATAGAGTAAAAAATTGGTCAAGGGAAATTGTATTTAAGATATCATCTTCGAAGTCTAAATGTTTACACATTTGTAGGAGTCGAAAGTGTCAGCAGAATAATCCACAAATATTTATAGAGGGTTCTTCGATTGAGTTACAAATATCTAGGAATGATAGTTGATAAGAGACTGAATTGGATACAACATATTACATATTTGAGAGAGGAATGCACAAAAAGACTCGGAATTCTTAAATGTCTCTCACACTCTAGCTGGGATGCCGCTAGATGCGCTCTAATAAAAATATACCAGTCTATAATACGCAGCAAAATAGACTATGGAGCACAGATAAATAATACATCCAAGAAAACAATATTAAGGATGTTAGATTCCATACACAATTCAGCCCTTACAATATGCACTGGGGCGTTTCGAACTTCTCCAATCGAAAGCATCTATGCTGAATCTGGAGAAACATCCTTAAACTTGCGACGAGAATACCTAACTCTGAAATACATTGCCAAATTGAAAGCATCTTCCCACCACCCATCAACTCCATATTTATTTTCAGAAGAATCAGAAAGAAACGGACTTGGAGATATAGAAAATAACATTTTTAAACAAATAATTTACAAGGCAACAACTAAAATAACATGGATACGAATATTATAAGATCCGTCCCAGAATTAAAAATGCCGCTCTGGAAAAAGACAGACCATTGATTAATAAATCCATGACTAAAATCGCAAAGGCATATCCGCTCGAAATACAAAAATCTTTTTTAAAGCTAACACAAGAATATAAAAATTTCGATTTTATATATACGGATGCATCCAAGGAAGGAGATAACGTAGGATGTGCTTTAGCGAGTAAAGAGAACCACTTACTGTTTAAATTACCTGGAGAATGTTCCGTATTCACAGGCGAGGCCACTGCCATCATGAATGCCTTATATCTTATAAGCGAATCTGAAAAGAACTACTGGGTAGTTGTGACGGACTCATACAGTGTTTTAACTGCCATTGAAAACTCATATCCTAGAAACTCCATAATTAGGGAAATTCTCAACACCTGGTGGGAGGTAAAAAATAAAGGAACAACAGTTGTCTTTGTATGGGTACCAGCTCATTGCGGAATTTAAAAGCTGACAATGCAGTCCATTTAGCAACAAGTGGAGGAGAAGAAGAGGAAGTGACTAGAGTGAAATATATCACTTTAGAAGACTGGGTACACGAAATAACGAAAAAACAACTGGCAGAGTGGGAAAAGGAGTGGAGGATCAAAGAGTGTAAGCTGAAAGAAGTGAAACCCAATTGCGATAAATGGCTCACTAGCAACAGAAAGTCTAGGCGTGAAGAAATTATACTGTGCCGCCTAAGGATTGGGCACTGCCAGTTCACTCATAGCTATCTTTTAAGAGGCCTAGAAGCTCCTACATGCGAAAAATGTAATAATACACCGCAAACTGTGAAACACCTTCTAGTAGAATGTTCCCAATTCGAAAGGCACAGAGAAAAAATAGAACTAGGAAAAACACTAAACGAAATACTAAAAGACAATGAAGAGAGAGTCTCTATCCTGTTTAAATTTTTAAAGATTATCAACTACTATAACAGAGTATAAATTATATCGAAAACGCCAATGACCCTTTAGGGTAGAGGCGAGAAAAAGAGAAAAAAAAAAAAAAACAACTTAATAATAATCAAAGAGTCTAATTTAGCAATAAACAAATTATTGTAGCCTGTTTAGAGAATGACTTGCTATTGCTGACTATTGTTGTAATATACAAGGAGCTACCGATCATTTCATTTGATTGAAGGACTTAAAGCTATTAACCATTTTAAATTTTAGATAATAGCCCGAGCCAGATACCTATCCTTTCATGATAAACTCCAGTCCCATCCGAACCCACTTGTTTCCAGCCTTGTTTCTTCCTCGATTCGTGATAATCCTCCTAGGCGTCTGAAAAGAAAATAAACTCGTGATCTTCTCACCTATAATTAAATAGGGAGTGCTACCACTGGGCAGTATCTCTTCAAGTCTGTTCATGTCATGATTTCTAATGTGTGCATTTTTACTAGTTGTATTGTTCATACAGTAAATTTCATTAAACAAATAAATAAAAAATTAAAAAAATTAGATAAACACACTTCATCTGAACAAACAACTTCAGTCGGTTGAAAGCCGAATTTTAACGTTTTTGAAATTTAAAGAAAGAACGGAGGGCTGAAATTTTGATAAGATGTAAACAATATGCCCCTAAAAGGGAAATCACCTTGACTGACTTTGTGTTTTGAAAACTGACGATGTTTCCCAGTTGAATGAGGGATGAAAAAAATTCAAATGTTCGGTTTTTCTTCGATTTTTTATGGATATTTTTTTGGGATACTGAATTAATATGAATAAATATTTGATGTCGTCAAGAAAGAAATTTTCCGTTGCGTTCCGCGATATTTGCCAATTATTATTTTATTATTTTTTCCGAACTCCGGAACTATACGTTTTAACGAAAAATTTGATAAAATTTATTATTAAATCTATAAATAGCTTTTAGATGTGGGACCAACGGATGTGGAGTGGGAGAATGTTTGCTTATTTCACAAGAAATATCTGTCGTTTTTCCCTCCAAAACGCATAATCTCTGCATCTCTCAAAGAAATTTATTGTAATCAGTTTGAAAGAATATTAAATTTACTATGTATCTCATATAGACACGTTAATACGTGAGAAGTTTAAGCGGCTGTCATAGCGCATAGACTCGAAGGCATATTTCCCTTTTAGTAACTATATATGCCGCACCCAACTTTAGAACTTTCTATCTTTTCAATAATTTGATACGGCTAATTTAACTATATTTATAACAGAACTAGAAAGTATAAACAAATTAATTAGCGTTTATATATTCTGTTAGTGTAAGAAACATTAACATTCATAATAATAAAAAAATTAAGGACCGAAATGCGCTTTTAAGTCCGAGCGCTCTAATGGCTTTTCAAATTTTCGTATATTAAGAAAGTATAAACAAATTAATTAGCGTTTATATATTCCGTTAGTGTAAGAAACATTAACATTCATAATAATAAAAAAATTAATGACCGAAATGCGCTTTTAAGTCCGAGCATCCGAGATAGTTTATTTTGAACTAGTTTCTCATGACAATGGTGTTTAACTATATCAACTCAGAGCTTTGTAAAGAGATATAAACTTTAGTTTTGCGATTCTGAAGTATTAATAATAACAATAAGAATAAGAATTCTTATTTGAATATTTATATGGATTCTCCTAGAATTCTACACAACAGATCCAAAGAAACATAAGACATATAAAACAATCAAAAGAATAAAAGAAATATAAGTTCATACAATAAATACCATCTGTTGACAGGTGCCCTTATTTCTGTCTCTAGGTTCAGAAATAATAAAAAATCATTATAAATAATTTCTCAAAGGTGTTTTTTGTTGCGCCATAAATTCCTCATCAAATCCAACGATTGAGCTCTCGTTTTGAAGATCTCCTTTAGACGGGAAAAAAAGTCACATCCCTCCGAAATTTAAGTAAAAATGGTTATGAAGGAAAAGAAACTTTATTTGCGAATAACTCAAAACGTATACATTTCTTTCTTGATTGAAACTATGATTAATTGAAAGATTATTAAATTCTCTACAAAACAAAAAAAAAAGATATCGAAATAAAATTTTAAAGTTTGATTAGAGGAGTAAAACAGTATAACTTGTAAATTTGATGGTTTCTTGCGCTATTGTAGTAACGGTCAAAATTTAACACTAGTTCTTGCGCATGAATACGTTCATGGTTTTGAAATTGCATATCGAATACTCACTCCTATATTTCTTTAGTTTATTATATTAATTTATCATTTCTTAATCAGTTGTGTACCTTAACCATCCTAGTAATTTATACAATAAAATTATAGCAAAGAGGTGGTTTGGAGAACGACCAGCTGCTCCTTCCTATTGTCGTAAACAATACTAGAAAAAAAACAAAGTGTAAAGAATCCAGCCGAAGAAATATTAGAAATAGAAAATTAAGATATTGAATAATGCACCTGGAACACGACGCTTTAACAATGTAAGCATTCAACATGCACCTCGATCAGTTTAGGATGGTTTAGTTTTAACTAGTTTCTGATGACAGCAAGTTTAATTATCGACCCAGAGCTTAATGCTAAACAGTTCGATAGAAAATAAATTACCATAATAAATCGGGGCATTTCAAATTCTACAGAAAGAGGAACATAGGAAAGTAACCAATTTTTCCTGAATATTAAACCTAAATATTAATTTTAGTACAACTAAATAGGGATCACTGAAACAATAAGGAAATCGAATTTTCGGTTCTTTGCCACAAACGTTTTCGTAAAGATACCTCATCCTGATAACAATGGAATCCGCAATAAATTTTGAGGACTGATTAAAAACATTTATATGTATGTGTGTGATCTAAGTATAAACATTTTCTTGTTTGCGTTTCAACAATAAATAACATCAAGTTTATGATATAAGATATTTTTTAAAGATTATTTGTTGTTGTTTTTTAAATATAATTCAGCGAAATCGTCCTCCAAAAGGAGAGAGGAGGAGTGAGTTAAGAAACAGGATACTCTATTTCATAAGTCCCTTGAAAACTGGCCTCTATATTGGTTTCTCGGCGACCATTCTTTCTTGAATTGTATCCAGGAACGGAATGGCGCGATATTTCTTTTATAATATCCTGTTTCCAAAGGAGGTGGCAGGAGGAGGAGAGTTCATAAAACAATATTCCTTCATGAAAAGTTTCCAACGAAATAAATGACAGCCATTACGTAACAATCTATTAAGACTGTTACGATTACCAGGGCATTGGTTCCAGCCATATAATTTTAAAAAATAAATTTTTATTTTATGATTAAACAAATAAAAAAATAACTACATAAAAAGTAACAAAATCAAATACTAGAAATAAATCATTCTAGTTCATAATGCGGAGCTAACGCTCCATAAAATGGAATTTTGTTTTGGGGCTGGAACACATTTTTTTAAACTGTTGTTTCCAAGGCCTGTAAGACAATTAACACACACGGAAAAAAAATAAAATAGACAACTATATTTAACTATAAATATAAATAATAATAATTTATTATTATTAAGTATTTTTATTTTTCACTTGTCAGCTTTATACCGGATAAATTCATCGACCCGGACCGACGTCAAGGGTTTATTGTATATTTAATTTGTTATGTTAAAAGAAATTTCTAATAATGCTGGCTAATTTCTAATAATTAAATTCTTCTTCAAAGGTTCCTTTGACCTATTTTTGTTAATTTAAGTAGCTATGAGATACCAAGATATTTATAGGAGTCAGTTTTCTGAAGCTGCTTGATAACAGTTCAAAGTTAGCTGAATTCTTATATTTTCCGTTGTATATGTTAAGGGTTACACATTTCACTGTTCTTAGATTCATCGTAATATCTTTAGTGAATGACCTTATTAACTCAAGAAGAGCTCTCATGTCCCACTCGTTCTTTGCATAGAGTTTTAAGACAACCCTATAAATTGAATGAGAAATCACTGTCTTCTGATTCAGATAATAATGTTTTTCAGAATGAATGAAAATGGAGCTCAGAGGATTAATTTCTAAGCAGAACCATAAAGGGCTTAGCGTATCACCCTGAAATATTCCTCTTTTTATAGGAATCTTCTCTGAAACGACGGAATTCTTTCTCGTTGGATGCACCAATGCAACTTTCCATAGCTTTATAAGCCGTAGCAACAGTTTTATCATTTTTTGGTCGACTTTATTAAGACCTTTTATCAACCAATCATCAGTTATCATTATTATTAAGTAATTATTTAAAGATTACTAATTTTTCAAATAAATATCAATCAGAAACATTATAAGAAAGCAGAGAAATAAAATTTTAGTGTGTCAACACTGCGATAACTGGTCATTATATTCTGCACATTATTTATTGACAAAGAAAAAATGAAAATAACTCGTACCAGCTCAAGCTGATGATAAGATGAAAAATAGAGGGTCAACAACAGAAAACATCAAATTCTTTGCAAGAAATTAAGATATGTTTGCGAGATTGAAGGAAAACTTGCGAGTAGTGATATTAATGGAAACTACGTGGATCGTAAGAACATTCTTCAATATTGTTATAGTAAAGAGAGAACGAATAGGATTTTCTACCACTTCAATGTACCTGTCAGTTCACAGCACACAATCTTATTATCAAGCTAGTTCGATTTTGATCAAATTATAGAGAAAACCGTTTCCTGCATTAATAACAGAGTTAAAAATGATAAGTATGTACATAAATAAGTTAGTGTAACATTAACGTATTGCTATTATTAGGTATAATTCTCATTGAAATAGTTTGAAATTTGCTAAATCTTCATCCTCTAAAATACCTTTGACTCTGTTTATTTGAAATAATTAACCATTTCACATTGTAATCAGTAATAAAAAATAGTTAAATATAAACCATTAAAGAATTTAATTATTAACTACCTAAGGGGAAATAAGTAACGGTAATGTGGAACCGAAGATACCCGAGCACACACAAGAGTTTGGCCAAAGCATTAGGATACACTTCTTTTTTTATTTTATTGAGTAAAATAACATTCCGTCACATGTTTACACACCATATTTACAGAAAATATATTTTATTTGAGAAGTTCTTCAATATGAAGTTTTCCCCAACCAAATTTCTGCTTCTGTATGTCTCTCCATCTCTGCCCCGGTCCATCGCATACTTCTCCGACAGTCCCATACCAGCCATACTCTCCACCAACCTATCCTTCCTTCTAACTGGGGGCTCTTCTTCTTCTACTCTGCCTCCCAGTCCATAATTATCTTTGTTTTCCTATCGCCGCCCATTCGTCTCACATGACTGCACCATCTAGCTCTCCTTTCTTCCATCACCTCAAGAATATTTTATTGTATTTCCAATCTAAATAAATAAATAAAATAAAACAGAAGCAAAATAACAACTAAATAATAATAAAGTGTTTACAATAATTAAAAATAAAATAACTTAAAAATAAGTGAATTGGAAAAAAAAATCAGTACAAAATATTTACCAACAGCCGAGGAAATTCCTAGCCAAGTTTGTCTCTCCAACTATAGAGGAAAAAGCAGAACTCCAAGAGATCCTTGTGCTACTCTCTCAACTATATCCCGGAAACTAAAGCCAGTGGAGATTGAATGAGAGAACTTTAGCCATATACACACATGTTTTGTGTGGAGAATCTGGCCATTGCCATAACTCCAATATATATTTCAAAAGGTCGCGGGGCCACTGCCGTTTAAATCTTCTTGGAGGATTGTAGAGATAGGTGGTGCTACATAGGGAGTGTGCAAGAGGATTTCGATAATACATAACGTTCTGGTAAAATTTGGAGAATTTTTCTGGGACAAGGCCTAGGACAAATGGGATATTAAGGTCATGGTGTAGAGTTTTGTTCGTTACTTAGAATTGGACATTTACTGTTGTTCGAAGGACTTTGGACTGAAAAGATTGGATGCGTTTGATATTATAAAATTTAGCGGTTTCCCACAGTTCTAGTCCGTAGGTCCAGATGGGTTTCAGGACTGTCTTGTTGATTAGTAATTAGTTGTCAATTGAAAGTTGAGATTTTATAATCAGTAGTCTGTATAGTTGTTCGTATCGTCTGTTAAGCTCTGGCATTCTGAATCTTGTATATGGATTCCACGTTAATATTCTGTCTAAAAGGATGTCAGATATAAGAATGTTTTTTTTTTTTTTTTCTTACCCTCCAAAAAGTTTATTGAAACAATTACATATATAGTATGCAATAATACAATATAAACATGTAATAAATTCCTTCCACTGCCCGAGGGCATGATATAAGAATGTATCGGAGAATGGAAGCTATATGGAGTTGAAATGAATTGGCGCACATGATCTTTGTCGAAGGGTGGAGGTCACATGTCCGCATTTAGATTAATTTACTTTGATTATTGATTTGATCCTACACCAATTTCCAGTTAGAGAGATATCAGGGATGAACAGAGATGTCAGCGTTAAAGAAGATATAATGGATGGCACTCAAAATGCTATCTTCAGAAACACCAGGTTCAACTGATTAACAATTGGAAAATTTTGAACCACAGTGAACTCGAAAGGTGCGGTCAAAGAGGTAGGAATGGAGGACTAGATATAAGAAATGGGGTAGGTGGGTTTTAACCTTGAAAATTAGACTGTTGTGCCATAACCGGTCAAAAGCTTGTGGTCCGCCCAGAAATCCACTCTAGCAATGTGGCTCACTTGCTTTCTATGACTCAGAAAATATGATCAACAATTCGGATTCCTTGTTGGACTGTAGAGAGTGGTGTAGCTTATTGGTTTCACGATGCACAAGATCCCATGTTCGAATCCCGGCTCATGGCAGAAAAATTATTTATTCTATTTCATCAGCCGTGGATCGACCCTGGGGTTAGGAGACCTTCCTGGAGTACACCCAGCCTCTATAAAGTGGGTACTCTTAATTAAATAATTAATTAAGGAGCAAAACCTGGCGATTGAGCGCTGTCTCAGTCAAACCATCTCCTTCCACAACCGTTGACTAATAAATCGTACATTTCCTGAATAGTGCTGAACCGAATACCCTTCATGGTTGTAGTGGTGCCGGTTTTTTATTTACTTTTTTTTTTTTTTTTTTGACTGGAGTGTTGCGAACAAAATGCAAACTGATCAGAAGGAAGATTTGGGGATTCTATAATAGGTAGCATTGGACGCTGCCCAGGGACCATCACCTCAACAGGGGGGTGTGAAATATGATGAAGTGTTTATGAATATATGAAATACAAGTGATATCAGTGGCTTAACAAGATATATGAATTCAGTGAAGAAATATGATAACATTCTATTTTATGGAGGAGGAATTTGATGCTAATGAGGTTGTAGGTGTTAAGGTAAATTTGGATGGATAGCATATAGAAGTTGGGGTTGAGGCATCTGTCGTGGCATGGCTTCACATGCAGTAGATTCTTTTGATGTCATGTATTTTTCAATAGCTGGTGATAACTTAGGGCTACGAAAAAGAAAGATAGTGAGACTTTATTTCTTACGTCTGGCTACTCCTTACTCTCCTTCTAAACATTAGTTACCTGACGCACTTTAGAACTTAGCGTCGTTAGTTCTTCTTTTATGACGTCATTTGGAGTTATGGAGTGCAAATATCTTATCACACAAACGTAACAAGTGTTTAATTACCCGACTAAGCCAAGCAAAAGGAGGTTTATGGGTTTGTCTTTACATTACGGCTCAAGGCAAATAGATTTCGTCCCATTTATCGGTGAATTGTAAACATCCGAGTCTAGAGTTTCGTTCGGGGTGTTAGGCACCCAACCACTACACCAAGTTTAAATATTCCTTTATGTCAATTACCCTATCAATCTACTAAGATGTTTAAGTAGATTCTCTTAGGGTCGATAGAATTCCCTAATATCTGTAGTTGGTTTTTTTTTTTAATTCAAGTATTTTTTTTAATATGATATATCATGGATGAGGAACGTGCGCTTATTATTTCACGCTGGTATTATTTAATATTTAACTATATTAAGTATATAAATTATAGCAATATACAATTAAATTTTGTAAGTAAATCAGTACTTAAACAAGTAAAAATACCAACACTGAAATACAAATAAATATAGCGGCCTCCTTTATCACTGGCATAAAAAATCGCTGTACTTAATTATTTACAACAATTAAATAAATCATTAAAATATACATTCCTAGAAAAAAATGGCTAGTGACAAAGAAACGTATAACGCTCATAGATTAGACCGGTACGAAAAACATACTTTAAATTATAAGTTGTACCGCTTATCATTTTTAACATAACTTCGCTATCCATAAAAATATCAATTTCTACTTACTTCAAAGTAAGGTGATAAGTAAAAGTTGTGAGATGCGCACACCGCACCAAATTTTTAACTGTGGCACCGCAAACACTGTGCTTTATAAAGTTGCTCTGTTATGCTTTGTCCAATTTTCTCTTTTCACTATGTAATTATTAATAAATAAATTATGAATAGTGTCACATTATTTTAAGTAATACTTCTGAAATTTCATCTTCAATTAGCAACGTTAAGAACTTGAATTATTTATGACTACGATAGTGAATTCTAATCTGATATTTTTGTGAGATTATAAAATTACATTTCGATAATCGTCATAAGTAAACCTATGACTTCTTGTCCTACATTATCCCTTAATAACACCCCTCTTATCCCTGTTGAACGAATCCGATATCTAGGACTCCACCTGGACAAACGTCTCACTTGGAATCCTCATATAAGACTGAAACGACAAGAAACTGCGCAACGTTTCCGCTTCCTCCAACACTCACTAGACAAACGCAAAATCTAATCTAAACTTTCAATTAATTACAAATGACTAATATACATGACTAAACTAAGAGCTATTTGGACTTACGAAGTTGATCTATGTAACTCCACTAAACCATCAAATTCCTCTTGTATCCAATCCAAAATCCTTCGTAAAATCCTCAATGCTCCTTATTTTGTCACAAATAAAATAATCCATATAGACCTCAATGTTCCATATGTTTTCGATTTGGCCCAATTCAGTTACCTATTCTTCCATAATAAACAAACATCCGAATCCTTTCGTTTCCAACCTTGCTTCATCTTCGATTCCTGTTAACCCTCCGAGGCGTCTGAAAAGAATATGGCCTCGTGATCTCCTTATATAGACATATTATTATAATGCTATTAGTGGGTAGTTTCTCAACAAGCGTTTTCATGTGATTATATTCCTGTGTACACATTTACTTGATATATTTATATTGTAATACAGTTTTAAATATCTTGAATAAATATTTTTAAAAAAATTCGTTCAGATAAATAAGGGTATGAATATATCCTTCTCGAACCTTCCTCAAACTTTATAATGTGAGAAAAATACTAATTTTTTTTATTATAAGGTTGGTAACACCAAAATATAGAGATAATGATAACTAAATTTTGAACATGTTTATTTTTGGAAATATAAATTGAATATGTTTCCCTTCAAAAATGGATAGGGATTTGTGTGAATTTACCTAATTAAATTTTAATTCAAATCTACTATCTAAAAAAGTCAAACGGTTGGTCAACAGCTTCAGGAAATTAATCTCTAAGCCACTATTTAAAATATCTGGTACGGTACGCGCATCACATAACAGTCACTTACGCTCTATTCTTAGCAGAAAGAAGTATTTTCAGACAAAAGGGAAGTGAAAGTAAAAATTATTAACGCTATATTTCGTTGCGGATATTTTTATTTGTTTAAGTACCTTTATATATATATACAAATTTTAATATTTATATCGCTGAAATCTATAGAATTAAATATTAAATAATACCAACGAAAACATTTGGGAATACCGCATAAATATATGTACATAATACTGTCGGAATCCGTATAATATTAATCTCATTTTCCTATGGAAGCCTGTTCTAATCTTTGGGCGAGCTCGGTTGAACTCGGGCACGCTCTCGTATCCTTTTGGTTCCTTCAATACAACTATTCTCTGTTACGATCTCTTATTTCTCCTTTAGTTAATTATCAAATTCTTTCATATTTTATATTTAACTATTTTTATATTAGAGATCAATTCGAAATGGTCAATAACTTAAAATAATAAAAAATCAAAGGTACTTTAGAGGAAGCTAAAATTGAAAATTATTCATTTAGGCCCTGTTAGTGAACATCAATGAGAATAAAACCTACATAATGTTAAAAACTGCTTAATTTTACACTAATATAATGAATTTAACCAAAATCATTGGAGCCGTTTTTGAGAAAATAGTAAAAATGTGTTTAATCGATAATATAAAGTGCCACTTACGGTCACAGGCGGATTTACGGGGGGAGGAGAGGGGGTGATTTCGGGCTGAAGCCCCCCCTCCCTAAAATGGTAAAATGTAACCATGTTTTATGGTAAAAAATATTAAAAAATTGTGTCTTAAAGTATTGTTGCTCGTTTAATTACATTTAATAGGACTTCAAGAATCACTTAAACACCATTATATATAGGTAGTTTGTATCTTTCTGTTTCTCTGAAGTAATTATTGTTATACATATGAAAAAAAAAGCTTCCGTGCTGAAGCCCCCCCCCTCAAAATTAAATCCTGGATCCGCTAGTACTTACGGTTAGCCGATTTTGACAAAAAAGTTGCTGTATCATCTCAGGTATTTACAAACCTTAAATAAGCGATTTCACTTTCATAAGACTTTTAGTTTTTGAGCTAGATCTGTCACATACATGCAGACTCACGCAAACCATTTTTCGGGACTTGGTTACTTGGACTAAGAAGACCTCAAAACAATTATTTCAGTTGAAAACTCAGATTCGAAAATTTTTACGATCGCAATACTACCCCTTACTATATATTTCATATATAGTAAGTGAAAGTAAAAAGGAATCTTTCAGAAATGATTCTTGTAAACACAAAAATATCAGTGGGGAAGCCAAATCGGTATATTTAAAGCACGGCAGCTCTCATTTCACTGACTGCGTATTATTTGTGAATTCTAGAGGTTATAAATCTTTTCAAATCACAGTTAATCGATATCTACTTAAATTTTATATCCAAATGTATCTGAAAAGGTATTAATCATTTTATATTATTGTACAATAATATAAAAAAAATAAATAAATTTAATAAAATTTTTAAAAAATGTTATAAAAAAATGACTGGGACAGAATTTTTGGCTTTACGACATATTTTGGACTAGCAAGGAGGAGAACAAAAAAAATCCTCACTTCTAGATGGTGACCCGGATGCGGGGCGAGGACGCCTTGGTCACTTTTTTCGGGTTTCCGCTTATATCAGAAAAACTATTCATCACATCGACAAAGACTTTCTGTAGATAATTACAGTTGATAAATAGAGCAACTATAATACCCTATACTACTATAGACGAATATAATAACATATTATAAAAATCATTTTTTCTACATATTCGCGGATCTAACATTTGAACCATTGAAGATAAACAAGTAAAATAATATATATTTTTGAAGAAGAAAATTTAATTATTAAAAACTGTCTGTATTTTTTTTTCTAAATTAGCAATAGTTGAGGACGGATATCTCGGGAACTAAGCGAGATAGCGAAAAAAGGTATATATGTAATCAATCATATTGTAAATTATATCAGCTTTAAATATGTATAGAATGTCCTTGCCGATGCGATGGATAGTTTTCCTGATATAAGTGAAAACTCGAAATACAGCAATAAACATGAGTAATTTTTTTTGTTTCAAAATTAGCTATAGTTGAGAACAGATATCTCGGTAACTAAGTGAAGTAGCGATATGAGATATATAATCAATCATATTGCAAATTTTATCAGCTTTAATTTTGTATAGACGTCTTTATCGATGCGGTGTTTTCCTGACCTAGCGGGAACCCTAAAAAGTAACCTAAGCGCCCTTTCACATCCTGCTCATCACCTAGGAGTGGCGACTTTTAGTAGATTTACCTCTCTACTAGTAAACAATGTCCTATAGTCAAAAATTGTGTCCCTGCCATTTCTTTCTATACTTCCTTTTCGAACTTTCATAGATTGGACTAACAACCTAAACTTAACTGAAGTAGAAGCCTATTTCAAAAGTTTATAAGAGAGCTTAACCTTAGATCAAACTGAATACAACATAGGTTCAACAAATATTAAAACAAATATAAAAAACAAATTTGTTCAACAAATATAAAAACAAAGATCGGTCCAATATTAGATGATTGCCCTTCCTAACATAATTTTTCCCCACGATTAAGGGTCTGAAATGGCTCATTCTGGCCAAACCAATTTAAAAGAAGAATTAAATTTAATTATATTCGTTCAAGAGGAAGGGTTGGGATCTGATAATGAACCCACGCCATCTGTGGTATTCTGCCTTTCTTCATTTCCAGGTCGGTGGCGCACTAAAACAAGATAACAAAAGATAATATAAACTAAAAATGACATCAAATATTCAGAAGAAATGCATTCATCTATACTTAAAATTTTCTAATCTATATGTTTAATTCGTGATTCAGTTAACATAATTCATTTTTACTTTCACTTGCCTAGAGAAAGTATTACGATCGTGTATGTGTGTGTGAGTGCGTGCGTACCTGCGCGCTTGCCTGCGTTCGTGCGCATGTGTGTGTGTGTGTAGTAAGTGTAGCTCAAAAACGAAAATCGTACGCAACTGATATCAAGTATTTAATATAGGTGTATGCCTAGGATGTGACAGCAACTTTTACGTAAAAATCGACGAACCAGAAGTGGCATTTTATATCAACGGTTATACACATTTTTTATAATTTTCTCAAAAACGGCTCCAACGTTTTGATTAAATTCGGTATATCATTGTATAATTAAGTGATCTTTAATATCATTGAGTTCTTATCCGCGTTGATGTCCCTTACCGAGCTTATATGTTTAAATGTTCAACATGTCTTCCTCTAAAGTGCCTTTAATATAGTTCATTTTAAAAATTAACTATATCTCACTATTTAGAGTTCCGAAAAAAGGCTAAATATAACTTTTGAAAGAATTGGATAATTGAATTTCCGGAAATACTAGTCAAAAGGTATACATATAATATAATACATAGTTGGATAGCGAAGAATTTTAGGAAAAAACAATATTTAATATAAAAAGTAATTGGGAGTGACGAAAAATTATAAATAATAATTTGTCAAAACTAATATTATTTAACGGAAACAACATGTTTTCTAGAAAATTAAATGAAATTTACTAACTAAATGTAAACTTTTTTTAAGTCAGAAAAAATATATAAAATCCACCTAATCTAGGCAATGCTATTGTTTATAAAACTATTTCGTAGTACTTATGTGAAAGAAGAAGTGAAATATAAAAATATTTCATAGATGTATAAAACATATGTTTATAACCTTAAATACATTTACTGTAATTCTAGATCTGATATTATATTTCAATAATTAGGTATCAACGTCCGTTTATTCCCAGTAATCGTCATGAAACCGTTTAGAAAATTAAATTAGTGAATAATTTGATGAATTTTCCCTTTATGAAATCCAAACATTATCCACTTACAATTAGTGTGACAACATTTGACCTATCTATGGCATGCAATGAAAATCTCGTAATTTCATTTTAGTAAACTTTACAATGGAAAATAACAGTTCAATAATTAACATGCGTACAATCCATAATCCATAATCATTTATACGTTGAATATATAGATATACTTTCAAATCTATCTAGGCATATATATATATATATATGCATATATCTTTTTTTTTTCAGTTGGCGCTACAGACCATGAAGATCTTTGTCCGCGAGATGGGGTCTAGGGGGCCTAGACCACATCCCAATTCCCGATTTTAAGTCCACGGGGGGGGGGGGAGTAGGATCATCAGTCCTAATGCATGTAGTGTTCGTCTGGGTCTCTTAGCATTGCGGAATCGCCGACAATGAACAGGCCGATCAAGCAATATGGCAAGAAAGGTAGATACAACTCCGGTGGAACTTATCAGGCAAATCCCTTTAGAGGACATGTTAAGGAAATTTAAGAAAGATATTTGGAAAAATGTGGCAAATTAAGTGGAAGGAAAACGAATCAAAATTAAGAGAAATAAAGATCCACTATTCAAAACGGGAAACCTTCTATCGATCCTCCAGGAAAGAAGACACAGCATTCTGCAGACTAAGAATCGGACATTGTGAGTTCTCGGACGCCTACCTACTAAGAGGACTTCAACCTCCGACATGCGAGAGCTGCTGTGTCCAACGGACCCGGTAAAACAAATCATGCAAAACTGTCCTATATTTGAGGCAGTTAGGAAAAAGTTGGACATGCCATAAAGCTTAAAAGAAATCTTGAATGGTTGCAAAATTTCTGTTCAAAAAACGTTTGAATTTTTAAAAAGAATAAATTTCTATAACATAATGTAAATAAAAGGTGCTGCCAATAACCCTACACGGTAGAGACAACAATAAAATAAATAAAATATTTGTGAAATACAATTCACAATATATTTTTTCTTATTTTATAACAAAACAAAAATTAATTCATACATTATAACATAGCATAGGCAGAAAATAATAATATGAAAAAATGTTAAAATCTTATCAAATATTTTTCTTAGCACCTAGAACGCACTGGCAAGAATCCTCGGACACGGGTTTAGTATTCTTTTATCGAGAATCAGCTAAAAAAGTTTTATTTAAAACGCTGGTCGCACTTTCGTAACCACCTCGTGCTATACGAGGTTTCAATGAGGCTTGCACACCAAAAACTTTGGAGACCCCTGCTCTATGCCAATACCAATGCTGAAATATGACAGACGAAAATATTGTTCGAGAAAAAAAAAATCAAACTGAAAATAACAATGGTAAGGAGATGATTCACCGTGATTATAATATGAGAAGTTGGTCGTGGTCACTAGCGGATCCAGGATTAAATTTTGGGGGGGGCTTCAGCCCGGAAGCTTTTCTTTTCATATGTATATATAACGATAATTACTTTGGAAAAACAGAAAGATACTAACTACCTATATGAAATGATGTTTAAGTGATTCCTGAAGTCCTATTAAATGTAATTAAACAAGCAATAACACTTTAAGACATAATTTTTTAATATTTTTTACCATAAAACATGGTTACATTTTACCATTTTGGGGGGACTTCAGCCCGAAAGCCCCTCCCCCGTAGATCCGCCTGTGGTAGTGGGTGCGGTCAAATTAAATACTATACAGGATGTTTCAGGGTTAAGTGGCCAAACTACAAAAATGAACTAAGCACCTCAAAACAAGAAAAAAAATACCCATGAAGTAAGCAAACGCTTTGTTTAGGAGATATTCACACCTAAAGAATTCCATTGTTAAGAATTATTTATGTTATATTAAGTAAATAAATCTTATTTATTTGTTTCAACTACTTTATTAATTAAACGTAATCATTAAATTCATATTAAATGTTGTTCGAAGTGATTTCCTTAAGCATTAAGAGAGGCTAGGCATCTTTCTTCAACAGCAGCAGTGTCAGAACGGCACTGGATATGTGTTATTATTTCACAAGATTCAATTAACCTTCTTCGTAAGGAATTAAGGTCATTGACCGGAATTGCATAGACTTTTTGTTCAATATCACCCAAAACAAAAAAAATCCAGTGCCATGTGATATTTGCGTTTTTTTTTTTTTTTTAGTTTACATTACACAAAAAGTCTATGCAAGTCCGGTCAATGACCTTAATTCCTTACGAAGAAGGATAATTGAATCTTGTGAAACAATAACACACATCCAGTGCCTTCTGCCACTACTGCTGTTGAAGAAAGATGGCGAGCCTGCCTTAATGCTCAAGAAAATCAAATTGAACAATGTTTAATATGAATGTTAATGTTTGCATTTAATTAATAAAGTAGTTAGAACGAATATATAGATTTTATTTATTTCATATAATTATTATTAATAATTCATAACAACGAAAATCTTTAGGTGTGAATATCTCCTAAACAAAGCGTTTGAGGACATACCTTCAAAGGAAATTTTTTTCTTGATTTAAGGTCCTTAGTTAATTTTTGCAGTTTGGAAACTTAACCATGAAACATCCTGTAAATTATAATACTATTATATTGGTTACGCCGTAGGTCTTCATCAGGGCCACAAAAAATACAAAATATAAATTTGTATAAAGTAAAAAATAAATAAATAACTAATATAAGGAAATAAAAATAAATAACTACTTTCGGAACAATAAAAATGCCCTACTGATAATATTCACTGCTCCTAAACAACTACTCTCAATGAGTTTGTATCTTTATGTTTTACCTTATTAGCTACAATTATTAGTTGTAAAAATTTTGCTTTCGAAATTCTTTCATCTTAACGCCCTATGTTGTTTCATCTCTCTCGACTCTAATTTCTAAACATTTTGTATCGAATATTGAATGTCTAAATATTGAAATTTTACCTTAAAAAGTTCTTTTTGAAATCCAGGCGTTTAACTTGCATTCCCTGCCATCATGTACCATTGCCACTTTCTGTTTCTAAAGCCTCATAAATAAAACAACTCCTCTTTTTAATATCTTGAAATGTTCCATTTAAATATCCATGTGGATGCGTTCTTTAAGTTTAAATGTTACTTATTTTAATATAAGAATTCAAGTTTCCATTTAAATTTATTTTTTAATATGTCAGAAAATTAACCTAGGAGAATGCAGGTTAAAGAGTTAAAATGTGAATGGTGCGAGGTTCAAGGACCTTTCTAAAAAGTATTTGATGAAAGCATAAATGTAAGTGTTGGTGCAAAAAAAAAAAAAAATCATCAGGATGAACAATGCAATGAAGAAGGAGAATTCTGAGCATACAGCAGACATTTTTCACATTAGAAGCTTGAGAATGAAGTTACCATAAATATGCCTTATACTTAGTGTTGCCCAAAATCGGTCTTGGTTTTGCACTTTGCAAGACCAAGACCAAGGCAACTTAACTGTTGCAAGACCAAGACCAGAACTGGTAAAAAAAAAAATCGATCTTTGAATATAAATTAAGGCAAAATAGTTACTAATACTTGACAATCTTAGTTACTATATGTAAATAATTGGTATGACCAATATATTTTTTTATTTACCTCTCCTAATTTTTCATTTGGGCTTAGTTAGGTTTCTCCTATCTGAAAAATTACAGTAATATCTCTATAGTACTAATCTAATAAGTAACTGCAAGACTGTTGCGAGACTCTTCCGCAAGACCAAGACCATGTCAAAGACTGAGTTTGCAAGACCAAGACTCATCTCGGTCTCGCATCTGGGCAACACTACTTATACTATAAGGTGCCATAGTGTAAGAAAGAGTATGTGACAGGAACTTGAAGGATGACTTTGATTGAAGTAAAGTTTATCATATTGCAGTTGATAATTACCTAAACGAAATATTTTTTAGTTGCTGCTTCAAATTAAAAAAAAAAGGAACTTACTTTAAAAAACAAAAAATTTAACGTGTGCATGCGTGTGTGTGTGTGTGTGTGTATACAGGATAACTCAGTTCTTAAGGACAAAACTCCGAATTTTGAGGGGCTTCGCCCTGAAAGCTCTCTTCTCTTCCTCTTTTCTCGTAACAGTAGAGAATGCTACAAATATATATTCGAAAAAATTACTACAAGTAATAATGAGTATTTCTTTGCTGGCAATTCCCTTTTCATCACATACCATAAAAATGACCATACAGTCTTAGAAAAATTTCAACTTTTTAAAATGAACTCATGAAAAACGTCTTATAATGTACAAAGATAAAACTGTTATGCTAATAAAATCATCTCATATGGCGCTTGTAGATGATTCTAAAATCAAAAATCAATCCTTTGCCTGTCTTAACAATAATTATGATTAAAAAATTATGCTCTAGTAAAATCTTAAAGATATTATTGCAGACAGTGACTTTTCCTGGGAACCCCATATTACCTGTATAGTGGGACGATTAGGTTCATACTCATAAAAATTTATTGCTTACAATTTTCACTTAACAGAGAATCATTAATAATGGTGTATAAGGCATTTTTTGAATCAATATCAAGATATGGGATTGAATATTATGGGGTCAGTGCAGATAGTCATTTATCGAAACTCTCTAATTAACAGAACAGGAAACTGAAAACTGTAACAAAAATGATAATACAGTAGAAAATTTCAAAATAGATAAAACAAACCACCAAATTTATTTTCCATATACAAAATAACACTTAAATTCATTCATAATTATTCATTTAGAAATCAGCCATGTGTACAACAAAACCAAACACTTTAAACTTAAATTTAACAATAAAACCTAACACTGGGGGAACTAAAAAAGAAACATTTCATTGGATAACTTCTTATTTTTAAATTTCAGCTTACACTAATTTTATGGATCAAATACTTGTGATTTTTCCCTTTTTCTACTTTGTTATATTATTTTTCTTTCTTTCTTTTTATTTCCCACATTGTTTTATATTTTAGAATGTGTTTATTATTAGATAATAACTAGTTTTATTATTTGGTTCCTTCTTTTCTATTCTTCTTTAATATTATACAATTGTATTTTACTGAACTCTACTTGGTTAGACTTTATTAATTAAAATGAATTATTTTATTCTTATATCACCATATTAGCAGACTTTATTATTATTACACTTTACTTTTATTGACATTGCATTCATCATATACTCCTGTTTTTACTGTTCACTCCAATTATTGTGAATATCAAATAATCATATGCTTTTCATTTATGCTATGATTGTCATATATTCCTATTCTATCTAACCATTCCTATCCTATCTTATTGTTGGTCATTCACTCCTATTCTTGTTTTATTTATTCTATTTATTATCTTATATATTATTATCTCTATATATTCATATGTATATATAATCATAATTATACGTCTTATTATTGTTCTAATACTATTTACTATATCATTTATACATTATTATCATTGGTTTCTTATTATTCTTATCTTATTGTATCCACAACAGCTTAATACAATATTATAATCAACACTAACCGATAGATGTTGCCACCTGGTCAGACCTAATTATTATTATTGTTAAATAAACTGTCAACTCAAAAAAACAAAAACAGTCAATTCTGATGATAGGAAAAACATCCCAAAATATGTTTTTTAAAGTTATATAAATCAACAAAGAAATGTGAAAAAAAGTGATATAGTTCACAGACTACCTACTATAAACTGTACAAGATATTCCAACATAAAATAAAATAACCTAACAAATGGTTAGCAAAATTGAACCAAAACTTTCAAAAGTAAGGCAATTTTTACTTTCACTTACTTATATATGTAATACATAGTAAGGGTAAGTATTTCTCAAGTATTATACTACACGCTTAGTAGCACACAGGAGATAGTGAGAGAAGAAAAAGGGTAAGTATTGTGATCGTGAAAATTTTCGAATCTGAGTTTTCTGACGTTCGAAATACATGTTTTAAGGTCTCCTTAATCCAAATAACCAAATCCCACAAAATGGTCTGTGTGTGCGTGTTCCTATGTGAACAGCCTAGCTCAAAAACGAAAATTCGTACGAAACTAAAATTGCATATTTGGGGTTTCTATAAGCCTTGGATGTTACAGCAACATTGTCATCATGACCAACAAACCGGAAGTGGTACTTTATATAATCGATTTAACACATTTTTACGATTTTCTCAAAAATGGCTCAACACTTTTGGTTAAACTCAGGTAAAACCAGTGTATTAGTAGTATTGGTAATATAATTTACGTTTTTTATTCTGCTATATGATGTTCTCTAACAGGCTGAAATTCCGAATGTTCAATAGTAGCGCCCTCTAAAGTCCTTTTTTTTTTTATTTGAATAATTCACCATTACACATTAATCTTTGATAAAAAAATAGTTAAATATAAATTTATGAATAGAATTTGATAATTAACTAAAGGAGAAACAAGAGATCAAAAGGGATAATAGTTGTAATGGAGGAAGTAATATGAATGCACATGATTATAACCGACTTCCATGGGTAACATGAGCTTAATATAATACGGACTCCAACAATATCATGTACATATACTGTAATGTACACTTTTAATGGAAGTGAGTGAAAAGGGTTTAATAAATTAATGTTGAACAATTAAAAGGCAAGTTAATCAAGTTCTATTAGTGCAGAGAAAAGAAAATGGCTGCTCTATAGTTCCCAAGAAGGATAATCCCAAGAGGGAGGGACAAAGGTTTTTGTTTGGGAACAGTTGTGTGACTGTATGAAAGAGAGGATAGGACAAGGGATCCTGTCTCCAGTGGAGGTAAAACCCAGAAACAGTATTACCAGCTTGGAAGTTGTTGTTTGGCAGAGAGACAAGTTATTTGGTATTACAAGAGAGAGGATCTCCCAGGGAGCTTGAGTTGAGTAGAAGAAAGACACTTCTACTCTAAGTGTCTTTCTTCTACTCAACTCAAGCTCCCTGGGAGATCCTCTCTCTTGTAATTCCAAACTTCTAAATGGTAATACTATTTCTGGGTTTTACCCACTGGAGCCAGGATCCCTTCTCCTATCCTCTCTTCACCACAGGCACACAACTATTTGCCAAAACAAAAACCTTTGTCCCTCTCCTCTTTGGGATTTTCCTTCTTGGGAAACTATAGATTAGCCATTTTCTTTTCCCTGCACTAGTAGAACTAGATTAGCTTGCCTTTTATTGCCTTAATTGTTCAACATTAATTTATTAAACCCTTTTTACTCACTTCCAATAAAGGTGTACATTATAATACATATGCGGTTTTCATAAATGCTATCGTTGGTATTATTTAATATTTAATTGTAAATAATACAGCGATATAAAAATTAAAATTTATATATATAGAGGTATTTAAACAAATAAAAATACCCACAATGAAATGTAAATAAATATAGTGTCTATAATTTTTACTTTCACTTTTCCTTTGTCTGAAAATACTTATTTCTACTAAGAAGAGGGTGGTAAGTGAAAATCGTGTGATGCGCGCACCAGATTTTAAATATTATTATGATTTTTTTTTTAAATATTCAGAAAAATCTAACAAATGAAACACTTGCATTTAGAAAAAAAAAATGTTACATTGTCAGCTAAATCTTTTACTACATAATGATAAAAAAAAAATAATAATAATAATATTCTTTTAAGTATGAACAAAAAGGATAACAATTATATTTATCCAACATAAATTAACTTATGATTACATTAAACGTTTAAAAAAAAAAGAAAGATTATATTAAACATTTCACATTAATTATTACAAGTGAAGGATATTGGAAAGTTCACATAACGTAATTAATAACAAAATTTGAAATTTTATCATGCAACCCATACACAAAAGATAGTATATAAGTTTTAAAAAATCCTAAGTACTAATTGTAATGAATTAAACAATCTGCATTGATTTAAATTTCTTATATGCAAATTTGAACCAAGAAAAAAAAAAAATTATGGAAGATATTGTATATACAAAATATTAACACAATACTAAGTAATTATTCATCTTCAAACTTAAATCTTCATATATTATTCCACAAAAGGGTTTTTATGTCGGTATGTCATATCTTCCTTAATTCATCAAATCCAATCATTAAATTCTCATTTTTAAAATTATCTTCTTTTTCAGGAGGAAAAACCTAGTCACATTCTCCCACTAGCGAATCCAGGATTTAATTTTGGGGGGCTTTAGCCTGGAAGATTTTTTTTCATATACATATAAGGATAGTTAATTTGAAAAAGAAAAAGAAAGAAATTAACTACCTATATGAAGGCTTCAGCTCGAAAGCTGCATTGTCCCGATATTTCAGGAAAAAAATTGTATGGAGAAAAAGAAACTTTACTTTTACATAACTCAAAATTATACAGTTTGCAGTTGCTTGTATTAATGATTATTTAAAAAGTAACAAATTTCCTATAAAATTAAAAAATTGAATAGAAATTTGTCCGATGAAATTTCTTTCTTTTTTACACTAATGTTCAGTTTACATTCTTTAGTGGAACTCTACCAGATAATTTAAGAAACAATAGAAATATTTCAGAACTATATATACAGGGTGTCCCCTAAATAGAGGGAAATATTTGTAAGATTGACAGTAGACATCAAGATCTACAAAAAAAGTTCATATAAACAATTGCCCAACTTGCACTAGAAAAGTAGGAAATTTAAGATTTGTGCTTTTTCAAGTTTTATGTCGAGTAGGAAGTAATAAAATAAAAAACATTTAATTTAAGTAATTAAACATTGGTCCATAGTAACCTAGAAAAAATTTACTTTAAAGGAAAGCAGAGTTTGTCATTGTTATAACTATTTAAAGAGGACTATTGGACGGGGGAACACAGTTAATTTCTGTTTAAAAAAAAGCCCAAAATTATTTGATTTTTTTTTATCACTGTTTAACCGTAGAACATTTATCCCACTTTTACCAAAACTTTCACGTTTAATAAGCTTTAAGCCCATATTAATTAATTTGAGGTTTATTACAAAAATTTTTGAGATTCAGCTCAAGTGTAAAGAAATGATGTGATTTCCTATCCAGTCTCCTTAAAGCAGAGGTGGGCAAATTCTATTCTGAGTACTGAGTACTAAGTATTTTACTCAAATACTGACCTTTTTAGAGTATCAAAGAATTTTATTTACTTCATTTGATGTCAAACGATTAACTGAAGTAGTTATTGAATTCCCAATAGTGATTCGATTTGAGTAAAATACTAGGTACTCTGTACTCAAGAGTAGCATTTGCCCATGTCTGTCTTAAAGTGCCTGTGTTTTCTGCAAAAATGAGTACAACTAACTGTTACAAAGCTTTCATTTCTATAAAAGATATAAGATGTATTGTAATAAACATCATTGCCTAAAAAAAACATTTTATTAATAAATATAAAACAATTAAAAATATGATTTTTAGATATTTTTTATGTAAAGAGGTTATGAAATTGTGTTTTTCACCCAGATCTCCACCATAGGAATTCATATTTATTTATCAGTTACAAACTTATTGTTTTTTACTAAAATTTATGTTTGAAATAAAGAAACCTGCTGATTGCTTCAATTATTTTCATAAAAACGTAAATATTAGGGCTAGAAACTTTAAACTTGTCACTTATAAATATCCATTAATTCCTATGACACAAATCTATTTCATAACCACCTTACATGAAAAATATTTGAAAAATCATAATTTTTAATTTTTTTTTTTTTATGAATGAATGTTTTTAGGCAATTATGAAATTAAAATACATCTTACATCTTTTATAGAATTAAAAGCTTTTCAACTGTTTATTGTAGTCACTTTTGCTAAAAACATGGGTTCTTTTAGGTGACTGGATAGGAAATCACATGATTTCTTTACATTTGAGGTGCATCTCAACATTTTTTCCAATAAACCTTAACTTAATTAATATATACTTCAAGCTTATTAAACAAGGAAGTTTTTGTAAAAGTAAGGTAACTGTAATATTGTTAAAGGGTGATAAAAAAAACAAAAACAAATGTATGCCTTTTTTTTAAAAAAGAAACTTAGCTATGTTTCCCGCCCAATAGTCCTCTTTAAATAGTTTTAACAATGACATACACTCTTTTCATTTAAAGTAAATTTTCTCTGGGTTACTATGGAGCAATGTTAAATTACTTAATCAAATATTTTTTATGTTATCGCTTCCTATTCAACAAAAAACTTGACTTGCTTAAAAAAACACAACCTTAAATTTCCTAATTTTCTGCTGGAAATTGTAATAGTATTAATATGAAATTTTTTGTAGATCTTGATGTCTACTATCAATCGTTTAAATATTTCCCTCTACCTTCGGGACACCATGTCTATACTTCTTAATTGTTTGAAAAACTTATAAAAAAGTTAACTGACTTCTAAGGAAACCTGCTTAGCGAAGCACAATCTTTATATAATATTCCACTAATGATTAATTGGAAAGTTATTAAATTCCTCGATTTTGAATCATTATTAGTAAAATTGCAGCGTATTGCAATTTTTACTCATGTTTTGGTTTATTATTATGAAGGAACCATTGTAATCAACCGAGGAAAAAAAAATTAATTCCTCCACCACACGATACACTGCATTTACTTATTCCTATATTATTTTGTCATTTGTTCACTGACTAATACACCATGCAAATTATTTACTAAAGAAAACTAGTGTTGAAAATAATGCTGTTCTAAAATCAGTTTCAAGCAGGAATGGTGGCCGTTTTTTACTCATGGGCTGTAATTTGTCAATCATTAGAGTTGAAGAATCAATGGATTGTAAAGTAAAATCATTTTAGTTGCTTTTTTTATAAATTAAATGTACCCAGATCCATTATAAAACAATAATGTTTTTTCAACTATCAATTAGATTATTACAAAAACTCATGCACAGGATATTTTTATGAACTTTGTATTTACTAAAAAATCAAAATAAATAATTGTAAAAGCATTCATTTATGTAGAAACCCATCATGTACTGAACTATTTTATAAATTACATTCAATGAATAACAGTTTTTTCATAATTCCTAGGTCATTTGAAAAATTACATTTAGCAGGTTTCTGAATTAAATGTTTCAATTACTTCATATGTCTCCTACCGTGAGTGTTTGTTTTAATAATAGACAGTTGATTATTGTGATAAGAGCAATTCAGCCCATATGATTTTAATTTTATATTAAAATAAGGTTTCTTCCCTTGAAATGGCCCAAGTGCTGAAACATTGAATGTAATGATCCAATGTGTTTTTATAATTATAAATAAAGCGAAGTTCTAACCAACAATATTGAAATATATATATATATATTAATCAAGATGACTATTTTGTCCTTAAATATTGAATTTAACTATCATTGCTGATGCGCTTCTGGCAAATGCTTCTACCCCACCCCCCAGGCGTATACTGTGGCCAAGGATACCGTATTACTCAGTGTGAAGACCGCTGCTTTACACAAATATCAAAGCGACAAACAACTAGTAGTTGGAAAGACACCACTTCGATAACACTATATGAATAGTGTTTATTTATCATAAAAGTATGACGACACCAGTTCTTAAAAACAAGTACAATTACCATTTCTATGCTTTTAATTAGTTCAAATAAAAATTATAACTAGTTTAAGTGGAAATAGAAAAATACTGCTCTAATTAAATATTAAAACTTTATTTTTTTTAATTAATAATGTACAGTTTTAAAAAATGTGTTTGATTTAGATGAACTTATTTATGTAAATGATTGACTAAATCTCAAGCAATGAGACTCAATAATGGATTGGCATAGGCCATTGGTTTTATATCTGGATGTGGGACAGCTGAATATGAAGTAAATTTTGGTTTCATATCTCGCCCATTCAATGTGATAAATGCACCTTTGTTCCCCATCGTATCACAGTAGTTAGGTGCAGAAAAAACAGTAATACACTTATTATCATGAGCATTTTCATAACCTTCACTTTTCACTTCATGGCTTCGAACAATATAATCTAAATTGTTAGCTTCGATAAAAGCTTTAGTGACATCAGGGCCGAACTGAATGCCAACACCACGTTTACTTGGAGCTCTTCCAAAGGCGTTTTGTGGATCAGACCATAGTAGATCACACATTAGTCCTTCTTCAGGAGGCTGACGATTTCTCTCTATTGATCGAATATCATTTAAAGTAACACCATCATTTGCAAATAAGCCTCCATGCATCACCAAAACACGCTTATTTAAACAATGGGCTAGTGGAAGCCAATTATAAACCTCAGTAAAAAGATCTGCCATTTCAGCTGTATATTTAGACCTTACTTCTCCTTCAAAACCATACATTTGATTCATTGTGTGGCTTTCATGATTTCCTCGGGACATAAAAAAGTTATTAGGATACAGTAGTTTAAAACTAAACAATGTAAATATACACTCAACAGAAAACGAACCTCTATCAACAAAATCACCATTAAACAGATAAGGATTAGTAGGGGACGGAAGGCCATTCAGCTCAAAAATGTTCATAAGGTCGTAGAATTGTCCATGTATATCACCACAAATGGTGAATTTCTCATCATCACCAATTGTAACATCTATTAACGAGGGTTGTTTCATAAAGTAATCTTTAACTTCAAATAATATTTTATATGCATATTTCCGGTGTAATTTTCCTTGCCTTTTGTAAGTCTTCATAAGTTCTGCAATAAACTTTTCTGTTACTTTGCCATCTTCTAGTGCAGGACCAGAATAATCTTCTTCTATAGTGATACTATCAAAATTAATAGAATCTACAACAGATTTTTTTTCATCATTAACAGCAATAGCTTTTTCAAAAGCTAACTTTTTAATAAGTTTATTGCACTCATTGTATTTTAATCTTGCATCTTTATCATTTGGACAAGCTTTACTCACAGCTTCATAATCCCTTAAAGCTAGTTTAAATTTACCTAATGCCATATAGGCGGTTGCCCGTCTATAATATGCTTTAACATAAGAATTTTGAAGTTCCACAGCTTTTGTAGCATCAGCTAAGGCTGAACCAAAACATTCAGTCTTCATATATGCAAAGCTCCTATTACTGTAATAAATAGCATTATTAGGATCCAATTCAATAGCTTTGGTGTAAAACTCAATAGCTCCTTCATATTGCTGACTTTTAAATAAAGAATTCGCCTTCTCTTTGTATTCTTCTGCCGTTTGTGAAGCACTTTTTTCTTGGGTTTGAAAATCACCCATTTTAAAATAAAACCAACAAAATTATAACGTTTAATAAACAAAAACTAAATTAACATCTCAAATAAATACAGATGAACTCATAATGTAAAAGCGTCTTTAAAATTTACTAACATTACTAAAATCACTGTATAACCTCAAGATCTTGTGGGAACCATATGTACTTAACTCCACTAACATCACAGCCTACTAAAGGTCAGAAAATGCTGTAGACAACGAAACAATAAATCAGGCCATATACTAAATAAGTAACAATGGTCAAAAAGACAAAATAAAATTTATTTATTAAATAAAAATAAAAAAGCAATTACCTAAATAATTTTCTAATCAAAGCTATTGCAATAATTAAATTTCGCAGTTTCCAAAGAAATTTGAAATTGTAGAAAAGTTCAGTTGAAAGATTAAAGTTAAAATTATTAAAAAGAATGAGATAGTAATTCTAACAAAAACAACTATGTAAATACAATAACAGTTGATGATAGATGGAAAATATTTTTCAAAGGTTGAATAACCATAACCACATGAGTATTCACTTAATCACAATGTGCGATATTATCGGGAAGACTACTTTTCTTGATTAGAGGGAAAATGTAATAACTACCCTTACTTTTTTAGAAAATTATTATTAAGACATTAATTTGTTTTTCGAGTTCGGTTATTGCCTTATTAAAAAAAATAACCGGTTATATATGGGAGCAGTAAAATTACCTGAAGACCAGTAAAAGAGCGGCTAACAGAAATTAATATAACCGGTTTTCGAATAAACTAGCGATTAATCATAAGATTTGTGTTAAAACACGGGCGGATCTACGGGGGGGGCTTTCGGGCTGAAGCCCCCCCTCCAAATGGTAAAATGTAACTATGTTTTCTGGGAAATTTTTTTTTAAAAATACCTTTTAAAGTATTATTATTCGTTTAAGCACATTTAAAAGGACTTAAGGAACCACTTAAACACCATTTCATATAGGTAGTTAGTTTCTTTCTGTTTTTCCAAAGTAATTATCGTTATTTTTATGAAAAAAAAGGTTTCAGGCTGAAGCCCTCCCCCCCAAAATTAAATCCTGGATCCCCTAGTGTGTTAAAACATTATCTGTCATTTTTATTTTATCAGATTTATAAAAGTAATATTTTAAAACTTCTTTTTAATAAACAGTACTTATTTAAATAACTCAGTTCAATTCGGTTATAAAATATGGGTACAGTTATAAATTATAACTTATAATACCTACTATTAAAATCACATTTTTCCATTCTTAAATTAATACACAATTAATATTCTATACTTTATTAAACTTTTTCCACATTACCGTTTTATTATACATATGAAAACAGACAATTTATGTTTCACTGAGATTCATTGGGCAAATTTTGTTTTTTCTTTTAAATGTGATTTTTAAGATAAAATATTTCTTTTTTTACTTTTGATTTGAGATTATGGACTCTTACAAGCTGCTTTTGTGATTTAATTCTCTGTTTTCAAAAAAAAAAAGTATTGTTCTTGAGGAATGAAATTAACCAGGGTTACTGTTTCTTCTTTATTACTTACAGGCATATTGATTCTTCTCAGCTAGCTTGCCTTCAGCAGATCCGAAAAACCATCATTACTTTCAATAATTGCTTCATTTACCTTTAAATTGGAGATTCTTTGAGAAGGAGCTTTTTTGTCATCTGTTGACTTACATATTTTGACAAATAGGAAAAATTTTGTGGCACTTCATTTTTGTTGTTTTTTTATTGACCTCTCAAACGAGGTAATTTCTTATTATTGAACATATTATTGAAACATTATAATGAAATGTATATTTAGTTACTAACCATCCTACTATTTTTCAAGGGTGCTTTCTTAGAATATCATATAATGTTTTTTTGAGGAAAAAATTATCTTTTTCATGCGATCCATTAATTTTTGAAAAAACATTATATGATACAATAAAATGCTTTGAAATACTTTCTACTCCACAAAATCACTGTTTTTACTCATAAGGTGTTGTTTTTTTTTTAATTAGAATTGACAACAAATCGCTTTATAGCAAAAATCTATTGACTCAAGTGAAGGAGTAAATAAATGAACTACTCTTTTTTTTAATCATACCATCTATTACATGCAAGCACAAAACAATTAGTTCTATTGCTAATGAAATTTAAAAAACAAATTAATTTGAAACAAAAAAAAACCCAAGAGGCGTGCAGCACAGTAGTAACTTTCACTTAGTACCCTACTTGAATAATGAAATGTCTGCTCAAATAGAACTAATTGTATAGCATTAAACAAAAGATAAACAATCCACATTATACATGTTGTTTAATCCACCAATCTACCTTATTAAAATTTAACAAATAGAGTTGAGAGATTTTGATTGCCTACAGTCTATATTTTGTTTTTTGTTGCTAGCCTAATTTTATCCAACCCAAAATACTCCTATTGTATCAATAGATTTATCAAAAATTACCTTTGATTCAATCATCAATATTTTTTTGAAAATCAATTTTTATTAAAAATACCCATAACAAGAGATAGTTATGGACCCCCCGGGATACAAACTCATACTCATTTTAATCAAATTAATCATTGATCTGAGTTGCAGGACAACCTGAGCCGCAGTGCACACGCATAAGCCCGTTCGTCCACCCCACACCCTAAAAAATAAACTTTACCACTACAACCCATGAAGAGTCTTATGTTCAATAGTTTGTAAGGAAGTACGGAAGTACTATTTCAGGACCAATGAATGTGCAGGGAGGTGATTAAGCTGGGACCACGCTCAACAGCCATGTTTCACCCTTAATTAATTAGAAGAGAGTAGAAACATTTTATTGGCTTAATATACATCGTAGCCATGGAGTCTGGTATTAGCAGGGATTAGTTTTATAACTAGAAGAAAACAAGTAAATAAGTACAGTATAAGAAGACAAAAACAAAAATATTTTTATATAACAAACATCATAAATATTTTTATACTCCAAATATTTTTACTATTTATATATAAATATATTTATATAATAAATATCATAAATGAGATATCATAAATAAATAAAAATACACATATACTAAAGAAAATTTTCTATGCAGAACACAACAAAGTAAAACAAATAGTAGAGATCTTAGGATTACAACGCACAAGTACAATTAATAATAATAATAATATTTAAAAGGCACCCAAATTGTGAATAATTACACGTACACCCACGGACATATGAACACATGCCTGACTGACCTAAAGCTGAGAGTTTTTACTTGTATTGATAGAGTCACAAACACTAATAATAAAATAAAATATTTTGTTCAACTGGTCAAGATTTTTTATATCCAACACACACTCCAGTGACAAACATCTGTGGCAGCCTATATATGTGTATGTAGATATTTCCTTCTACGTGTCTCCAGAAACAAACAGTCAAGCATCAAGTGCTTTAAACCGTTATTGATAAGTTGGTCACACCACTTGCAGACTTCGTTTGTATTTATGAATTATGTAATGTTCCCATGGAGCAATTTTAGATGGTCACTACCCGATACAATTAAACAACTTACTGTCCGTAACTTTCTTAGAGGTATCATAAATTTTAAATAATTTTTGTGTTCTGAGAAATTGTAACCACAAATACGTCAATACATTGGGCTGTAATTTGAATTGTAGGCACATTCAATGTCTTTAGAGTATAAATTATTGGATACAGTTGTTAAAATAGCATTTTTGTTTCTAAGAAGTATTCCTAGATCAGAAAAACAATAAAAATGTTCATCAACGAAATTAGAAGTGGCTATATTTTTAAGTTGTGAGAACCAATTAAAATCCATATTTGGCTCCCTAGCATCAAGAGCCACCAGTTTCTCCAAACATTTCCGAGGAAGCCGGTGGTTCAGCAGTGATGACAGTCTTATACAAAAATTTATTGCTTTCTTTAAAACAGATAACAAGACCAGTGAGCGACCAGTTTCCAATCTAACTATGTAATTAGGAGTTGATTTTGGCCAGAGATATAAGAGTTTGAGAAATTTCATCTGTGCCAACTCAATTGATTCCGAATATCTCAAGCCCAAGATTTCTGCTGCATACAGAAGAGTTGACGAGACCATAAAAACTTCGCTCCTGCAACATTTGACTTTTGAACCAAGTGCTCAGCATCCTTGTAAAATTTTGCCGATGTTGAAAATGGCACTCATAGATAGTTATAGATTTTCATAAATTCCAGAGGTTTGTTTTGCCAATATAGAGACTTCAGTTTTTTCATATGTAGTGATTTGTGGCATACCAGGATTTTTGAGGATTCAGGACTAGTGAGTTTCGGGCACAATACCTTTCCAGAATCTGCAGTCTTTTGTGGGTGCTATGTCAGGAATTGCTTAACATCACAATATCATCTGTCAGTAGTAGCATTATAAATTCACTTGCACTATCAATGGGCAAACCTGATGCACCGTTGTTTACAAAATAAGTTTTTATGTGTGAGACAAATATAATGAAAAGGATTGGACGCAGAGTTTTGCCCTGTAATAGTCCTGAGCTAATTTTTATTTCTTCCGACACCTCGTCACCAATTTTTATTTGCATCATAGCCATGTCGTACAAAGCTTTAAGCAATCTAACAATCTTACCGCTGATACCAAAATCAAAGAGCTTTTTCCAAAGGAGCTCATGGTTGATGGAGTCAAACGCTTTTCTGAAATCTAGCATAGACATAGCTTCCTTTACTTGGAGATTTATATTTATGATTTACATCAGTGTGAATATTTGTTCAACACAGCCTCGTCCTTTTCGAAATCCAGCTTGCTGGAATTAGGTTTTCACTTTTGGTCCAAACTTTAATCCTTTGAGCTAAAATTCCTGTAAATAACTATGTTATATTATTTATCAATGAGATACCACGGTAATTGTCTATATCTATTTCTCACCTGTTTTATGAATTAAAATTAAATTAGATTTTGATCACGCACCCGGTATTTTCTCAGTTTCCATAATATTGTTGAAAAGGTTTAATAGATAATGTTCCCATTCGGGGGTTAAATTTTTTTAAACCTCATATATGATGTTGTAGTGACCCGGAGATTTCCTGTTTTTACTTGATTGTATTACTGTTTGAAGTTCCTCTAATAAAAATGGCTTAAGTGGATGAGTTACAGAAAAGAAATGTGTTTCTAAGATCAGTTTTTCTCCAAATAGATCTTTATAATGTTCTACCACCTATCAATATTTATTTCATTGCATGGGATGTTTACTGCCTTAAGAGAATGTATGACTTTCCAAAATTCACTACTATTTTTAACATTTTGCAATTTATTTGTGATCATATTACGGTAGCTGGATTTTTTATCCTTAATATATTCTTTGTAGTTAAATTTTGTTACAAGATAGTCTTCTAATGAATAATGTGAATAATTTTTTTTAAGCATTATTCTGTATTTTTTCCTCAGAGTTCTTTTAGTTCTTGGCGTTTGTTATCATACCATCTATTTTTGAAACTGCAAGTTTGAGAATAAGATTTATTTTTGCGCACCATCAGCCAACAATCGGTTAATGACTCATATATAGACATGACAAACTTGTCGTACAAGTTTTCACTATTTTCAGAATTGAAATATATGACGGATGAATTGAGTAGACAACCTCGGAAGTCTCCAACCTTAGCCTGTTCCCATTTTACATATTCAAAAGGGTTACACATTTTCATAAAATTAGTGGATGGGGAGCTAATTGAAATAATGCAAGATAAATGATCTGAGTAATCAGAGAAAACAAAAACTTCCATGTCTTTTACTATTTGCGGAGTATTTTCATTAATCCAAATAAGATCAATAGTGCTATTACCATTTTTTGAAATGTAAGTGTATTTTCCTGGTCTGTCTGAAGGGCATCTTTCATTACATACTAATAGCCCCATCGATTCCATTGTTTCGACCAACAGCTTACTCCTTCAATTTATTTTTGCATTATTTTTGGTATTCTGGAACAAATCAGATTCCAAATTATTTAAATATCCAATGTGCCCATTAAAATCTCCACATAAAATTATGTTGGTATCAGGGTGGCTAGATATGATATTAGATACGGTCCTACTGATTTTCTGCAGACACTCTTCAAAATCACATTCCTGGGATAAGTAAACATTTCCCAGCAATACAGTTTTATTATTAAAGTTAAAAGATACTATGATCATATACTGGTTAATTTTTAGTACGGTAATAGCTTCTTTATTGTTTATTATTGAGTCATTTATGAAAGTAATGATACCTCCACTCGATCTACCCCGTTGATTAGTTTTAATGGCGTTGCTACTAAAGTGGATGAAATTATTTAACCAAGGTGGTATGATAAATTTATTGTCCGTCAACCATGTTTCCGCTACACATATTGCTAGTATGTTGGTACATGAAAATGAACTGATATTAAATAAATTCTGGTAACATTTAATGTTGTTAAATATGATCTTATATTTTGCTTTATTTTAAAATCAAACAGTGTTTAGTATATTGAATATTTGATAGGTAACCGTTGCATTATATAGGAAGGAGATGGTCCGGGGTGGAAGTCATAAATAGGCTAAATAGTGGTAAAACTATTTTATTAAAAGCCAACGTTTCAACCCGACTTAGCAGGTCTTCTTCAGCGAGGTGTGTTCAGCTAGGATTTTGACTTAGAACTCTAATGTTTAGTATAGTTAATGTTAATTTGTCTGAGTGTTTTGATCTGATTGTCAGTAATCCACACCTGAGATAAATAAATATATTATTACTCCTATAATTTTGTTTATTATTCAATAACTTCTTATTTATTTGGAAGTATTCCAACAGTATAAAGCTATCTTCCGAGGTTATATAATATATATATATATATATATATATATATATATATATATATATATATATATATATATATATATATATATGTATGTATTTTTACTTTTTAAAATTAAAATTACATTAAATACAATAAAGTTTACTTATAATAAATACTTAATAAAATTACAGTATTAAATAATGGACCTATGGAAGATTTAAAAAAAACAATGAAATTTATCAAACTATAATATAATGTATCAAAAACTCTAACAAACTGAAAAGAACAGATGACATTTACTTTTGATGGAAAAGCAATATTAGATTCATATAAAGTCAATATCAAAATCTTCTTCAATATCTTGATCTGGAATGAGTCTGGATTCATACTTCTTTACAGGATAATGCATACCCTTAACACTTAAATTGTGCAACTCTAAACAAAAAGCTATCCGTTTATTGTAGTTTTTTGTTGGCTCCATAGTTCTGAAAATCAAATAAATAAAAAAATCAAACTATCATCTATGCTTAAAATAAATTATAATTGCTTGTTTGTTTCATTTTGTGTTTTCAAATAAGGCTATTTAAAAGGATGAAAAGGAGTATCCTATAATACTCAATCACATAAAATCTCTGATAGAAAAACAAACGAATGGTCAACAAAAATCCACCAAAGCCAACCAAAATAAAATTTCTGGAATCAATTTTAATTATTTTTCTGTTGAAGTATAAAGAGTAAATTAAAACTACTTCTTCTTCTTCTACTTCTTAGCCTTGCCCTCTTCTACTGCAGAGCAGTATGAGGGATTCTCCAGCTTGTAGAGCCCGATCCAAGAGTCTCAAACCTGTACCAGCTGTTTGCACCTGTTCCAGTCCATTCCTCTCCTGTTGAATGCCTCCTGGACTGCACCTTCCCAAGTGTTTCCTGGATTTCCCCTAGGCCTTCTTCCCTCAATTCTCATTTCATATGTAGTTTTGGCAATTCTTTCTCCCTGCATTCTTTTAACATGAGCAAACCACCGTAGTTAATTCTCTTCAATTATATGTACGACCGCTTTTATTTCCAAATTACTTTTAATTGACGTATTTCTGACCATATCCTTTCTAGTCTTTTCTTCTATCTTCCTCAGGTACCTCATCTCCATTCCTTTTATTTGGCTCCTATGTCTTGATGTAAGAGTCCATGATTCACTAACGTAGGTCAGTAGCAATAAGAATGTTGACCGAAATTTGTTGTTACAATAGTTAATTTTACATAATGATAATCTGGTGCAAATCTTAACCAGGTGACATAGTATTCAACTGCAAATAAGTTTGAGAATTTAGTTCTAAAGACATATTTTTGAGAACGAATAATTTGATGGTGTATTTAACATCTAATTTATGACTTCAATCATAGCACAGTTTTTGAGAATTAGATGTTTTGTGCAAGCAGTTCGTACTCAATCAAACAGCTCTTTTTCAAAATGTTATAAAAGTTATTAAAGGTGACAAAATTTCGGTAATTGAAGTAGCAAATAAAGTTAATTTGCTGAAGCCAAAGATCCTTATCAATATATTTTTTTAATAATATCTAATTAAAAAGATCATTCTCGGATGGTTTATTAATTCCAAACAATGGTGATTGAATTCTAACAACTGATCAACAATGCAACCTTTGGTAACAATTATTCGGTATTATTAATATTTAACATCATAAAATTAACAAAAATAATATAAACTCATATCCTGGTGAATGGCCACTGAAAAGTGTATATTCTTTTCCCGTTCTCCTGCCGTTTCCTAGCTTTTCATGCATTTTTTCCAAAAATTGTGACTATTTTAAAACGCCACAGGACACGGGACATATTGTTAAAAATTGGGACTGTCCCACCAAAAGCAGGACATCTGATCATCCCACTTCCATAGTCTCCCCTTATTAGATTTATATTAAAAATTTAGTTTAATTTATAGCTATCTTCGTTAAAATGTAATCACATACCTGTATATATCACCTATTTCTAGGGATACCATATATCCAGGAATTAGAACTGCTTCAAGAACACCATCTTTTATTGCTTTGGCAACAATATATTCTGCTTCTTGAGGACTGTCAACTCCTAATTTTACAGCAATCTAAAAAAGTTAAACATCCTCATTAAAACAGCATGATGAAAAAGATATTATGATAAAGTTATCAGAACATGATCTATATCAAAGCTGAACACAAACTGAAAATAAAAATTATAAATAGCAAAAAAATATCCAGATTAAATGCAGTTCATCTAACATCTGAGAACATGTCATTTTTACAATCCACCTACAATGAATCATTTACAATCCACCTAGCTAAAAAAATCACACTAAACTAATCCACACTAATAAAAAAAAAAATGCTGTTTTTTCGAGTATTTTCCCAATATAATATGAATTTTTAGAGTATCTGGATCTCCATCGGAAAGTCAATATAAATAAATAAGCTTGAAATTTAACAAAAATATGTTTTAATAAGAGGAGAGAGTGTATCTAAATTTTCAGTGCAATCGAACTTAAGGAAGCTGAAGTAAAAAGTTAAAATGCCATTTTTCCTAGTAGATTTTAAGTGTTGTCCTTGAGGGTATTTGACAAATGAACCCAATGATTTGATAATTTGCTTACATGTTAATTTTGACCTGTTCTAGTCTCTTTTGTGTCATTAGTACGGATTCAAAGTTTTTTTTTTTTTCTTAATGATATTTACAACTGTATTAAAGAAATACATTTAGTAAATTTGAACATATTGATACAATGGCGTGAAAACACTTGTTGGGAAACTACCCAATGATAGCAATCTAATGATATGTCTACATTAGGAGATCACGGGACCATCTTCTTTTCAGACGCCTCGAACGGTAATTAGGAATTGAAGAGTAAGCAAGGTTAGAAACGAGAGGGTTGGGATGATTCTGAAGTTTATTATGGAAGAATAGGTATCTGGATTGGACCAGATCTGAAACATTAAGATCATTATGGATGGTTTTATTTGTAACAAAGTAGGGAGCATTCAGAATTTTATAAAGGATTTTGGATTGTAACGATTGGATACAAGAGGAATTCAATGGTTCAGTGGAGCCCCATAGCTCAACTCCGTAAGTCCAAATATCCCTTATTATAGTCATGTATATGAGTCTTTTGTAATAAATTGGAAGTTTACAGCATTTGTCTAGTGAGTGCTAAAGTAATCGGAAATGTTGAACGGTTTCTTGTCGTTTCAGTCTGGTTTGATTCAAAGTTCTAAAAATAATTTAGAAGTCTTTTGCCATTCTGCTTTCTCTAGGGCTTATCTCCTCCATCTTTTTACTCCTGAAGTTTTCTCAACATTGTTCTCGGTAACCTGTTTTGTGGTTGTAACACTCTTAGTCTTTGTCCTCCTCACTATTTCTCCAGAAGTATTTTATTGGTCTACCCGCAGGCATTCTTTCGACATGTTCTTAATTGACACTTTTTAATAATGTCTCACGATCTTGTTGTTCCTGATATGTATCGAAGTTCTTTGATGTTCCTCAAACTGTACTGTCTTCTCAGATAGATTGTTAGATCCATAAATTTCATTCAAATGCATCCAATAATCTTCCGGTTTCTTTGGTAAGTACATAGGTTTCATGGTCATAGGTCACTAAAAATCTTATCATTGTCGTGCATTCTTCCTTAAAGCTATTACTTATTCTTTTGAATGTTAGTGGTTTCTGTAGTGTGAGGAAATATCTATTGTTTGCTTTCATTAATGTGTTTATTTCTACCATCGCTTAATTTTTTTCAATAGCGAAATATTTGACTTGCCTTATTGCATTAAAAACATATTGACCAAATCTTCTTTCCAGCTCCACCTTGTCTTATTGTTGGTCATCTCTAGTCTTAATATACATACTTTAGGATTTTATTGACTTGTAAACCCAATTTACTTGCTGACATCTTAAAGTCTTGAAAAACACCCAGAAGGGTTGCTATTGATCTCGCTATTAACTTGTCATTTGCATATGCTAAATGTTAGAATATTCTATTGTATATGGTGCCCTTTGAATTGGTGCAAACTGCATGAATGGCTGTTTTCTAAATTTTAGGACATTATTATACATGGTCCCATTTGGATTGAGTGTGAATTGTATGAATGAATATCAGAAGGATGCACCACAACCTTGAGACCTATTATGTATCATCCTAAACTCTGTTAAAACAGCACAGATGTCTTTGCAAACTAGTGGGATATAAGCCTAGCAAACTTTGAAGGCTAATGGAATCTATTAACTCACAGAGCTTAGGATCACTTCCAAAGTGAAAGTACTGCAGTCTGGCCAAATTATCAAATCTGCAGATAATGTGATAAGCAGTCTCATCCTTCAGGTTATACAGCCACCAGGTGAGGGTCTCAATTAAGCCTGAGTTAAAAAGGTGCTTATTGAGTCGACAGTGACCAGTATACAGCCCTGTCACACACCTAATGGTGCTCCTGTACATTAGAAGAAGTGATACACTTGGGATAGGAATGGTAAATACATAGGAAGGAAAGGGTCAGCTGATGGGACATTTTAACAGCATTGTTGTTTTTTATGGATATTTATTGTATAACTGTTAGTAATTTGGATTGGGAATACCCATAAATTGTCGAAAAAAAAGACTTTGAACAACTCTTCATCTACAATATTAGTAAATTAATTACTCAACAGTAGCAAGTTATATATAGGAGCAGCGTGGTCGAGCAGGCTGAACCCTGAGTAAAATACTTGATAAACCAAAGTTTACAAGTTCAAATCCGGATGCCAGGGGAACTTTCACTCTGGCATTAATCCATATGCTCTCTTATGCCTCCTCCTCTCCCCCCCTCCCAAAAAAAAACAAGTTATATATAATATATTTCACAATTGAAATAATAGCATAAAAAATAAATATGTTTTCTGTTAAAAAAAAATTAATGAAAAAAAAAGAATGAAAAAAAATGTGTTAATGATTGCTTCTCATGAATTTATTTTTTTAGATGAGCTAATAAATCTAAAGAGAGGAAGTTAAAAGATTTTTTTTTTTTTTTTTTTATTTCATCCCTAAAATCAAGAATATATTAAAAAGAAACATAAAACAGCAAAGAGTATGAAAATCCCATTCCAACTGAGTTTTAATAATCTTATTTATCCTCTAACAAATGTTAGGTATTCATTAAAGGAATTAATCAACATTTATTTAACTTTTTCTATATCCTATGGCCCAGTTGTGGAATATCAGAGACCTCCGAGCATATTGCCTCTTCAGCACACCTGTAAGGTAAGGGCACCTGGAAGGCCACCAGAGGATGGATGGGAGAATACTGAGGCCAAACCTAAGAAAAGAACAGCAAGCTGTGTGCACAGCTCATTATTGTAATATTTTATGCAGCATTATTATTTTTTGTTTTGCTAATACCAGTTTGTTGTTACCTAGACATAAAATACTTCCCACTGTTGCGAATATCAGGCATACCTATCAGCCACAATATGATTGAAAATAGAATTAAAAAATAGATATATATTTAACTTTCGAGTTATAAAAAGTGTCTTACCTGATCAGTGCTAATTCTGGCATAAGCCAGGCCTATCCCTCTTACTGCTGTTTTAATGACATTTCTCCTAAGTCTTAATATAAGATTAAAAGTTCTATCTGATCTAAAAGTATTGCCATGTTTTTCTAGGACCTCACTAAAATTAGTTAAGTTGCCATCTCTTACTGCCCGTGTTAGCTAAAAATAGAAAGTAATATTATCTATAATTTAAAAACTGTTTTCATGTATGAGACTCCTATTATTTTATATTATATTAAACAAATAGCTATGATTTTATTTTTTTATACAACATGAAAGCAACAATATAAAAAAAATATAATTGACCTCTAAATAAGGTTCCAATGATTTCCTCATCATTACTTCATTGAATATTTTTCTGTCAGGAATGTCACCAAGAAGTAATTCAATAATTATTGCAAGTTTATTGGCAGCTTGCCTGAATCCTACAGCTGTTTTTTCAGGAGCTTTCCTTAATCCTAAGGTAACAGTTTTCTGAGCTTCAGAATATTCCAATCGAGTAACCTATTTATAAAAATATATATTTATAAAAATCAACATTAAGCTAAAATGATATCAACAATGCAATATCTCGATGAGTTTAATATGTTTTTATTCAAGTTGTTCCAATACAATTATAAATTTTTACTATTGATTTTTAACTCCAAACATATTTTAGAAATGAAATATAAATGTATAAAGGAGTTTAAATATTGTTGGATTCATCCAGAAATATCAAGTCAGTGAACTCTGGTGCGCACAACACACAACTTTCACTTAACGGTCTGCTTTGAATATAAATTATTTTCAGACAGTGTTGGGCTATTATAAATTTTTTGAAGTGCATTTTAAACGGAGCTAAAGCTTAAAGCTTACATATAACAAATCATTGAGACCAGTAAAATTACAAAAAGTATATTTATTATATCGATGGTAGGCAATAAAAATCTAGTTACTCCATCAGATTTTATAAACTACATAACTTCAATCTCTGAGCCTTTCAGTTGACAGAATGACTAACTCCAATTTCAACATTTGTGAATAATGTCATTTTATTGATATTTCTAGTTGGAATAGTTATATCTATGCAGATAGTGAGTAAGTTGATTCCAGAGTAGGTGATTACAGTGTTAAAATATAGAACTGTGAATAAAGGTATAAATTTTGCCCCTAGAAACATCAATAAAATTAATAATAAAGAATGTTGAAATTAGAATTAGTCGAGTCATGACTCGAACCTTACTTGTTTTTTACAATATGTTAGTTAATAACTTTTTTAATTGTTTTACGATTTTTATAGTACAGTAAACTAAACTGTTCTAAATTATGTTTGTTAGAAGTATTACATCTATGGCGGTTCCTTGAATTATGGTTTTAACTGAAACAATGTTCGGTTTGTTGTTGTTCTGCACCTATTGTTTCCCCCTTGTTATTGAGATTCCTCCCTCCCCAAAAAAATTTAAGGGAAAAAATAGTTTGGGTAGGTGAAACATTGTCAACATACCATTCTTTAAAAACGATCGGGGAAATGAAGGGGAGTGGAATTCGCCCCCACCAAGAAAAAAAAATTAAAGTTGAAAAAATATCACCCATCGAACCAAACATATTACCATTTTATCTTTTTAAAAAAATTCAGAGGGAGGGAGAGTTGACTGCTATCTCTCCTATCTCCCAAGGGACCCCCTTCCTCCCCTCCCCTCAAAAAAAGTTTAACAAAGGATCACCCACCTAGCCAAACATATTGCCATCTTATAAAAAAACATTCAGAGAGGAGGATTAATCCCCCTCATAAAAACAAAGTAACGCCCACATACCCAACCCAATCACTTATATCTTTATAATTACAATTATAGTTACAATTTATTTATTATTACAATTATGATTACAATTAATTAGTAATCACATTGCTATTCCATCATTTAAAAAAAAAAATTGGGGGGAGGAGGGGAGAGTTAAACCCTCTTCCCCCCACCATAAAAAATAACAATAAAATTAAGTATCACCCACCTACTCATAATATATTGCTGAGAAGGACACCAAAAATTTCGGAAATATATACCCATTGTTACAACTAACAGAAAAAATATATTTGTTTAAGAAAATGTACAATAATTTAATTTTTTTTTTGTTTAATAAATTCATCAAGGCTAGAACTCTAGCTTTAGAGGTTCGAGGTTTAAAGGCTCTAGATCTGAGCCTTCACGGCTCGAGTTGGACCTCGAGCCTTGTTTTTACAACACTAGTCTAATTGCAGGGAATAAAACAGAACATAAAATGAATTTTTTTTTGGGCACACAGCCTCTATAGAGACTAGTTTCTCAAATAGCAGTAAATAAATGCCTCAAGTCCGTCTAATTGCAGGGAATAAAATGGAACATAAGAAAATATGAAATTTTTGTTGGGCACACTCAGTCTCTATAGAGACAAAAGTATCTCAAACAGGAGTAAATATAATGCCTCAAGTCCAGAAAGCAAAACAGGTATAAACGAAAACTAAATTTAGAGTGAAAAACAGGATTTTTATTATGGTTATTTCATTCCCTTATGCGTCTATCAGAATGATCATTTCAGAAATAATCATGACATTAATCTTGAAATAATTTATTTCAGAAATAATTATTTTGGAAATAATGCTTAAGTTATTTCAAGAAATAAATTATTTCCGAAATAACTGGGGAAGGTTTCAAACAAATTCTACCCAGGTCTATTCAAGAGATAATATTGGCACAGACCAATGGCTGAAAATGTGATTTTTTACTCAGTGCTGTGAAGTATAAAGACATGTAAAAAAATGTTGGTGAGAAACTAAAAAATCTGGTGCGGTGCACGTATTACACAACTTCCACTTATAGATAGGTATTTTCATATAAAGGAAAGTCAAAGTAAAAACGACAGTATAACTTCATTTAAAACAATTGATTAGCATGGTTTTTCCACCTATCAAATCTGTTAACTTCATACAATTGCATCAACTTCCATTTCCTTTAAAAACTTTATATAATATTAAACAATAATAATGATTATGGGGATAAATGTTTTTTGGAAAAATTCGGAGTTTTATCGGAAACATATATCACGAAACTCATTTAAAACATACTTACTCGTCACTAACTTAATATTAATAAATATTGTATATTATTAGGTTTATATTAGTAGCTCGTCAATGATTCACATGACAACTTTTTATAAAAATTATGGATAAGTGATATATAAAAGCTAAACTACCAATATGAAAGCCTTGTACAGAGGGGTATCATGTTACTGTAAAGGGAGAGAATTGGCAAATGTCGGGTGCACTCGGCTGTTTCCGTACAGCTTCCAACTCTTATTTCTCCTTTAGTTAGTAATAAATTTTTTCCAATCATTAAATATATTTAACCATTTTTGATATCAGTTGATAATGTGAAATCGTTAATTATTTAACATAAAAAAACTGGTGTGCGCAACACACAACTTTCACTTACCGCTCACCTTTGAATAGAAATTATTTTCTGGTACTGCAGTAAATATATAAATATATATTTACGGTTATAAACGTACCTATGAAATACCTTCTACAACTTTTTTTATTTATAAAATTCTCCACTCCAAGATATATTATACATATACCTTCTGACTAGTATTTCCGGAGATTCATTTTCGACCTGGATAAGCATTTTTATATTTTTCTCCTTTATTAAATTATCAAATTCTTTCAAAAGTTATATTTAGCATTTTTTCGTAACTCTTAATAATGAGAGATAGTTAATTATTTAAAATAACCATAGTAAAGGTACTTTAGAGGAAGACGCATATGAACATTGCATTTAAGTCCTGTAAAGTGACATCAATGGTGATAAGACCTAAATGATATTAAAGACCACTTAATTATACAATGATACACAGAGTTTAATCTCAATCGTTAAAGCCTTTTTGACAAAATTTTAAAAATATGTTTCACCCTTCCACCAAATTCCAAAATATGTATTTCCATTGAAAACTCAGATTTAAAAATGTTCGCGATCGGAATACTTACCCTTATTATAATATATAATGTAATAACATATATACGTAAGTGAAAGTAAAAATTAAAGGTACTTTAGAGAAAGAAGATTTGAAAATTAGACATTTAAACCCTGTTAGAGAACATCAATGAAAATAATAACTACATTATATTAAAAAATGCTTAATTTTACACTAATATAATGATTTTAATCAAAATCATTAGAGCCAATTTCAAGAAAATTGTAAAAATGTTAAAAAGCGATGATACAAAGTGGCATTTCTAGTTATCTGTTTGTTAGTGAAAAAATTTCTGTAATATTCCAGCCACACATAAAACAAATTCGCAATTTCAGCTTCTTAGGATTTTTCATTTTTGAGCTAGGATGTTTACACACGCAAAGACCATTTTGCAGGCCTTGGTTATTTGGACTCTGGGGACCTAAAACCATGTATTTCTGTTGAAAACTCAATTTCGAAAGTTTTCAAGATCGTAATACTTTCCCTCACTATACATTACATATACTTATATAATGAAAGTAAAAAAACATTTACTGTCACCATTTAATGAACCAATGATTTTTAATAATAAGAGTAACATTTTTTCAATTATAATACCATTGCAGTTTATTCATTTACCTTTATTCTAGAAATGTAATAGTAAAATCTTGCCCACTCATTATGATTGGCTTTTTCTGGAAAATCGATTTTACTAACAAGCTTATCAGCTAAATCATAAAGGTTATATTCCAAATAGTTACGAAGAAGGCAGTTAATAAGAACTGCCTGTCCAAGAGAATCACTTCTTAAGGTACAGGTCCTTAAGCAGGAAAGAAAGAAGGGACGAATTTTTTCAAGTTGACCTGAAACAGATCAGGATAAAATTACATGAATGACATACTAAAAAAATCTAGTGCAGTCTGTACATCACATGACTTTCATTTACCATCCTTTTTAAATAATTAAATTTCTGCTGATAATCTAGTTAATATGTAATTGTTTAAATTTGTATTACATATAATTACTAAAGTTATTAAGTGGCTAAAGTTATTAAAGATAATTACTATGTTTTCTTCAACCTCTAAACACTGCTTGAAATATTTTCAGCAGCATGCACCTCTTTCATATCTTCTCTCACGAAATTATTATATAATAGTTTATAAATAATGATTCAATACATTACATATTTTTGGTTGATGAAGATTAAAAATAAATGTAAAAATTTCCATTCTGTTTGAAAATTGTATTCACTTTCCATGGAAACAATTAATTTCTTTAAAATAATAACTTTCAGAAAGTACTAGTCATAAGTTTTTTGTCAATCTCCATTACCTCCAACGACTTTATATGTTAGACTAGTTCTTCTAAAATCTTGAGCTCCCTAATATATATATATTATACACGTAGAGGGTGTCCCATAAGTAATGGGGAATATTTAATCAGCCTCCAATTGGACAGACTCCTATTCCTTCCTTGTCAATGAGCTTCAGTACAGATTAATTAAATTGATGGTTGTAACAAAATAAAAAAGTACTTCAATTTCTAAAACAACGACTACGGAAATAGGGAAATCTTATCCACCCTAAGGAAATGTACTTCCATATCTTCTTAAACATCTTGGTAGATTGGGAAATCAACATCTACGTATTTTTAAACTTGGTGTAATAATTAGGTGCCTTTCACTACACATTTTGGCTCCAAGCAAGTGGATTTTACCCCATGTGTCAATGCATGTCAAAATCCAAGACTTGGAATGTGTTCAGGAGTGGTGAATAGCCAACTGCCACACCAAGTTTAAACATTCTTAGATGTCAATTTTCAAATCAATGTACCAACAAGACTAGTAGATATGGAAATACATTTCCTTGGGGTGGATAGAATTTTCCAATTTCTGTAATTCATCAAACTTAAAAATTGATCAAGCCATTCCCTCAAAACATCGTTATAAATAACTTTTAACAGACAACAAAAAAACCTAATTCCCCTCTTCCTTGCTTTCAAAACACTAAGGAGATCTCACTGAATAATTTAAGATTACCAAACTAAAAATCTAGTGCACACATCACACAACTTTTACTTACCGCTCTAATTAGAAAATAAATTATTTCCTGGCAAAATTGGGGTATTACAAAGTTCTATAGTGCATTTTTAACAGAGCTAAACCTCAAACCTTACAGCTAACCTTTAACAACTCATTAAGAACATTAAAATAACACAAACCCTATTTATTTTATCGACAGTAGGCATTAAAACGCTCGTCATTCAATCTCTTTATAATTTTATTTATTTTTATTTATTTATTGTTACGTTCCGCATCTACCCGAGCGGCAACTCTCTTTACAATTATGTGTAACTCAATTAGTCTATTTTATCTCAATATCTGTTTTTGTATACCACATAGCTCTAGTCTCTGAGCTATATATGCCTAGAGAAGTTTGAAAGTACATCTGTATATTTAACCTATTAATGATTATGGATTGTATTACTATTAGTTATTAAACTCTTATTTTTCCATAGCAAAGTTTATCCTAATGGAGTTCAGAGATATTCATTGTCCACCATTGATAAGTCAAAAGTTGTCACACTAATAATAAGTGGATAATGATGTGATTTCATAGATGAAAAATAAATGAAATTATTCACTAATCAAATTTTCTAAAATGATTTTTTGAAATTAACTGATGATACATATCTAATTATTTAAATATATATTATTAAATATAGAGTTATTAAATTACATAAATTGTATTTAGGTTATAAACATGTTTTACACAACCATGAAATATTTTATATTTAACTTCTTCTTTCACGCAAGTAGAAGGAAATAGTTTTTAAACAATGTCATTACATTGATTCGGTGGATTAAATACTTTTTTCAAACAAAAATTATTTTAAAAATTTATATTTATTTAGATAATTTCCTTGGAAAAATATGGTTTCCATTAAGTAATATTAGTTTTCAGAAATTATTATTGTAATTTTTTTTCTCTCCATTACCTTTTACGACTTTGTATGGTAGATATTGTTTTTTCTAAAATTCTCAGCTTTCCAACAATATATTATATGTATAACATGTGATAATTATTTCTGGAAATTCATTTTTGATCTTAAAAAACATATTTCTTTTTTTCTCCTTTAGTCAATTATCAAATTCTTTCAAAGGTTATATTGAGCCTTTTTTTTGTTACTATTAACAATGAAAGACAGTTAATTATTTAAAATAAAACAAATTAAAGGTCCTTAAGTGGAAGAAATTTTGAAAATTTAGCATTTAAGCCCTGTTTAGCAACATCAATGGTGCCAGGTGGATAAGCCTCTTCCCATTATCATTATACCCATTATGGAGGCTGTGTTTTCCTATGGTGGGTCGAAAAACAGATTCTTTCCCGATTTGTGCATTGAAATCTCCAATTACCAGCTTTATATTAGAGGGTGGGCATCGGTCAAGAAATATTCCACAGCGCTGTAAAGTGAATCTTTATCCCCTTCCTCTGAGACTTCAGTGAATTCATGTACACTCAGAAGACTGTAATTGTAGAATTTGCCTCTTAGTCTTAGATAGCACAATCTGGGATTGATAGCTTCAAAGCCAATTACAAGGTGAGACACTTCCTTCCACCCACAGCAAAACCAAAAGTATGATGACTTTCATTGCAGCTATAATATACGGTATGGTTACCCTTCCCTATCATTCAGTTTCCAAGCCACCGGATATAATGGATTGCAGCTATAGGTGTTCAGTTGGTTTAAGAGTAGCTGTAATGCTTCACCTCGATTAAGTGACAATACATTCAAAGATCCTGATCGAATGTTCTTTAGACGGGTAATACATCATAACCATGAGATCAATCCGGCTTTTCTTTGCTCAGGATTCACAATAGGTTAGAATTTTTTCAGGATTGAGTTACTAGCCCAACGACCAACCACCAACCTGGAGGGCCAGATTTTATTTAAGGCTTCTCATGCCATAGGGAGGTTGTCTTCACCATGGCTTGGATATCCCCCCCTCCCCTGGCTGGTTTTGATCTACCCACAGGCTATTTTATTTCCCCAGTACCCACCATATCTGATGAGCTTTCCCCGATCCGCCACCTGAGAAGGCGCCCGATGGGAGATCAGCCTAACTCCACCTGGGTGCCAGGTTTTCTTCCTTAATTATTTTTTTGATTAAGGGTACCCACTTTATAGATCCCGGGTGTGCCCCATGAGGGTCTCCTGACCTCAGGATTGATCCATGGTTAATGAAAAATCACTAGTCATTAGTCGGATTCGAACTTAGGACCTCGAGCTCTGGAAGCCAGTGCTCACCCACTGAGCTACCCAGCTCCCAATTATGTATTATTATTATTATTGAATAATATTATTAATTTTATTTTAAATTAATTTATGAAGTTTACCTGTTAATTCGTAGGCTCGACTATGGTAAAAATATGCTTTTGCAGCAATTAAACTCATGCTTCGCCTGTTCTGATCACAGACCTGAAATAATTTAGTAATAATCAAATAGTTACATGATAATAGAACAAAATTGCAAGAAATACATATTAAACATATTTAAAAAAAGCAACAAAATTAAAGCAATTAATAGAAAAATTTCATACCTGCAAATAAAATTATATGAAATTAATAAAACTAGTTAATTCAAACTCATATATTTATAAGTTGAAAATTTGATGAAAAAAAAATTAATTTGGAAGAATTGGAGAATCCTAAAACATAACCATCATATTGCTAGATATATATTCTTCAATATTTTACTATATTTTTTAACCATAGCATTATTATAATAGTACTGAAACAATTTGAACATGTTAGTAAATTTGTTTATCTGTGGTCTCAAGTAAAGAAAATAATATCTTGGCTGAAATAAGAAGAAAAATACCCTCTGCTAGAAAATGCTATTATGGACTTCGTTCACAGTTAGGGAGAAGTTTGCTTTCAAGAGCGACAAAAATAAAGATCTAAAATTCACTAATCAGCTGGATCTAAAATGGCTTTTTCTAAAAGTGATGAACGAGACCTATGTATATTTAAAAAAAAAAAACGATCCTTCAATTTATTTACATCCACTAAAAGAAAACATAACATGGAGAACTGTACTCTTTATTAGGAAAACTGGATGTTGTTAAAGTAATAATGCTAAACAGGCTTCGATCGGCCAGAATAGATGCCCATGATATTCCAAGAAACCTTCTCAATGAGGAACAGCATGGAATACGACCAAGAGGCTGCACTAAATTGTGATAGCTTGATGCTATAAAAGATGATTTGAGGAACCTGCTTGGTGTTTGAAGCTGGAGGACAGCTTCATAAAATCAAATAAATTAGAGGAAGCTACTTGAGAAGGCCAGGATCCAGTGTACAAAATATAGCTACCAACTACTTAATTAATCTAAATGAACTACTAGATCTTAAGATTAGTAAAAAACAGTATTGGAGTTTAGAAAAACAATATTTCTTTATAATAGAAACCTTTTAAATAAATCAGTTTTTTTATCTTACAGGATCGCAAAACATGTAAATAACGTGATTAAAAATTCCGTTTTCATGGTTACTTAAGGAAGTAATTTTCAAGTTGAGAGTTATACAGTCATTCTGATCAGACCTATAAACTGGGTAAGCACATAATTATTTTTTATTTCAAAAAGATTTATTTTTTCTGATATTCCAATGAGGAAATAGTTTTACAGTTTTACTCATTATATTTTTAAGTTCTGAACTTATCGATGCAATATCAAGATGTATCTTAAACAAATTACAAAAAAAAAAAAAAAAAAATCTTCCAATAAAGCAAATGCTGATTGATAGAGATAAAATGTGAAAAAGATTAGGCATTCATGTGGTAAAGGATAGAGCTCTGTGATGATATACATAGAAATAAACCATGAAAAACTTCTGCTAAAGGAAAAAAAATTAGAACATCGATTGTTTCAAAACATATGTGTTAAGTAATCAGGACTCAGTTCTTCTTGAAAACGATTATCATCAGCACTGCAACCCAATCAGAGACACAAGAAATATATAAATCCTAATAAGTAATAAATATAAAACCAGCAATTTTTGATAATATTAAATGCTATGATCTTACTTATAAGATGGTTAACTTTTTTTATTTTTTTTTTTTTTTGTCCTCCCCTTCCTTGCCTTTACGGCTATACGGTGTTTTCCCAGGCCAGGGAGTGTGGGCGGGGATTTAAAAGACTTCCCCGACACCGGGAGGCGAACTTGTGACTATATTTTATCATTGTATCTTATCAGGTTGCCGGGCAACGGCAGTGCTCACATGTTAGCCCGTTCGGTCACCCTGCCCACATAAGATGGTTAACTATATTGATATTGAAAAGCTTGGATAAGATAATACACATAATAGATATAATAGCTAAAAATACAATGGGCATACTGCTAGAGTTCCTATGAGACTAAGTAGTTAGAGAAGAAAAGGTGTGGTGGGGAAGGTATAATGGTATGGAAGGTATAATTTAAGAATAACTAAAAAAATATAAAGAAAAAATATGTATTGCTTATATGATAAATATATTGGTGAAAAATAAAAAATTGTTATCTTAAAGAAAAATATTTTTGAAGTGAAAACTTTGCACGTTGTGGGTAATGAATGAGACTGAGCCATCACGCTTGGATATGTAACACTCACTTGTGTTAAGTTGGTTCCAATCGACTAATTTCAGTGTTTTTACATTTAGATTAAAATTAGAGTGAGGAAAATTTTCAACGTTTCATTCTCTTTGTAATGAGTTATAATTGTATTTCATTTAATATTATTGTAATATTTTTATTATCTTGTTAGATTTAAAATAGTAATTAGAAAAGAAATGTTTTACTAACCTTAGATATCAACTTATTGGAACAAGGAACAGCAACCATAAAATTACCACAATCTAATAGATAAATCAAAATCAGGAGGTGAAGATACGAATCGATTTCTGGTAATATAGGAATAATAATATTTTCATCTATGTTAGTTATTCTTCCTTTAGATGGAATCCACTTGAAAACTTCATCATGTAAATAATAATATTCAGGAAGTACAGACATAAAAACATCCCTATTAAGTTTTTTCCTAGAATAAATCAAATAATATATCAGGAGAACTACAATTCATCAAGGATATATTGATGGGATTAGTCAAGGAAAATAAATAAGTCATCTGCCCTCAAAATATATAATATATCATCAAATATAATATATAATCAAAATATAATTGGTTTTTTTCTGCCTATGAATACAAGTATATACATATGTATTATAAAATAACTATGGCCAACTGCTAGTATAAAATATTAATATTATATCCCCACTAATAAGTCCTTAGAAACATTTATATTATATTTTCATACTCTGTATAATATATTCAAAACTTTGATGGCGCCTGACAATATGGATTGAAATTAAAAATATATTTATATAAGAGCGGTATTTATGGTTTGTTTTTCTATTTAACTTGATTGACTACCAAAAATCATTAAAAATAAAATGATTAAAAATTTCATAAGAATTGGGTTATATATTCATTCTAAAAACCTCAACATTCAAGGCAAGAATCAATGCATGTTTCTCCCACTAAACACAATGGAATTTCTTTTAACAAGCAAATAAAGCGCTTAATTTAATAGCATATTCTAATAAGGAGGAACAGAATTTTATAAAATTTTGCCAAGATAATCAATATTTTATTTTTATTAGGATATTTTCTATTTTTACAAAAAATATTTCTTAAAATACTAGATCAGAAATTCTTAGTAAATAAATATGCTTCTTCATGATAAAACAAGCATGTTTTCAACAAATTCTAAACAGCACCAACAGTATGACATTTAGCAGGAGGGAACCTATTTATATTATACTTATTTTGAATAAACTGAAGTTAAAAAATGGCCTGAGGAATCTGGAAGCTTGCTAAAAAAGTTTATCAAGCCCAAAATATTGCAATTATATCAATATATTGATTAAAAATATATTTTTAGATTCATGAAATCAGTTACTAATATGTGAATACGGTGACTCTGTAACTTCTATATTTGTAGATTTGATGATGTAACAATGGCGAAAAAATCTCTTTCTAAAATGTATAAATTACTTAGTACTTATAGATTCAGACACAACTGTGATTACTGAATTGTAATTTATATTAATTTGATTATTCTTTTCTGAATAATAAAATCAGTTTTTCCAACTTACAAATTAAATTACACGGAGAAGTTTAGAATATGGAATCTACACTATTTGTCCATACAATAAAAAAGGATGAAGATAAATACGAGTTGTCAAGTCTATCGGAAGATAAGTTGCTGTGGTGTATTCCACCAGAACTTGAGTGCGGATGCAGTATTTTGCAACAAGGCTGCCAACACAGTTCCTACAATTAGACCAATTAATGGGTATCAAAAGATATGTTTTAAATTAGACATTGAATTAAGGAAAGAATATTTTGATGAAGATGGGAATATATGTTATAAACATATTTCAGAAGAGTGAAATTCAACATTAGAAACAAATATATCAGGATTGAAATTGAAATTCCTTAAATGTTTGCGCATCAATTGAAGCTTGTCCCCCGTATGGTACTACCTCTCCTCTGTCTACTTTTATTGAAAAGTAGACGGAGGAGGTAGTACCGTACAAGGGACAAAATCAATTGATGCGCAAACATTTAAGGAATATGATGACGAGGAATATTCCTGGAACGAGGAACGAGGAAGTTACCTGTGACATTTGGTGTATTACAAATAGTTGTTCAAGAAATTATAATATTGAAATGCATTCTAGAGGATAAAAACATGTTTTTTGATGACTTGATAATGAGCTAATCAGCTCAAAACATCGTTAAAAGTAAAATAAGAAAATTGAAATTATAAGGCTAATATATTCCTTGAAGACACCATATATAAATACTATTCATAATTTCTCCATATTTGAACCAGAATATCTACTTTTTGGGGGGAAAAAAAAACATTCATTTATTTTTCCTCTGGTGCTCTGTAGAAATGTGATTAAGTCAAATAGAGAAAAAGCTTTGTTTAATTCCACAATGAATTTCAACTCTTAGATAAGCTCTTTTTATAGTACACTGATGATTTATTTATATGGTTAATAATCATAAACTAGGAGCAACAGTGATCTTTAAGTGTCAATCTGAATTTTCTAAAAAGCTATGCTATAAATTATAGTAATTAGATGGTTAGAGGACGTTGAGGCAGAACCTATTGCTGTTCGGAGTCAGAAGATGGAATGTTATTGATGCCAAAACCTGTCTGGCTGGTTATCTGTGAGAAACTTGAGGCAGTAGGATCAAAAGTAATTGTTTAATAAATTATTGAAAAGATTGGAAATTAAAAATATGCAATACAAATAAATTTATACAACACTATCTTGCCTTGTTTTTGGTAAAGTGCAGACAACCCTCAAGATGAACCTGGGTTCTTTTTTTAGAACACCTTTTTCAATTTCTTTTACTTGTAATTTAATCAGTTCAACAGTTTCTTTGTCAGAATTGATTTGTTGGCCTACCTCTGAGATCAATGTCTCTATTTTCAGAGAACTTGGCACTTCATTTCCAACCGCCATAATAATTTACTTCAATTACAATATACTCAATATGAATATATTTAATTCTGAAATTTATAATAATAAAGATTAGATAGAAAAATTTAAATATTTTATTATTATTTCATATAATCTCATATATTACATACATTTGTAAACTAAAGACTTACTATTTAAAATGAAATATAGTCTCAGAACCTGATAAAAAGTCGTAGAGAGAGGATACTATCCAGAAATAATGTTGATATTATTAATTATAATATATAAATATAATGACCATGAGTTCCATTTTAAATAAACGTTTAACAGTAACATTTGCTGTACAAATCATAGAGTTTTAAATAACTAATAATTATTAAATGAGCACTTTAAAACAAATCTAAAATATCTAAATCCATCAACTAATTAATTAACTGCTCCAATACTTTTAAAACGATTTCCAAATTCCAAATAAAAATTAGTAAAGATTGCTAATGAATAAAACTAACTCATAATAAATGTTACTACAAAAATAGGTGTTTTAGAACATAAAAATATCTGTAACTCTCTACATCATTAAGATTTATAAGTTTGATTTAAAGAACAATCATTACACAGTAAATTCTTTCATTACTGGATTTAAAATGGTGTCAAATATTACTTTGTAAAATTAGGAACCATGCCATCCAGCAATGGAAAACCACCAATATATCTTAAAATATGTTTACAAATTTAAAATAAATAAGTGGATAACCAATATTACATACACATATAAATGATTATGAGTAGATTAATAAAGAGAAATTTTACTATAAGGTGACAACATAAATTTTAAAATTTGAGATTCATACAAATATACCTGAAGATTCAAATATAACTAAAAGGATCTGCTGACTGTAAGTAGCGGTTTTAGGCAGACTTCCTTTGAATAGTTAACCTGTATGGAATAATCACTATTATTAAATCATCATGTATTGAACAAAAATAATTGATCAATTAAAAAATGTAACGTATTAATGATTTTTTTTTTAGAAATATGAATTATTAAATTAACTAATGTAAAAAACTCAACCCCTGTAAATTTTTACTTTTAACATAAATATTACTATTTCAATAATAAATTAAAATAATAGTTTTTAATTTGATGGTTGTATTTTGAAAAATTAACAATTAACATAGGGAGCGCCTAAAGTCAGCGCTAAGCTCATCGCTGTCATTAAAAATCCATCAAACCGTTCCTGAACTCTTCGATGTAATACAGCCAGTTACATCTCATTTGGGCTTAACCTTATAACTCAGTATTCAATTTATTTAATAAATTTATACTCAGTTTAGTTTCTATCTATATTAATTTCTGTTTTGAAATTCAATGGTTCAGTATTTAGGTATTTCTTCACCTTTTTTTTATTAACTTTCATGTTTTGGTATTCTTTCAGAAGTGTTAAGTCCCCTAAAGTCCATCACTTGTTCTAAAACTCAGTATAAATCTATTATTGCTTCGACACAGAGAATGCAACAAGTCTCGGCGATACGATATTCCAGTCGGATGCTTGTAGTACTAGATTCAAACGGTTGCTGGATTCCATCGCTCGTTTTAGCGCTAGATTTAGGAACCTGACCCATTTGCTGTTTGGAAGGAGGTTATTTGATTTAGGTTACTAATTCTGATACCTGATAGGAAGTGTAGATTTTAATTACTTGTTGCCCTGTCAAGTACTTTAATGTTGTATTAATTTATTAATACCGAGATCCAAATGAATTTTAATAATGTATTAGGAATTCTTTGTGGAAAACGGTTTTTTACTCAATCACTTAGATTTTATAGTTTGAAACATAAAAACATTTCACCCATTGACTATTGCTTGGATTTAGTCAGGTATATTTCCAACTTTAAACAAAAAAAGAAACAACTGCTAAATCATGAGCTCAAACCTTGTAATAATTTATCAATTTTTATCTCAGAAAAAATGATTATGAAAATTTTTTATGTGCTCTTCTGCTGCCAAAACAAACTAGAAATGCTGTGATCGCTGTCAGAGCATTTAATGTCGAAGTTTCCAAAGCTGCAATTGCTTCCAAAGACCCTAGAATTTCCTTGATGAGGCTAGGATTTTGGAATGAAACAATTGATAAAATTTATGAAGGAAATCCACCTAATCACCCTGTTGCTCTTCAGCTTGCTAGGGTATGCCATTTCTATGTATTGTGTCATTTACAATCATTAATAACATAAATAAATAATAAATCATAAGGGTAACATTCATTAGATCTAAACTCAATTGTAGTTTCTGTATTTCAACTGTTAAAAATGTTGCCTAAAATTTTATTTTAGGCTATTTCAAAGCATGATCTTAAAAAGAGAAATTTAATACGTTTGGTGAAAGCTAGAGAAGTTCAATTAACAGAAAAATGCTTTCAATCATTAGAGAACATGGAAAAATATTCGGAGGAAACTGTTTCTCCTATCATTTATATAAGTCTTGAAGTTGCAGGTAACTATAATAATTTCATAATTATTAAATAATCTCTGTAAATATGCCATTTTCTTATGTCAATATAATTTTAGGAATAAAGGATATTCACGCAGATCATGCTGCTAGCCATGTCGGAAAGGGGCAAGGCCTGGTGTTGCTATTGCGCATTGCAAGAAGTAATAACACCTGGAGTCTTCCTCGGGATCTGATAGAGTCAGCTGGATTTGATGTAGCCAAAGGTCTTATACCTCATTCATCATCAACAAAAGATTTAGTTTTTAAAATAGCTTCACGTGCCAAAGCTCATATTGATAAGGTAGCATAATATTTATTTCAGTTCAATTTAGATCTGAAATTGTTTAGTTTTAAAAATGATTTAATTAATTATTACAATTACAGTTCTTTAATTATTATTTATTCTATTTAAATATTATTCGTCCATTCAGATGTAACACATTTACAATAGTACCATCAAAATGTTTCAAAGTTTTATGTAAAAGAATCAAGAAACAAATATTTTCTACATCACATTAAAATTTTAGGGAGAACAGAAAGTAATGTTGTTTCTGTCTGCATATATCACTACCTGATTGTCATTTGTCAGTTTATTGTGTACATCTAAATTGTGGCAAAGACATTCTCAGATTATATTGACTTGTTTAGTTGTAAATAATTAAATTAAATTTTTTTATTGGCAATTTTGGGTGCAATTGCCTGCCAAATACCAGGAGAGATACATATCCAGTAGTGCATGCTTTTTGATTTTTGCAAGGTTAGTAACGTAACAGTTGCTTCCAAAAACATTTGCGATGTTTATCTAAATAGATAAGAAATTCGTAAATATCAAAGGTGGTTTTCCTAGTCCAAATCCAATAATTTTGATCTTTCCAACTCATATCTATCAGGAAGACGATCAACGTTTGACAATGACAGAAGTGGAAGCAAATCCATGTCAGACAATCGAGGTATTTTCAAATAGTCTTATCAACATTGGTCGACCATCTAAGAACATTTGCAGCAGATTGGGAAAGTTCATATTGCTTCAATGGCACAATACAGGAGCGTTTTTTGATCGCTTGATTACCGGAGATGAAAAATGGGTCCTCTGTGATAATCCAAAACACAAAAGGTAGTGACTCTCTCCAAATGAATCACTAAGAAGTACTGTGAAGCCAATAAATCTTTCTTCCCCCTCTTTTCTTTCTATATAGCTTCTCATTTAGGAACTTCTTGGTAATCTCCCTGCTACACATTCTCTTCACACTCTCTCTCTTCATTAACTCGAAAGAAGAGATGGACACTTTTGAGATATATTTTGGCTCTCAATATAAGCCATCCTTTTGTTCTCTCAAACTCTTCTTTTTCTGATGTATACTCTTGTCCTTTCTCCTTCTTTCTCGGCAGCACTGATTGATAGGTCTAGTGAATCTTGGATCATTATCTTATATGCCTCATTTTTGTTTCTTGTAGTGGAGAGGCAGTCCTCATCAAACCATGCTGACCTATTAGATCAAGCCCATCAGCTTAAGTCCATGAGTCTCTTTAGCTACATTTTTACTTTTTAGGTCATTAAAAATTTCTGTCCACCGATCATCAATGTCCTCACTTCTGACGCTCAACTCTTCATCTAGCCTAGCTTTCAAATTAGTTAGGTAAGCTTCATATTCTGCAGCTTGGACAAATCAAAGTTATACATATTCAACTGAGCATTGGTTAGTAGTGGATATCCACTTCTGTATTCTGGCAATACTCAGATAGTGTTCCAAGTCTATATTTGTTCCTCTGAACGTCCTTACCATAATAAGGTCAGACTTATGGAGCGAGCTTATCAACGTAAGGTCTATTTGGTTGCTTACTGTTCCATTGGTGATCTCCATTTGGCTTTTATGAATCTTGTTCCCCGGGAACATGGTATTTCCTTCTACCAGACCATGGGGTTTGGCAAAATTGATGATTCCCATTTTTTTTTTTTTTTTCATTTGTTCTCTCATGGAGCCTATAGTTGGATGATATGCTGTTTCTTAGTCAACCTTAGCATGAAGGTATCCTTGAGCTACGACAAAAAAAAAAATAAAAAATCAGTTTTTCATGGATTTTCTAAATAAGTTCCATTTAGTTTCTATTGAAACTTTTTTTACCATTTAATAATATAAAATTAGACATTATTTACCACCGCAACTAAAAGTCATTAGCTTTACTTGACTCTCCATTACATTCTATGACCTTATATGTCAAATATTAAATTTCCTAAAGTCTTTAGCTTTTTGACTATATAGCTATAATCATACATCAATATTATTATTATTATTTCCAGAAATTGGTTTTCAACATGAGAAAATATTTTTCACATTTTCTTCTTTAGTTAATGATCAGATTATTTTTTTTCTTTTAAATCATATTTATCTATTTTGTAACACTACTAACAATGAGAGACTTTTAGTTATTTATTTTTAAAAAAATTAAAACATCTTTAGAGGTAGAAATTTGGCATTTAAGCTCTGTCAATTCCTTTCAAACAGTTCAATACCTACAAGACATTAAAACATTTAATTTTATATCGACATGGTGAGTTTAATCAAAATTGTTGGAGCAATTTTCAAGTAAATTGAAAAATATGTAAAATCTATAGTATCAAGTACTATGATAAAGACTCAAAATTAGTCAATTGAGAACTTGCTAACTCCCTTGAGGAATGACTTAGTTCCTTCAACTATATTAATCATCTTCTATTGTTGCAAGACAATATATCTCCTCCTGATTTTTCATCTTGAAACCATTAATTTTTATTGCAACACTGACCTCTTTACTTAAATTACCATGTTAATCTATTGATTGAATGTGGTTACAATTTTTTTTTTTCTATTCAGGCTAGATCTCTAAGTTCTAAGTTACCCGGAGGCTCTTCTGTCTGTCTTTTACCTGCTATACCTGCAGCTAATTACCTCAGGAGACTTAGGTATTTTTAAAATACATAAGTATTTTTTTAAATATTCACATTTATTGTCTGATTTTAACCTAACACTTTATTGATTTTTTTTATCTTATGTTCATTAGTGATGCAGACTTTGATATTTTTGATCCTTTTATTGGAGAAAGAGACTTTCTCTTAGGATTTTCTTTATATTGGGCAAAATTGTCCAACTCATATTAACGTTCATTGAGGTAATAATTAATCAGTATTTCATTTGATCTATTTATTATTTGTGAGTGTTCTAGTTATTAATTATTGCTGTGTTAGATTACCTAGCTCTACATGTCGAGACCATCAATATTTTGATTTGGCATATCAAATAAAAGTTTCATAAAACAGTGGAAATTAATAATTGACAAAATGTAAGTACTACTTTTATTATTATTTATATATTTTTTCTAACCAATGTGAAATATGTTCGTTTTGATACAGCATTTTGTTTTTATGTGTTATGTGCATACAAAGATATGTGACAACCGTGTTATTAATAGGACCTGAATCTGAAGATCTGGGTTATCTAAGGAATAGATTGTAAAGATCTATTTTTGGATCTAAAAAATATCTGAAGTCATTTATTAAAAATATTTTAATACAAATATTTAAATTAAAATATTTATTAGTAGTATGCAAATACAACAGTATTTGCATACTACTAATAAATAAACATAAAAAATATAATTGAACATGATAAAATTGAGAAGAAACTGTAATGTTTAAAGAAATCCTCAATTCAATAATAATTCCATTAATTGATTCTGTCCAGCAGCAATGGACTACAATTTAATCTGTTTTCCTAAATAAAAAAATAAAAGTGCGGTCAAAGACTTTAATTCCTTACGAAGAAGGATAATTGAATCTTGTGAAACAATAACACAAATCCAGTGCCGTTCTGCCACTGCTGCTGTTGAAGAAAGATGCTGAGCCTGCCTTAATGTTCAAGGAAATCACTTTGAACAACATTTAATATGAATGTTAATGTTTACATTTAATTAATAAAGTAGTTGGAACAAATAAATAGGTTTCATTTCATATAGCATAAATAATTCATAACAACGAAAATCTTTAGGTTTGAATATCTCCTAAACAAAGCGTTTGCGGGCATACCTTCAGAAGAAATTATTTTCTTGCTTCGAGGTGCTTAGTTCATTTTTGCAGTTTGGCCACTTAACCCTGAAACACCCTGTATATATGTGAACACCCTCCCTCTCCCTCTCTCCCCCTCTCCCTCTCTCCCCTCTCCCTCTCTCCCTCTCCCTCTCTCCCCCTCTCCCTCTCTCCCTCTCCCTCTCCCTCTCCCTCTCTCCCTTCCTCCCTCCCTAATGTCAAACTCCAACGTCTTACCACATGCAGCTGGCCCATTTTTCAAAAGGATTTTCTCTTAGCGATTGTTATGGAGCTTTCATGCTTCGGTGGCCCTGATCCATCTCCAGTCTTTCAGCACATTCTGTGATTTCTATATTATAGAGCCACTGGGCAATGGACCAATGCTGCAAAGGAGCCTTCCATTGACAGCAGATCAGTCGCAATCCGCGAAACCTCCTCGGTGCATAGAGCCCAATAATGGCCTTGATCCTCCTGCAGATATTTGTATCAATTCCTTTGAATACTGGAGGACATATCTTTGTGAGAGGCACTGTCTGAAGAGGGTAGATGAGTACCAGAAACATGTAGTGGTTGACAACGTTGATCTTCTGCCCCCGTTTAAGAAGGCAAGAGCTAACCAATTTGTTTAAGTTGTTATTTAATTTGGTTGCCATTTCTTCATTTAGTACTAGCTTTTCCTGAAACGAACATCCTAAATACTTTATAATTTCACCAGCCTTTGTTGATTCTATAACTTCTCCGTTCTTTAGGGAGAACTTTGTTTGTTGCAACTCTCCTTTATCCACACTTTTCTGTGGATTTATAGCTAGACCAATCTCGGCAACGATCCTATGCACACCATTGATAATCCTCTCTGCATCACCTTTGTCACGTGTTGTAACAGGACTAATTGCTACGCTGAGTGCAGTTTAGCCCAGTTCAGCAGCGAATCCGATGCCATTCATGAGCTCAGCACTGGATTGACGAACTTGCCCATAATGGTAGAAAATAAACGGAATATGTAAAGATTGATAAATTCAGATATAACAGTGGAGATTACATCCAGCGAATCCCTCAACCCCAAAAGGTGATGGAATTGCTGTGCTATCAATGATGAATAAATAAATGCACTGAATTCCTTTGATGAGTTTAGGAAATTGTTCTAATATTTATAAACTAAATTTCATGAAAATATCTCAGAATTCAGCCAAATTCAATTAAAACATATGCATTATTACTAAAGTCAATTGTAACATTATTAATGTCCCATTCATACAAAATAAAAATATGATGAAATTTTCTAATTTTAGAGAAATGATAACGAATAATTTACTTTCCTATTAAAAATGTATAGGACAGAAAAGCACCTCATACTACGTTGTGGAAGGTTTAGAAATGAGGAGGAACCTTTTTTATTTATTTGACAACATAAACAAAGAGTATTGTCCATTTTATGTATATTCTTGTAGATCGTATTGCATTAAATTAGATAATCGAATCAAATAAGACATCGTGTAGTGGTGCCAGATATGTTATTTTTGAGAAAAAAAAAACTTGGACCACCTTAGATATACCCTTCAAAGCTCAAATAGGGGTCTCTATGTATGTATTTTCTTATTTTAAATCGAATGAAAGAAAAATCAAATTGATAGCTTTACGCATTTTTATTAATCTAATAATTCAAGTCAACATTATTGAGATTGAAATAAAAACTGAATTAATAAATGTTTAAGTATACTGATTTGTAATAATTACGTAATATAGAACTAAAGGTTCAAGAAAAAATTCTGAAGGAGTATGTTTATTTTAACATTCTTAAGATTGTTGTTTTAACCTGATAATCCATTAATAATTATATTTAAAAAAATTATGTAAGTTTGAGCTTTATGAGAATTATGGTTTTACTGTTATTCCTTTATTTATTTTTCTCAAACTTATTATATTTTCAGAAAATTTGGGTTAGGGGCAGAATAATGGGAGTTATACCTTCCCCAATCATTTAACAATCCATACAGTTATAAAATTTGAGATTTCAGAATCAATTTCAAACACCGAAACTTAAGACAAATCATTTTATATAAAGAGGCCACAACTACCTTGGGAAGCATCTGCATATAATAGGAGTGGCAGACCCTCCACATTGCAACCTATGTAATTAGGGCACATGTGGACGCAGCACATTTAGGTGTATGCTCGTGCTTGTTGAACATAAAAAATACCTCGTCGTCCAAATCAAAATGGTATTGGACTACGAGATCTCTGATGGTTGAAGCCCGTAAAGAGAGGCATGGTTAAAAAAAAAAAAAAAAATATATATATATATATATATATATATATATATATATTAAAATTTAAACAAATGCGAAATGAATTATATTTTAAGTTAAGAATAAAAAAAAAATTTTTGAATTCCAAACATTAGACCACTGAGGCACAATTGTTGAAAAATTTCCAATCTTTTAATATTTGCTTAAATTGTCAAACCAACAGCTTTTTAATGGATTAAATCATAAAAGATTTCTCTTTGATACAGAACAAATGACCTTTTTTTCTTTGAAATTGCACTAGAGAACATTTCAGGTTCATCAAAATCTAACATAACAGCTTGTTAAAAATGTCTTACGAATTCCTTATGTTCCATTTGAGTATATCTAGTAATGACTGCTGTAGACTATAATAGCTCTTCTCTTGTTCATAGAAATGTGATTAAAATACTAACTATTTAAACAAAAGTAAATAATGTTTATTCGAGTGTAAAGGTCATTGATTGAATTACATGGCTAACAATTTCTTTACGGTACATAAAATGTACACACAGAAAAATCACTCATCCTTTTAAAAAAATTGATGTGAGCTTGTAATGTTTTTCACAGAATTTTTGTTTAATATCTAATATCAAATGGATTTTCAATGGATTCAAATGGTTACAGTGTTTAGGCAAGTGTAAGTAGTTGTTTATCTTGCATTTATACTTACATTATGCTTCCATTTTTATATAGTTACAATAATGAAAACCAAAGAACTGTAAGACTTTACTAAATTTAATTTTTTCTATAGTTATTTGTTCATGAATGATATTTTATAGAAAAAAATTCTCTCTTATGATCTAAAAATAATTATTCAATAAATCTGTAAATACAGTTAATTTTTTGTGACATCACAAAAATTACTTTTTAATTTCTATTTTTTTAGGGATTAAATTGAAGGAAATTAGAGAAAATAATTATTGGCCTACGTTCTGGGGATATTTAGGAAAGATGATGTAACATAAAGTGAGATGTGAATACTTTCATTTTAAGAGTTTTTTTCTGCCTCTGAACCAATGTGCCTCATGTTTAAACAGCAAATCTATCAGTGATCCGAAGTAGGACATTTATAACATCCTTAAGCTCACAACGTAGGTGTTCTGTTTTCTTTAATATTACTTACTAATGCTTCCTAAACAAATATCCGGATATTACAAGAGCTCTCCTCTTTTTTTCTTTTTTTTTTTCATATAATTGATATAATGAGATACTTAGTTTAGCATAAAAGCATCAATTAAACCCGGTGACCCACAAGTAGAGGACAATTTTTATAGGAGTGATAGCAAACCTAACTAAGAGCTACTAAAAACTTTATGTAAACAATGGACCAATTTTCAGCAGAAAAGTAGGAAAGCTCCAAGTTTTGTGTTTTTTTAAGTGAGTCATGTTTTTTTTTTAATTGATAGCAAAAACTAAAGAAATATTTAATTTAAGTAATAAATAATTGCTTCATTGTAAATAAGATGAAATTTACTTTAAATGAACTTAGAGTTTGTCATTGTTAAAACCATTTATAGGTGACTTTTGAGCGGCTAAACAGAGCTAATTTCTGTTTTTTAAAAAATCATAAATTATTCGCCATTCTTTTTTATCATCAGTCAACTATATTACTGTTACCCCACTTTTTGTTTTAATGAAAACGTTAATATTAGGAATCAGGAACATTTAGTTTGTCACTAATAAATGCGGATCAATTCCAGTAATAGAGATCTGGGTGAAAACCACAGTTTATAACCGATTTACTGGAAAGAGTATTAGAAAAATTAGTATTTTTCAAATTAATTTAAAAAAAAATAAAATATGTGTTTATGCAATTGGGTTTATTAAAATACATCTCAGATCATAGAAAAACAAGAAATAAAAGTTGTGCAACAATTAATTGAAGTTATTTTTACTGAAAACAAAAGTACTTTTACTTGACAGGATAAAATCTTTTTTTTACAATCCTTGACCTGAATCTCAAATTTTTCACTAATAATCCTCAACTTGATTAATACGAACTTAAAGCTTATTAAACTAAGAAGTTTTTGAAGTGAGGTAACAATAGTATAGTTAGTTGATGATAAAAAAAATGTTGAATAATTTCTGATGTTTCTAAAAAAAGAAATCAGCTTAGTTTAGCCGCTCAAAATACATCTGCAAATGGTTTTAACAATGATAAACTCTATGTTCATTTAAAGTAAATTTCACCTTGTTTATCAAAACAAAAAATCATCCATTTTCAATTCTTTATATCTTTTATTTTTTATTGTATATTTTTCAACGTTTTCGGCTCTGGGCCGATCTTCATTTACAATTTTTTGGTGGTTATATTTTATAAAATAAAAATTGTAACATTCATCTGAATGTCAGTTGGGATCAAGATCCAAAAATGTCAACGGAACATAAAAAAAAAATAATTACATAAGAAACAGAAGCAGTACCTTCATTTAAAAAAACATCCATGATAACTATATTATTCTTCCTCAAAAAACAAAAAATGGATATATTTATTACCTTCATTTAACTATAATATTGACATCTAGTATTAATAAATAAATAAAAAAAAAAAAAAAAAAAAAAAAAAACCTGTACCACTACAACCCATGAAGGGTCTTGGGTTCAGTACTATTTAGGAAAAGCACTGTTTCTAGGTCAACGGTTGTGCAAGGAGGTGATTTGACCGAGATCATGCTCAACCACCAGGTTTTCCTCCTTAATTAATTATTTGATTAAGTGTGCCCACTTTATAGAGGCTGGGTCTGCCCAGGAGGATCTCCCGACCCAGGGTTGTCCCACGGCCAATGAAACAGATAAATAAATTTTCTGTCATAAGCTGGGGTTCGAACCTGCGACCTTTAGCATTGGAAGCTCAGTACCTTACCACTGAGCTACCCCACTCCCAGTATTAATAAATAATAAATTCAATATAGGATGTGTCCTTAATAATCAGATTAAACAAGCTGAGTCAATGAATGAAATTGGTATACAAAAAAATCACACTTTTAATTAACAACGTAAATGGTTATGTAGTAATTGAGGTAATTAGTTATATGTATAACAAATAGTCTATATCATGTTTATAAGGTAGCCTATAGTAAATATGCTATTATGTATTTTATATAAAATATTTCTGATGATGGCAACACAAATCTGGAACGTCAAGTAATATAAAAATAATTAAGGAATGAAAATGGAAGATCGTGTTTGCTCAAAAATTATTATGGAAATAAATATCAAATTTAAATTTTAGGGTTCGTCGTAAATCTACGACTTCCTTTCTTACAGTATCATTTAATAACACCCCACTTATCCGATACCTTGGACTCCTCCTGGACAAACATTTCACTTGGAATCCTCAAAAAATACTGAAATGGCAAGAAACTGCTCGCTGTTTCCGTTTACTCCAATACTTACTAGACAAGCGCTCTAAACTTTCAGTTATTTACAAAAGGCTAATATACATAACTATAATAAGACCTATTTGGATTTACGGAGTTGTGCTATGGGGCTCTACTAAACCATCAAATTCCTCTCGTATCCAATTCTTACTGTCCAAAATCCTTCGTAAAATCCTCAATGCTCCTTATTTTGTCACAAATAAAATAATCCAGATACCTATCCTTCCATAATAAACTTCATAACCATCCGAATCCTCTCATTTCTAACCTTGCTTCCTCTTCAATTCCTGGTAACCCTCCGATGCGTCTTAAAAGAAAGCCTTGTGATCTCCTTATAGTGCTACCAGTGGGTAGTTTCTCAACAAGCCTTTTCATTTGATTATATATCTGTTTTCACATTTACTTGATGTATTTATATTGTAATACAGTTGTAAATATCTTGAATAAATAATTTTAAAAAGAAATTAGGGCATTTTTTATTTTACACTTTATCTGGATTAAATATATGATTTCTTTTTCAGATAGATTGCTATTTATATGCGAATCAAGATGAAAAGATTTAACTGATTGGGTTCCTGTATTATGCAAACTGAGGAGACATCAAAAATGTTAATAAATTATACACAGAATCAAGAAGATCTATGTTGTAAATAAAAGGAAAAAATTAATTACTTCTTTTGTTAGAAAGCTGGTTAAATTATTTAGTTGTTGGCAATAAAAAAATCCAGTATATAACAAATTATGTATTTGCTTTAATTTTCTTTAAATTAATACTTTGGAAAAGATTAGACTGAATAAGTTGGACTAACAGGAGAGTCTATTTCATAGCAAATGAAGAATTAAAGCTCTTATAATAGATTAGAGAGAGGCATTAATTATTTTAAACATTTAAATTATTATGTTAAACACATTGTGATATGTTTGATAACTTCTTATACATAGTTTTTTTCCTCACGAGAATTGATGTTTTTTTTCTTTTTTGGCTATTGCTGTTTGGTCATCCTGAATTCATCTTTTAATTATGAACCTTAAATATATTTTTTAGACTTGGAAAGTAGGCAAGAATATGCATTAACTGACTTAATGCTAAAATGCTCCTAAAATAAAGTTTAAAAAAATATTAGTAATGGAATAGATCTGCAAACTAGGGTTAGATCCAGAAATTTAATCAGTGGGGTCCAGTTTTCAACAATATGTCTGCTGAAAACTGAATATTTCCATTTTTCATACACCAATTTTGTACAACCGCTTAAATAATAAAAAAAACTGTAATACTTGTATGTTTTTATGGTTTAAAGAATGTAACGCTTAGGTACATAAAAATAATAATTTATAAGTTACAATTTCTTGATAAAAAACAAATGTGTGCGGATTTAAGAATTGGGGAAACTTAAATACAATGTGCAATAATCATTGATGAATGGAGTCCTGATGATAGAGATCTCTAAAAGTTGGTTTCGTAATGCCTTATAAATAAAAAGGCATAATAATGGAGGTATTTTTTTTTTCACTATTTACTTTTATATATCTGGTCATTTAAACATTCTTTTGAATCTTTGTAAAATATTTGATTTGTTCATTTAGGTTTTATTTTCTATCCTATTTATTCTGTGGGCCAGGCCTCTCCCTACTGTGCACCTTTCCACTCTCCCTCTCCCCTCCCCATCCACATTCCTTTAAATTGCATATCGTTGTGTACCTTGTAACTATTTATTTAAAAAAAGCCAATGTTCTCACAAAAAAAAGTGAACGAACTGCTCCCAAAACGGCATCCAAACATGGCGGACTGACAACTTTGACTTTAGTTAGTTTTTTGGTCATTGAGAATCAGCATTTGGTCGTCATAGTTGGTCTTTTATTAAAGCTAGATAGTCAGAGAATAATAAAACATGAAAAAATATTAAAAAACAATTAGCTTAGGCAATAAAAAACACCAATAAAGTCAATTTTTTTAACAAAACAATTTTCAAGTTGAAAATCAAGCGTCATTTGTAATAATTAAACAGCCAACAATAACGCAAAACGTGCTGGAATAAAACATCTGGAGAATATATTTTTCTTTCTAAAACACTGATATACTTTTTTAAATATCAGCAGTTCTGTAGAAAACGCACGTAAGCAGTAGAAAAGCGGTACTGGCGTGGATGCCTACAGGTCTCCACCACACCATTCAGGGCTCATAAATGGCTTAGTTATAGTGCTATAATAACGATTTTGGTACATTATATTGATTGTATTAACGAACAAATATTAATGCAATAATTTAACTGTCCAAAAAAATTAAACAATTTTTTTTTTAATTTAATTTTCTTTATTCTAAAAATTTCTTCATTTAAGAAGGTCTATTATAATAATGATATAATAAAACTGAATTCAAAAATACTTTGCTGAATAACTTGAATTTTTTATTTAACATTTGCAATTTAACACTTTGTTTTGTATATTTAATGATTCTTAGAGGTAATTTAAATTGTATATACTTCATGAATGATTCATACTAATACTTCTTTCATAATCTAAAATAATATATACCTAATCTGAACCAAATATAATTGTTCAGGTTGATGGGATGTTTAGTAAAATTCATATATCACTAAAAAAAACATTGTATTTTGTTCGGAAGTTGGACCAAATCATAAAAAAAAAAAGAAAATTTTAATATTGAATGCATTATTCTATGCACTAACAATAGTAACAAGCTATAACTATAACTATAGCACTAACAAGCTAAGTTCTTCTAGGTAACCGGAACTGATTGTTAGTATTTGGTCTCAAAATGAGGGTGAACTCTAAATTGAACCCGAAAATTGCAAAAAATACATTAAGCGGACGAAAAAGTAAGTGTCAAAATCTAGGAAAAGAAACAATGATCAGTATCCATTATATGGCTAAACGAATATATAGTGGACAAATGAACAGAATATTTCAAGATGCTGCTAAAAGAGAGTGAAATACTATACTGGAGCAGTTTTGGTGATATTAAGTGGTTGATACAGGTTTATTATGGTGAAGACCTTTTTATCAGCAAGAATGGTTTGTTCGAAGCAATAGGCAAGTCAGCTGGTCTGGACTAAGTAAACCGAACTGCTTCGCATTGTTTTGCGGGTACATAGGCTATAAATGTATAAGAAAATGATATGAAAGGATTATAGTTTTGTCCTTTAACAAGATAGGAGATACTAGGAAATGTAATACCCATCGAGATTCATTCCTGTTTAATGTACCAAAGAAACTCTACTCAAGAATCATAGAAGCTAGAATAAGAAATATCGTCGATTGCCAGAGCAATATGGATTGAGCAACTCAAGTTGAACACAGTAGAGTTTTCAACAGAAATACATGTTTTGAGTTCCTCTGAGTCCAAATAACCAAGTCCCGACAAATGGTCTATGTGTATGTGAACACTCAAGCTCTAAACCAAAAAGTCGTACAAAACTGATATTACATATTTCAGATAGATATATGCCTTAGATGTCCTGGCAACTTATTCCTTGAAATCGGCTAACCGGAATTGCCACTTTATATCAACACCGAAACACATTTTTACAATTTTCTTAAAAACGCCTCTTAACGATTTTGATTAAACTTGTTTTATCATTGTATATTTTAATTATGACATTGAAAAATAGGATTATATAATAAAAACAATTTCCTATTTTATTATCACAATTAATTGCATTTTATTATAAATCAGTACATCAATAATAATTTGCATAAAACTACAAATTAAATATTTGTTAACTGTTTATTTCCAATTAAATTAAGATGATGTACAGAAATAGAATATTTCTATAAAGTATTTTATAATGTATTCACTGTGTGATCTAACTTTAATGGTTGGGAGATCTGTAAATTTTATTTTGATCCTCCACATTAAACAATTTTCTGTTTCAAATCGGTTCTTTGCCTGTTTCCTGATTGTTTAATATTTAAGGAATATATTTGTAATTTTAAAAAATCGTTATTATTAAATATTGTATAAAAAAATTAACTTTTTCACAAGTAACAAACTTTAAGATATTAGAGAGAAGACTGCGAAGAACAGTATGTATTCTGGTCAGACTGAAGTACCCAGGATCTCGTATATGCACTAAGCTATGTCTAATTTCTAATCTTGTGCCGGATTTAATCTTTTTAAGCTATGTATATCATAATAAAAATTCTCATATCAGAATTAGGTACTCTACTCACTAGCGGATCCAGCCGGGGGCGCACTCCCCCCCCCCCCTCTCCCTGGAGGCTGGGAAAAAATCCAAAAAAACAGCTATTTAAAGAAAAGAGAAATAGAGGGGAAATTCATCCTCATAAACGATGAATTTCTTAAAAGAATATTAAAAAAAAATCGTGATCAGCACTAGCGAATACTATCTGGTGGAAAAAAGTGACAAAAACAGCTATTTAAAGATAAGAGAAATGTAAGGAAAATTCATCTCCCTACACGAATTTCTTAATGGAATATAAAAAAAAATATTATCGTGAGCAGCACTAGCAAATTTTGCGAGGGTGCGCGCCCTCCCTTGGATGGTGGAAAAAAATATAGAAAAAAGTGACAAAAAAACTTTTTTAAAGAAAAGAGAAATGTAGGAAACATTTATCCTCATACACGAATTTCCTAATGTAATATAAAAAGAAAATTACTATCGTGACCAGCACTAACGAATTCTGCCAGGGAGCGCGCCCTTTCTTGGATGGTGGAAAAAATATTCCGAAAAAACATCTATTTAAAGAAAAGAGAAATGTGGAGAAAATTCATCCTTATATACGAATTTCCTAATGAAAAAAAAAATATTATCGTGACTAGCAATAGCGAAATCTGCCAGGGAGCGCGCCCTCTTTTGGATGGTGAACAAAAATTCCAAATAACACTAATTTAAAAGAAATGAGAAATATAGGAAAAGTTCATCCTCATAGACGAATTTTCTAATTAATGTAAAAAAAAATTATTATCGTGACCAGCACTAGTGATTTCTTCCAGGGGGCGCGTCCCCCTCTGGATGTTAGAAAAATAATTCCGAAAAAAAGATCCTGAAAAACATCTATTTAAAGGAAAGAGAAATGTAGTTTTTGTGCCGCTGTGAGATGCGAAGGCTTTTGCTCTTTTCGCAGTTTGTTCCTATTGATTCCGAATTGAGTTTCGCAGGTAAACTACATGATGGAGGAAAATTTATTTTAAAAAAACTTCATTTATTCTTTCGAACCACCTTTTATTCGAGCACTAGAAAATACGGGGTTTCTTCCGGACCCTGTTTTTACTCAGTTTCAATAGATCTGAACGCATTGCAACCTTCAGCGAGTAAAATCTCCTTGAAGAATCCATGGGAATCATAAAACTGGCCACGATAATGAGTTGTATATTTCTCATGGTAATGTGTTGTTCTTTTATTAAAATATCTGCTGTTGGAAACGTTTTCATGCAGGAATGTATTAATTATTTGGTCGCCGATATGATCGGAATCGGAAATTATTCTGAGTTTTTTTTCTTAGATAACTCATATCCAAGCTGAAGGGCCATTTACAGTAATCTTTCTCATATTTTGACAATATAGGTAACAAATAACGTTCATTGACCGTGGTAATCGACCATATCACTTAATCAAATAATTAAGTTTAAGTGCTCGTTCAACGGACAATTTGACGTTTTTTAATTTCTTAAAGAATACGTTTTTCGCTTTGATGCACTGTTTAGTAGTAATACATGAAAAGATCAAATAAATATGGAATTTTCGGGTGTAAAAAGTTTCCGCTTGGTGACCCGTGTTAGCAATTTAGTTTTTTAAATGTCTAAACCCATATTCAGGGTGTCTCGTAAGTAGAGAGAAATATTTGAAGGAGTGATAGAAAAACTCAATAAATACAAAAAAGTTCGATTTTTGGCAGGAAAGTTGGGAATTAAAGTTTTGTGATCTTTTATGTGACACGTTTTTTTGTTGAATAGAAAGTGATAAAAAAAATATATTTAATTTAAGTAATTAATGATAACTTCACTGAAAACTAGTTAAAATTTACTTTAATTTAAAATAGAGTTTGCTTTTGTTAAAACCATTTAAAGAGGACTTTTGAGCGGCTAAACTCAGCAAGGGGTGGGGGAAGCATGTGGTACAGAGGTGTGCCCCCCACCTGAGAAAATTTCTGGATCCGCCACTGACTCTACGGGTAGGATTGAGGTATAAAAAAAAAAAAAAAAAAAAAAAACGATTTTTATAAAAGATTGCCAAATTGTTCTCCTCGAAGAATTTTAAATTTACGTGTATAATAAACTTAATCAAAAGAAACTGAAAAAATAATTACGACATTAAAATTGAATATCCGAAAAACACAAAAAATTATTAAATTTATGTTCATATTTTATATGGTCATTTGAAATTATACTAAATTTCCTAAAAAATAAATATTAAAATGAATGTAATTTATGGTGGTATCGTACGATTCGCTGAAAAGATACGCTGTTTCTAAATATTTACCAAATGTTCTAAAGCAAAGCTGATCTTTGTTTTGTCTTATAGAAACCGTATGAGTTTATACTGGACGGATTTCGATGAAAGTTTTTTAGGAAATTTAAATGTTTTCAAAATATGTTCTGAACCGGAAAGAGGAAAAAAATGCATATTTTTTGAGTTATTTGAAAATGTAATTTTAAATTCATTAAAACCCTTTTTCGAGGAAGTACGTTATATCCATAAATTTATAGTGTTTCATAGGGAATACTTTCGGAAAGTTTATATCAGTACCGTTACAACCGTTTTAGTGCTGTAGAGAAACGGATTTTTCCGCCGGCATCTTGAAACAAAATGGTGGTTGGTATTGGTCAACCAATATGTGTTCCTGAGACTTACCTACTCTCTCCAGACGGCGACCCTCACAAAGATACATTCTGTGACATTGCAAGGAATTGATACAAATGAGTATCAAGGCCATTATCGGGCTCCCCGCTAATACATCAACTGCGATGTTTTATGCACCGAGGAGATATCGAGGATTGGGACTGATCCGCTGTCAATGGGATGTTCCTTTGCAGTATTGGTCCATTGCCCCGCGACTGTCCAAAGTACCGGATGCCCTGTTCCTGTCCACATTTGAATATAATGCGGAAATCGTAGAAAGACTGTGAGTGGATCAGACCACCTTAATGTGAGAGCTCTACTACAGTCGTTAAAATTCTTTTGAAGAATGGGTCAGCTGCAGGTAGCAAGGCGTTGGGGTTCAGCATTTTAAAGAAACCCCCGAAAGTCAATAAACACGTATACCAAAAGCAAGTGCTTTCGGGATCAGAATGTGATTGCAAATCAGCAAAATCTGACAGCATTGAGGGTTTCAACTCATTGTCTTTAGAAGAACCGGCAGAATTCATTTTGACGTCCCTCGCTTTGAGAACCCAAGATGAACAAACCCGGATTAATTTTGAACTTTCCCGAAGTTCAAGCACATCGTTCCCCAAGGCCAATGTAATCTATTATGCCCGTCAAAGGAAAAACGTAATTACAATTTCAAGGAACTTTGGCACAAGTTCGAACTCAAATTTGGATCCGAAGGCACGCTCGTTTCCGTCAAAGCCTCTAAGCCCTTTAAGGAATTCTCAAAGGTAATACCCAAAGCAAATACCAATAGTACTGAGCGCCACAATCTTCACCATCCCATATAATAACCACAATAGCTCAACCGAAACAGTATAGCCATCAACTTGCCCTTTCTATCAACAGAATCATAGGCTCAAATTCAGCAATTCACCGCTTCATGAAAGAGTAGCATTTGTCAGAAGCCTCAAGTGCTGCCGAAACTGCTTGTGCGAAGGTCATCTAGTCGCGGAATGCAACTCAAAATTTCTTAGGTTTATAATATTGTAACATTTTTTCTACGTATTTATTTTTGGTTGCTCAAAATATGCCACAATCAGACATTCAAAATCTTAAATCAGCTATACTTGATTTACGTAGACGGTTTGTTCAGGGATCAACCCCTGAAATACATTCAGAACATCACCACCATTTGATGGCCTCCAATTTGCTGCAAATCATTCATGTTCAGTTAATCTGTTCATTAGCTGAAGTGTGCACACAGCCAGGTACTCTCCTCAGAAATCACAAGAAAGAAAATATGAGTTGCTAAACTTCAAGAGAACAACCTGTTGGAGGAAGTATGGAGAGGAAGAAGAAGTTGAGCCAAAAACATGATGCTCTATACCAGACGGCAAGTGAGTCCAAATTGACAATTCAGTTTCAATAAAGAAAATCACTTCTAACATTACAATGCCATACTAAAAATTGTAATTTCACAATCAGTAAATATGTATATAATCTGTCAAGAACCACAAAATCGTACAAAGGCACAAATTGTATTTCTTTTATTTTATTCAATTATATGCACTATAATAATGTTCTCAATATTTTGTTTAGTTTAATCAAGTATCAAATTTCAATGATCCAACCTCATACAGTCCACACCAAGTTTTACAATCACCAGCGCAACATAATTGAATTACAGATCAATGGGTAATATTTGGCTCACGCTAAAGTACCGTGATTAAACAGATGGTCTAGAGCCAGGCTGAACAGCGAAGCCGATAAGGGTCCGCCTTGAGGCACTGCTCGCCGCACTTTGATCCAGTTTGTCGAGTTGGCTCCGACTGCAATCTTGACAGAGCCCAATCACGTTTTTCGGGTCCGGTGACACTCCTCTGATTATACAGTGAGCTGATTATATGATTGTGAACAACGCTGTCAAAAGCGCTGACGACATCAAGAAATACCACCCCGCAAGCATTCTTTCTATTTTTGGCATCTTTTATGATCGCGTCGATGATTCTTGTGCTCCCGGTAGGCCCCTGATGAAGCCTCTCTGATTTTTGCTGAATGTAATCTGTTTTCTCAGCTCTTGACCCAGAACCTAAATAATTCGATGCACAATCGAATAAATGGTAATTGGTCACCATGCAGATATGCTATTGGCATTTTCTTTCTCCTTATAGACTAGAATTGCACGCTCTTGGTGTAGAGGCTCTGCTACATAAGCCATCGACAGCATAATCTCCTCAATAGTTTTGATGATATGATATACCTCGAAGTACTTTATCGTGCGCATCAAAACACCGCCAGACCTCGGCGATGTATCCTATGACGTTGATTTTATAGCTTTTTTATCGCTTGGACATTGATGGATATTAAATTTGGCGTCAGGGCGCAATTTTCGTAATCCGCACGTTTGCAGAGATTTTTATTGTCAAAGAGGCTTCTGAATTGGCCTTCGATCTCGGCTACCTTCAGAGGGCATTGTTTAGGAGCGTCGGCGTCCATAATATTTTGAACAACTTTTTTTCTTCTATTATAATAAGTGTATTGAGCTATCTCGTATTGCTCTTGCCGACGACTTCTATCTGCTCTGTTGGCCCTTTGTGGATTGGCCCAGCCATATCGGTTTTATTATTTTTTTCTCAACTTAGAAAATTTAACAGCAGGATTCTATGGGCCTCGAAATTCATCGTTGATGTTTCTTAAAAAATTAAAAAAACTGCCCACTGTTTCGTCGTTTAAGTTTCGCCTCGAGATCTCCAGAGACGCCCCCATATACCGAATAGCAATAGTAAAAGAGCTAACCAAGGCACTGTTGGAAAGAGGAAGATTGTGCAATTTAGTAAGGAGGATATTATGGTCAACTGTGTCAAACGCTTTGGAAAACTCTAGAAGGATGAGGATAGTAAGGTTTTGGTGTTCAATGGAATTTTGGAGGTCATGGGTTATTTTAAGGAGAGCGGATTGCGTTGAGTAGCCAGGTCAAAAGCCAAATTGGAGTGGGTTCATAAAGGAACGTTTCTCTAGGAAGTTGGAGAGTTGATTTTGGACAAGGCGTTCTGTGGGTTCATAAAGGAACGTTTCTCTAGGAAGTTGGAGAGTTGATTTTGGACAAGGCGTTCTAACTGTTTTGAAAGATTAGATAGTAGAGAAATAGGACGGAAGTTGTGCAGTGTGGTAGGATTGGAAATTTTATTCAAAGGTTGGACTAGGGCAATTTTCAAGGACGATGGGAATATGGAGTTTTGTAATGAAAAGTTATAGATATGATAAAAAACAGGAATAAGGACAGGAAGGCTGGATTTTATTAGTATTATAGACTAGGAGCTTTATACCATTTCACTTACCAGAAGGACTTGAAGCTAATAACCATTTTAAATTCTAGAAAAACCTCATCTGAACACACATCTTCGCTCAGTTGGTTGAAAGCTGTTGCTTTCTTTATGAAAATTTAAATCAAAGCGGCGAAATTTTCAATTGACGTTTCATTTAACGGAAAAACAGACAGCTGAAATATTGATATGATGTTATGAATATGTCCCTGTAAGAGAATTCACCTTAACTGACGATATACTCGGTATTATTTTGACTACTGCCGGCACTAAAGTCATCAACTTAATCCAGTCGAATGGTAGATGGATGTGGAAAAAATTCAAGTAGTGTTGTATTCCGAGATATATGCAAAAAACAGCGAAATTTCTGTACTTTTTTTAGTTTTTTGGACATGAATCCGAAATTATGCATTTTATCGAAATTATTATTATGTACAAAGTTGAAAGAGATAAACTCTACTATTATATATATATATATATATATATATATATATATATATATATATATATATATATATATCTTTTTGGTGTGGGAGTTAGAGGAAGTTGGCTATTTGTTTATTTCTCAAGAATTATCTTTTTCTATCGTTTTTTTCCTCAAAAACTGATAATCTATGCATCTCTCGAAGAAATTTTACAATCAATTTGAAAGAGCGTTAAAATGACTATATATCTCATGAAAACACGTTAGTATGTGAGAAGATAAACGGTATAATTAAGCGCACGGAATCGAAGGCATATTTCACTCGTAGTATCTGCCGCACTCAACTTAAACTTTTGGATTTAGATATATTTGAATTTCTCTGTAAAGTACTTTTGGTGCAATAAGTAATCTTATTACTACAGCCTTTAAAAATGATTTACTATAGCTTTGTCTGAATTGTAAACAATATTTCATTTAATTTGGCCTGACTTAATGAAAAATATAAAAAAAAAACAAAATGAGACGTATAAAGGTATGATGTTCTGCCAACAACTTAAAGCTACGTATTTGAAACTAGAAAACTGAAAGGACTTACAAACCATCGAATTTTTTAGTAAAGGAGTTCAAATTGTAATTAGTGCTTTGTTTGTTATGTTAATAAAATCTGATTGTTTATAAATTGCCTTTCTTCAAATCTGAGATAATACCTTTACCGCATCAAACCCCCGCTGAGCAGTAATGTTCAAATATTATCGATAGGACTGTTGTATAGTTCTATTGAGATACTACCTCTCTGTTTCTTTACCCTGGATTTTTATAAAGTTGCACAGGCCTGAGCGAGCCTTGTTTACAATCGATCGGTGATTATGTCAGAATTAGTATCTTCTTTTAGGCTCAAAAGCTCTTAATCCGTTAGTTAATTTTAGAGGAACTTAGCGAACTCACTTTTACTTGTAACTTAATCAAGTTGTATTGCAAAATGTTAGTAAGTGACTCGACAACGAAAATCGGCTTAATATTGCTTAGTGGAAGATTTGTGTACCGATAGGTTTCATTCTCTCCTGAGGTAAATTTCACCTGGATATTTCAATTTTCTTTTCTAGTATTTATAATTTTATGTTAACGAAAATGTATAACCTTAATATTCAAATGTAAAATTTGAACAGATTGATTGCAGTATAAAATATTAAAGCACTCATTTAAAAAAAAAAAGTGTCATTAGCCTTACCTATTAATTTTCTGTCAATGTTTAGTTTATGAAATTCAAGATTATTCGTTTTGGTTGAAATTAGTTGTTACTGTATTATTGTGGGAATTTCAATAAATTATTTAGTTATATTGTTTGATCCAACTTGACATTACTTTTGTTATTTCTATGACTTATCATTGTGGTGATAAAGAAAAATTAATTTTAACAAATAGCTAAACTTCAGTTTAAAATATATTTAATAGTATATGTTTTTGTGAAATTGGTGATTTTCAATGGTTTATTAAACTTCCACCACATCCACTGTTTTTGTTAAGCACCCCTCTAATGTCAGTTTATATTTTTTATGAATGAAGGTTTTCAGGTTTGAATTTGACTTGTAATCTGACTTGTATTAATTTGAAGTTACAATTTCTAAAGATTTTTTCTTTTTTTTTTTTTAGGCATGTTAAAAAACCACCATAGTTCATCATTAGCAGATAAAATTAGTTTTATTCATGTGAGATCATCCTTAGGAGAAGCGATATTTTTTTGGAAGATTTTATTTTCATTAAGTGATTCATGTACAAATTCATGTTTATAGACACATGGTGTTTAAATAAATGTGAGCTGAAATAACTCAATGAACTAGGAATAGACTCTTATCAGCAGTTTTCTTAAACGTATGTCAGAAACGTACATGTATGTATGTTTGTATGTAACAGAGTATATGTACAAATATGAATAGACGAGAATGTAGACATTTATCTTTTTTTTTAATATGTATATGTTCTTTTGTTTGTTTTTATGAAGTTATTATTTTTTTCTGAAGTGTATATTGATTTTTAAATATTAATAAAATTATATAGTTAGTGAAATTTTGTTAGAAGTGTAAACAGTTCTATAATTTTATGTTGCTTGTTGTTTAATAACATAGGGACAGTTTTATTTAAATTGTTTTAATTCATAAAATTATTTGTTATATAAAAGCAGATATTTATGCCTTCATTAATAAGATGAATTAGGGTTATGCTGCTTATAAATGTATTTGTGTACACTTGTGAAGTTCAGTGTTGTGTTGGGTTATAAATGATTCAGTGGATTGACTCCTTGTGTTAGTTTGAAGAATGCTTCCCTCTAAAGGATATTTTTCTGGCATGCCATGCCCTTTTTATGATTCTGGCATTTGCGAGAGGCCCCATTGCCATTTTAGACATAGCAAAAAAGATAGGACTAATCCTTCTGAAGAAGATGGGTCTAAATCAGATAAAGATAGTAATGTTAATATTATCAAAGAATTAGTTACTGAAACTGTAAAACATGTGTTATCCCACACTGATATCAGAGATAAGACAGAAACCTCAGGCTTGAATACTGAAGCTATCGTGACAGATGTCGTTAAAACTTTTCAACCTGGTATTGAATCTAAAATTGATGGAAACACCAAAGAATATAACAATACTGTTGAAGTCCCGTCTTATAAACCTACTCCTATATCAGAATTGAATAAAAAACATATACCTGTTGTTTATGCCCCTACAAGACCAGTTTATTTAGACAGATTTAAAAAGAGGGAAATAAAGGAGTCAGTATTATATACACCTAAAAGTTTGAGTGAAAATTCTTCTCCTACATCTACTTATATTCCATCATCTTCATCATCCAAAACTCGCTGTGAAGCTTATTCACCAGAAAATGTTAGCTCTTATAGGTTTTTTACAAGTCAAATTTCTGATGACAATATCACCGTTACTAATGATGAAATACAAATTTCAACTGAAGAAAATAGTGGACTTAATATTAAAAAAAATTATGGGTTAGAAGTAAGTAATCTTAAAACACTAGAAGCTTTGGATAAACTGATCGAAGATGAGTTTGATATCAAACCTCTTCCAGATTCACTTGACAAAGATAATGTCAAATTAAAGAAGGAAGTTGAGTTAAAGTCTAGTATTTCTCCCGACATCATTGACAATCCGTGTAAAGTACTTCCACCAAAAGTTATTGAAAGTGAAGATTCATCTCAAAAAAATAAAACTCATCCTGTTTCCAAACATAGCCATTCAAAAAATAAAGGACATAGTAGTGATAATTCTTCAAAACATATTTCCAGCCATGAAAAGCATAGTCATTCAAAAAGTAAATCTCATTCTGGTGACATTTCTAAATCTCATACCAACAAAGATAAGACTTCTAAATTAAGTATTTCTGATGAAAAAAACAGTCCCAAAAGCCATTCTAGCGACCATTCTTCAAAGCGTACCTCTAGCCACGACAAACATAGCCATTCTAAAAGTAAAACTCATTCTAATGAAAGTTCTTCAAAACACAGTTCCAATCATGAAAAACATTCAAAAAGTAAAAACCATTCTAATGATAGTTCTTCCAAATCTCATAGTAAAGAAAAGAACAAAATTAAAAGTACATCTAAGAAGTGTGTTAAGGATAAGGATAAATCTATTCATATCAAGGAAAAGAGTAAATCTAATGCAAAAGATAATAAAACAATTGTAAAGTTAACATCAATTGAAAGTAAGTTGCATAAAAAAAAAGAAAAAGTGAAAGAGGATTTAAAGAAATCACATAAGAAAAGAGAAACATTGTTGGATAAGGAAAAGTTATTAAAAGATATTCCAGCAAGAAAAGTCTCGATTGATGCTCATGAAATTAATAAATCTGATGCTTTCATAGAACAAAATTCAGTTAGTAGCTCATCGGATTTAGAAGAAATTCAGTGTCCACAAGAGCCTATTCTAATTGATTCATCATCATCTTCCTCACCTATTATTGAACATTTTGAAGATTGTTCAATGTCGCCAAAACTGAATTTAGATAGTGATTCTGATTCTGCTACAAATATACGACCATCTTCATCAGCATCTGAATATGATTCACCACCACCTGCCAAAAAGCTTAAGGGAGATGAGGATGATTTGAAAGTCACTCCAGCTGTGTTTACATCATCGTTATTTTCAGATCGCTGGAAAAAAGCTCGTGAAACTGTAAAGAAATCATCAGCTGCAGGTAAAATTAAGATAGCTCATGTTCCAAATGTAAAATCATTATTAAATGCTAAAGATAAACTTATTGCTAAAGCAAAGTCGCCTACTAAGGATGATCTCACTAATTCTAAAAAAATTGAAGACAAAAAAGATATTAATGCTGGTAAGCGTCTTAGAAAAGCACATATGCCCTCAAAAGAAAGAATTAATTATCCATCCCTAATTATGGAAGAGAATATAAAGGTCCCTGTATCAATACGTCAGTCATGCCTTAATAATTTATATGACGAGTATCTTAAGTATTGTGAAGAAGAAGAAGCGAAAGTGAAGGCCCAAACAGATGAAATAGAAATCTGTAGAAGAGTACATGTCCCAAAAACTTATCAAAATGCTGTTGCCCTCTCTTTGCTAAAAATTAGAAAATTACAAGGTAAAAGTGACTCAGAAATAGAAATGATGTCTTCGAACATTCTTTTTTCATATTCTATTCCAGAGTTTACTTATGGTTGGACCATCTATAAGTGCTTTGCTGAGTATTTAATGAAAGAAGAAGAATTCATTAGTCATGGTTTCCCTATTGAAATTAAATCAAAATCAGGCATTGGTTATATTGAAAAGAGTGCTAGACGTTATGATGTGAAACAGCCAGATGATCCTAATTTAAGAATTTGTGCGAATTGTTCAAACAATTATTATGTGGATGATAAGGGGTTTCCAGTTAAAGAATATGATTGTTTTTACCATTGGGGTAGGTTAGCTAGGACAAGAGTTAGAGGAGGTATAACTGAATTTTATAGGTGCTGTAATGGTGAAATAGGTTCTGAAGCTTGTACAAATGGAAGGTATCATGTTTGTAATAGTTACGATGAAGATTGTTTAGAAGGATTCATCACCTCACGTCCATCAGACAAAGAACCAGAAAAAGCAGGAATATATGCCATGGACTGTGAAATGTGTTATACGACAAAAGGCCTAGATTTAACAAGATGTACTATTGTTGATGTAAATGGGAAAATGGTGTATGATGAGGTCATTGTACCTGAACATCCAATTCTAGATTACAATACTAGGTTTAGTGGAATTACTGAAGATATGGTACTAAAGTCAAGAAAAAAATTAAGACATGTGCAAAGAGATTTAATGAAGCTTATTAATGAAAAGTCAATTTTAGTAGGTCATTCATTAGAAAATGATTTCAAAGCTTTGAGGCTGTTCCATAGAACAGTTGTTGACACTAGTATTGTTTTCCCTCACCATATGGGCTTGCCATACAAAAGGGCTTTGAAGTTGATTGCCAAAGACATTTTAAAAATTAATATCCAAGAAAATGAGTCAGGACATGATAGTTACGAGGATGCCAATACATGTATGCAAATAATGATGGCTAGAATAAAAGAAGATGCTAAGAAAAGGAAACCAAGGGTAATCATCAGTTTGGACTCTAAAAGTAAAACAAAATCTAATACTGCTAGGTGAATCTGAAAGTTTGTTACTAGGGATTGTTAAATGTGAAAAGGCCAATTTTTGAGCTTTCTTCTTATTCACTGGTATCCATTTATTAATAGGATCCAAAGTCTTGGATATTGGGTTAATATTTTGTATAATCAGGATTTCTAGGCGGTGATCATTTTACACAATTTCTGTTTGTGTGGAAATATTTTTCTGACCACTTGAACAACTGATGAGTTTTTAATAACTTTGTTAATTGGTGGCTATATATTATATCCAATCCATGTTGGAAGTAGTTGCCCCTCAGTTTATTTGATAATTCTCAGGATTTGTGATTTTCAGTGGTTTTGATTCTATATTTATTTAAATAATGACTTTATATCTTTTATTAAGTATTAATTGAAGGAATACTATAAAAAGAGAAATGTCTTGATAAACTTTTTATAAAAGCTACAATTTAACTGTGATAATTTTAGATTCAATAGTGATGAATTAGAAATATGAAAATTGATGAATATATTGTACTGTAACATATGTGTGTATATATACTATAGTTGATTATTTATTGGATTATAGTTCATTTTGAATGTTAAAAAAAATAAATTTTTTTTGTTATTGTCATAATTATTATTTAAAGTACCATTGTACTTAATTTATCTCAACAAATTACTGGGCTGCCACCTAATATGTATCCCATTAAAATTGTTACACCGTAATATATATATTTTTGCTTAAGCATAAAAGAATATTAAACAAAAAAGATCTGTTTAAGAGGAAAAAACATGAGTAAATAACTAATTTTGTAATAAAAACAATATATTCCCAGGAAAATTTTATGAATATATTTAATTTTAAAAGTTTGTAATAGATATGGGACACTTCAAAAGAACATTTTTTCTTGAAATTGGAATTTTTTTTTGTTTTTCTTTTATAAGTGATGTATCTAGTCACATAAATACTTATATGACCGATTGTCGGAGATAATTCAGTAGTATTAGAAAGAGTCACCCTTTGAAGATAGAGCTGTTAACTTTCATAAATTGAGAAGATTGAAGACTATGAAAGCATCCTGATGGAATGTCGTGTAAAATTTTTAAAACATTGGTGTTTTAATTTCTCACCAAACCAAGTCTGGACCTGCATGCATTACTGGAATGACTTTAAAAAAATTCTTAGAGTTTCAAACTTTTTTTTCTTTTTATTACAAACTACACTTCTTTTTTCAGCCACACTTATCCATGTAGTTTAACAAGTGCTTCAATTTCAATATCGATCCTTTGAAAAATAGCATGAAATTATTTTTAAAAATGTATTCATATAAAAGTTTTAGGATTGAGGAAGTATGTAAGGTATAGTTTTGTTTATTGCTTTGATATAATATCCTTCATAGTTAGGAAGTATCAAATAATTGGTTTTTTAGATTTGCAGACTGTCCAAGGAAATTCAAGATTGCATCAAACTTACTCAATTAGTTCTTAATTTAATCCTCTGGGTTCATTATCAGTACATAAACAGATTTGAAATTAAGATGCCATTTCATCAACAGTAAGTATTATTTTAAAACTTATTATGTTTACATCCAGTAACTGTGTTTATATGAAATATGATAGCAAAAAATATAAAATTAAACAGCCTAAGTTTGCAGGCCTTTATCACGGCTCCTACACCTTATGGATATTTTCACATAGCCGTGCCAGTGACTTGATAATACAAAAGTTGAATCAGATTAAATTTGGGTTGGTTAATATAATAGATCTTTGATCACAACACAGTGGATTTATTAAGCAATAAATTCTGCATTTTGTCTATTTTTCTTTGATTTTCACATAAAAGATAGAAGCACAATAAAATTGTACAGCTTCTCAGCTGTTGGGAATTGCTAAATTATGTCCAGCATATTGACCTATCTTAATTGATACCATTTAATAAAAAAGAACAAAGAGGATAAAGTATTACGGGACCATCGCCCAACTTTCCGAATGTTATAATTTATTCATCCATTTTTGTAAGTTTCTCCTCATTTTCCTCTCCCTCACTTCTGTTCATAGTATTCACAACGAAGTACTAATTAATATAGGTATTGGTGCAGGATTTCTAATGAGTCCAAAGTAATAGATTTCTTAATACTCTACAGATGGCTCTTTCCACATCTAGCTCTTTCAAAAAATCAGAAGTTGAAGTTTGAATCACTCCTCTACTCCTAAACTATAGTCCCCGAACCGAATATGCTCTCACGAAATTCCTCTCCATATTTCTCTTGTAGGTATGGTAGGCATTTTTATAGACTTCTTCTTTTTTTATTTTGTACTTTGAGATCTTGATCCTCATCTTTGGTTTTAAATCTAACAGTAGGATCAACTATCAGAGCCTCTTTTCCTTTCGCACTCAATGCTAAAATATCTGTGAATAACTTAATAAACAAGATACACACACGAATACTTTTTTTAATTTTTAACTGGCATCATGTTCTGTGGCCTCATCAGGCCTGTTGTGCACCATAAGCTAGTAGCTGCTTTCGTCAAAACAAAACTTCAGTAGCATCAATGAATTTTAAGAGGCTTGTTGGCTTGACAAACTCACATTCTTTTGGATTCAACGAATGATCCGCTCCAAACAACCAGAACCTGTCTCACCAACAGGTAATATGATAGGCATTTTCATGCTAACTGGAAACAAAAAAAAAAAAAAAAAAAAAAAAAAACCTATACAAAGATTACTCTGTCAACCTGAGTTATAACATATCACTACTGTTAGTGCAAAATGTCATTTATAAAAATCGATTATTTCTGTAATATTTCATATTTTATTTCCCTATTTAGCAGACTAAGTATAGCAGTTGCAGAATACAAAATTTCACTTTTATCGCTAAGAGAATAAACATAAAATTATTTCATACTACCTTTTGCTCAAACAGGAGCGATATGTCAGTTTAAGTTATAATCACCTTTGTAAATCGCTGCAGTTTTGTTAAGAGATATCCATTTTTCCTATATATCCTTGTTCTGCCAACCCTTGCCAGAGCACAGAAGCCATGAGCACAGCTGCATACAGGTACCATATGTGGACCATAAACCATGTATGATATAAGCCCATATTTTTTTCCCACAGCTCTTTTACAGGCATATTGATCTTTAAGGGCTTTACTAGTTGTGATTATTATATGCCTATGACATTACATTTTGTGATCCAGAATAACCCTCAAATGTTTCAATTTCTTGCTTAGTGTTAACTCGATTCTTTTTATTTTATGTAGTATTATTTCCAAATTTTTCTTCTTAGTGGATACGTTTAAAGAAGGTTTTAGATAGGTATATCAGATAAACATTATTGGCAACAATTCCAATTCATTCTAATTAACTCACTTACCGAGCAGTCAATTCCTTCGAAGTTGTTTAAATAACTTGGTCTAAATTTATAGAATAACTAGCTGAGGTACCCATCGTTGACGGGTGTATAGTTAAAATTTGAGAATCTTTTTTTGAGATGGATTTTGTATTATGGGTGAAGGAGGGTCCAAATTCAATTTCATAAAATTGGGTCGGGTGGAGAGAGGGGTTTGTTTTGAAATTTTTTATGGCGGGGCTTTTGGAAGTCAAGGTTTCGCAATAGTCATAAGAAAAACCTTGTTACTCAGCTATTTGTTTAGGTTAATTTTCGTTTATGATGAAGCGAGGAGATTGTGGAGTCGATTAATTAATCAAAAAGAGTTGTAGTCTCTCCAGTTCTTTAAAATTCTGCTGAGTTTATCGCTGGCAAAATAACATGGGACATTGAGTCACCTACATCTGTGTAAAATTAGAACTTGATCTGAATATTGTGGCGGTTGGGATGAAATGTTTAAAGTTTTTTTTCTAATTTCCAGCTGATCCGTTTGGTTAATCCTAAAAATGTATACAACATTTGTTAGGCTCGGGAAGTTGAATTGAATGACAACTTGAACGGGAAGATTGGACAAAGTTGAAAAATGATTGTGTTTTACCCATTTTATGTGACAACCCGGATTTTTTCCATTGAGTTGTGATAATTTTTCCCATCAGTTGAGTAGTACAACTTGTAAATGTTACTCGCGGTAGAGTAGGTTGGGATTAGAATCGAAGTAACTGCCTAACCGGGATCTCTAAACAAATTACTGAAGAATTCATAACTTTGGCTCTACTCAATATTTTGTTTTCATTTAAAGTCTATGTTTTAAGTCAAGCAAACCTTTATATTATGTCAAAATTTCAAAAGTCTACTATAACCCATTGCTGAGCTTACCCCTGACAAAGTTTTGTTGCAATGCAGATACACAGACAAAAATTTTTTTTAAAAGTGGTTTTGGTGTCTGCAATATATGAAACAGAAAAATATCATCAAACGGGTTGATTATATTTAATGTACAAACAAACTCTTTATTTTATTTACATAGATAATAATAATATAGAAATACATCTATGCTGACGATTCCCAAATATACCTGTTCTTCCCCCGTTCCGACCTATTAGCTGCCACAAAAAAGCTTCAAGAAGATTTAAATAGAATATATGACTGGGCAGAAGCTAACAAGTTGAAGTTGAATGCAGAAAAGACCAAGGCAATGCTAATAGGCTCCAATCACCTCCTCAAAACTGTTCCTAATATTCCAACCCTGTTCCTACATGATAATCCCATCAAATTTTATCCCATTATCAAAAACCTTGTAATAATCTTTGATCAAACCCTTTCCTGGGAAAATTATGTATCCAATATCTCCCGACAGTACCTTTTCCACCCTAAAACACTTGAATAGCCTCCGACACCTTTTTCCTTTTGAAATCCGTAGACTCCTGTTTACCTCCTTAATATTTCCCCACTTCGACTATTGCTGCACGGTATATGGAGGCGTCTCCGGGGATCTCGAGGCGAAACTAAAATGTTTGATAAATTGCTTTGTACGATTCATCTTTGGGATCCCAAAGGACACCCCTGGTTCCTGTTTCTATGAAGAGTTGAATGGCTTTATCCTTCCTACCGCCGTAACTATTTGCTGACATCCTTCATTTTCCAAGTCATTCACCCCCGTTTTCGTTCATACATCTCTGAGCTTCTTCAATTTAAATCCACTGTCCACTCCTACAATACCCGTTCCCGGTCTTCAGATTTATATATAATGGCCCACCGAACCACTGCTTTTGATAAATCTTTCATTATTGGATCCTCATCCCTATGGAACTCCATCCCTCCCTCCAGTACTCACCCTATTTTTAAATCCCGCCTATTCAAAAACTTTCTTTCCATCCAATCCCTCTAAAATTGTAAATAGAAACTTCTGTAAATATGTATATATATTATTAGTTTATTTTTATCTCATTTTTCTTTCAATTATTTATTTTTTTCTTAATTGATTTAATCTAGAAGATAACTTTTTTTTTTTCTCTATTATATATATTAGTTAACTTTGTAAATACATGTATATATATCTGAGGCACAAGATTTTTCCTGGGGAGTGGATTTATATGGATATGGTTGATCGTAGTTCTAATTTGTGAAGAAGTTAATCACGAGTGCGTTCAATATGTAAAATACTATAGTAAAAAAAATAGTATTTTTTTATTGAATTTTCCTCCATTAAGACCTATATTGTAGGTCTTCTTCAGGATACAAAACATACAAACAATAAATGTTAATTTGTTGTTATTAAAATAGTACAGCATACTAGAGAAAGTAGTGGTGAAACTCATAAGATAACAAATGTTTCATTCTTTATTAAATAATTAATGCATAAAGTATCAATTTTTGTATTTCCAATAGTTCATTTTTTTATTTTATAAGAGTATAGAAGGAACAAAAAACTTTTTATTAAAAAATAGTGAGATTCTGATTATTATTGTAAATATACTCAACATTTATGTTAGAAGCTAATAATTGTACATTTAATTGTAAATAATATGATTCATCTAGAAATATATTTATTTATTTATTTTTTTTTTTTTGGGTTTTGCACAACTCAAGGAGTCATATCCCCAACACCCAAAAGCCACTGCTCCCTGTCCATCCAATCTCCCTCACGAAGCCCTCTGGCTGCCATGCTTTCCTCCACGTCCTCTGTCCATTTCTTCCTTGGCCTTCCACGCTTCCTTCTTTCAGGTGGCATATAGTTATAGATTTTCTTTGGCCAGCGGTTCTCATCCATCCGCATTAGAAATATATTTATATGTACTGAATTATTCAATTGTATTATTTAAAAGAATAAAAGAAATATATTTATATGTACAAGAAGAGAAAGAAATATATTTATATGTACTGAATTTAAAAGAATTTTAAATTCAGTACTTTATATGTACTAATTTGTGTACTTTATATGTACTAATTGTGTACTTTATATGTACTAATTTAAAAGAAATATATTTATATGTACTGAATTATTCAATTGTATTATTTAAAAGATTGTACTTTAAAGATTTATGTTTACATAACTGATCAATACTTGATTACCCACTTTTTATGGTTTTTATTTCTTCTGGTAGTTACAACAAATGAATAATATTTATGTTAGTACAGAAATGATTGATTAAATAGTTTTAATATAAGGAACAATTACTCGGGAGGGGGAATGTAGTCAACAATCACACACATATGTTGATGTAATATTTATTTATAGCCTACGTTTGGTCTATTTTGTACGTTTTGAACGACAACATAGGTCCACCACTAGCTATTCCATAAAATATTTATGTTAATACATAAATTCCTTTCCCTACTGATAATAAACTTGTTTTGTCTCAGAACAATCATACTTTGTGCCCCAATTATTAGGATTATTTTAATGATTTTTAAATTAAATTTTAATGTTCTACATATTTGTACTTATTCTTTTATCTGTTTCCAGGCTGCAATAGAAGATCTGGCAATGACTGAAATATCTTGATATATCTGTGTTTATTCACAAAATATTGATAAAATAAGAAGATATACATTATTTTTCTGTTGCTCAAGAGTGAATATGATTGGTATTTAATCTACATACAAACGGTAAGAATTTATTTGCCTTTGTTTTTCATTGTAACACATTAGTTTTCGCATAGTCAATTGTCAATCACATTTTAAGATCATGCCTGTCATGTCATTATATCATGTATCGCCATCACATTTGCTGATTGTCAACAATAAGTTGACAGGCGCAAATACATATTTTATAGACAAAAAAAAAAAGTTTGATTATTACCTTGAATTTTTATTTAATTTAATTGTTATGTTTTGAATTTATAATCGTTATTACTTATTAATCATTACTCTTTTTGACGAAATTAAGTTATTTTTGACAGGATTAAGAAATAAACATTCTGGAAGTATTGGGACAAAGAAAACACTTCTTTCTTTTTTTAAACTAATTTTTTTTGTTTATTTAAGGAAGAAAAATTCATGAAGTATATATAAGGTCATCCCATAAGTATCTTTGGTATTTTATTGTGTAATATAAGTGGTAAGAAAAAATCAACGAAACACATTCATTCTAACATTTATGTTCTTTGTTTGCCATCTTGAAACCAAATTTTGTATACCTTTTCTGAAAAAAAAACTCTTCAGTTTTTAATTAAAGAAAGTCAACACTTCATTTTTCACTTCATTTACTGAATTCATGTTCTCCTGCCTCTTAATGCGTTTCGGAGACTTGAAAAAGGTGATAGTCTGAAGGCAGGAGAATATGGTGGGTCAGGAATAATTAGCCATCCAAAATCCTTCAATTTTTCAATATGTGTTCTCGCATTGTCATGACATAAGGAATAAAATGCCTTAACTATTGATTAAGGCTCCTACACACAGAATGCGATAGGTCTCGGCGATACAATATTCCTGTCGATGGCAATATAGTTTTATTGCTATCTATTGTATTAAGCATTCACACAGAGCATGATAATCCGTAGTGATATTGACAAAGGGTATCATATCGCCCGTACACTCTGTATGTAGGAGCCTTAAAAGCCTGTGTAGGAGCTTTTTTCCTCAATCACCTGTTCATTCGATCCAGCTGATCTTAGTAGAGTATTTAATCCAGCTGATCTTGGTTTAGGTCTTTAGTGATAGTTTGGTCAAGATCAAATATCGTGATGAAGGATTCCTTCCACATCCTACCAAACAGACATTACTTTTTTGGGATGAAGTCCTTCTCTCACTCGTGTTCTTGGTGTTTCTCCAGGACTTAAACACTATCATTCACTAATAACATTTCATCCTGTATATTTCTGTAAATTTCCAATAAGTTGAAGCAGCATTTTCTCCTTTATCGTACCATATTCATCGTCCAGGACTTGCTGACATGGAATGAAAATGTTTATTTATTGAATATCCCAAGGTAAAACTTTTTTTAGAAGTCCTAATATAATATAATATCAATTTATGCCATTAAAAAGAATTGGCAGATATGCTTGGTCCTAGTTCTTTGAATAAAAGGAAATGCCTTATATTTCCATTCATTCTGTTTACAATTTTTTATACATTTGATGTAAATGTTTGTCAAATAAATTTTACATTTCAATTTCGTTTGTCTGGTTGTACACAGTGAACCACCCCTCTCCCATCAAACCTTCCCCCTCCTCCACTCCTCCTTAAAAATGTTAAATTGAATAAATAATTTTTCACTGACTAATATCTGACAATTTAGTGATGATATAAAGACAATTGCGTATGATAAAACATGAAAATTATTATAGCTTAAAATTTTCAAGTTTGAAAAATGTGATACATTTTGAAAATATCTAGTTTGAACCCTACTAGGTTGGGTGTTAAATTGTAGACAATTTAATCTAGTTTAGAAATATATAAAATATTTTTGGTCTACAACATGATCCTTCATGGTGAAAATGGATATAAAGTGAAAAAAGTTAAAAAATTTAACAGGTTTTGAAATGTTCAAAAGTGATCAGGGAGGCGGAGGGGTTTCCGATGTTGAAACCTTGAGTTTCATATCCCTTATAAGAAAAAAGAAACAAAACATTCTACCACCACTTGATGCAACTTTGAATCTCTTTTTGATGACAAGTTTACTGAACTGTAAGGCCCCAGGGCAGTTATCATGAATTAAAATTTTCATTTTACTTTTTCCAGAATTTGACTGTCATAGATGTCATAGGTGCAGACTTCAGGGGGAAGAGGAGGCGAGCAATCACTTTCTCCCAATAAAAATAGAGAGGACAAGAATATCATTTCACCCCTCCCCCCCAATATTTCGAAGGTCAAAAATAAAATCAAAATCAATCTACATAAATGAATAAAATATGTGAACTAAAATCAATTAAGGAAATAGGAAAAGTTGACTAGATAGCTAAGCTAAGACATATGACAGTATGCTTAGTCATCCCTTATCGTCCAATATTCCCTTATCGTCCCTAAAAGGCTGGTGGTCAGATTCCATCCTTTCAACTTCCCTTATACTTCTCCATTCTATATTTTTCTGTTGCCCGCCTTGTATACCGCTTCTGTACCATCAGTCTGTAGGGTACGTTCTTTGCCTCGGTTACCCTCCTACATTATTCGTTAAACCACGGGGATTTCCTTTCGGGATCTTTAAATGCAAGGGTAGCTTCTGCTGTCTTGGTTATGACTGTTTCCAGAACATTCCATGTATCCTAAATATTATCTAAATTGACCGTGCGTAGTTCATCGGTCATTCTTTCAATTATTAGTTTTTAAACGGAAGTGAACGTATCAGCTTCTTTCAGTTTCATTATATTTCACCTCTTTTGTGCTTCTGATTTACATATCTTTACACTAGAGATTCTCGCCCTAATCCGAGCAATGCTCAAATAATAGTGGTCAGAATCTGTGTTTGCACACTTATATACTCTATTGCTTATTAGATTAGATCTGTATCATGTATTAATTAGCAGATGATCTATCTGATTGAATGTACTTCTATCAGGTGATTTCGATGTGCCCTTATGGATTCGTCATCCCGGGAATACTGTGCTTCCTATAATCATGTTTAGAGATGCAGCAAAATTTACAACTCTTTTCCCATTGTCTTTGCTCTCTTCATGGATACTGTGGAGGCCAATGGTTGGTATATATATTTCTTCCTTCCGGATTTTTAGCATTAAAATCCCCCAACTGGATATTTATGTCACTCCTAGAGCATACGTCATGAGCTCTTTCAAATGTATGGTAGAAGTTCTCCTTCTCTTCTTCACTCGATACTTTGGTAGTAGCATGGCAGCTGATAAGGATGTAATTATAAAACACCCTTTTGATACGAAGATACAAAGTCGTTCATTAATGGGAGAGAATCCAATAAGTTGGTGTCTCATTCGCCGTCTCACTACGAATCCAGTTCCGAACATATGATTCTTTTCGTGGCAGCTATAGTAGATAGTGTGGTTCTTCTTCTCAATAAGATCGCTGTCCACCCAGCGAACCTTCTGGAGAGCGGCTATGTCCACTCTATAGTTGTCCAATTCTGCTAGGAGGACCTAAAGTCGATAGGTATATTCCAATATTGGAATATTCCAATATCCTAGTCCAAAGTCTGTTACTATTGATCAGTCCAGTGTTATTTCTTTGAGGTCTCATAATAGTTTATATTTAAGGAGAGCAGATTATTAGCCCAGTACTACTGAGTCAGGTAGAGGGGTTGCCTCCTCAGAGCATCCAGACTTACTCCTCCTCCTCAGGGAAGGAAGCCCTAGGGTGAGTGGTGTAGGTGTCCTTGTGTCAGTTTACATATATAGTGTAGTGTTATGTGTGTATTTGTACTGTGTACTGAACTCGGGTACCTGGAGGAGCGTTAATCCCTACTAGCCATGCGCAAGGCTAGGCCCTGCAGGTATTTAAAAGTATAATGATAGCAAAAATAATCATAATAATAACACATAATTACATTTTCTATCAGTTAAATATAAGTTGTAGTGAGTGGAAGGATTAAAGAGGAGTACGATGAATGGCCCTATCTGCCCTAAATGTCCCCTATAGTAGAAGGGAAGTTAAAGGGGTGGACTCTGACCACCAGTATTTTAGGGACGATAATAAAATAGTGGAGTATAAGGGACGACTATGCATTCCACCATTAGAAGTTGATATGCAAATATTTTACAAAGCCATATTTTTCTATTATTGAAACTTTAGTTTATATTTAAAGATAATATGTACCAACATATCCAAGGATTTTATGATTCATTCATGGGCACCATTTTACATGAAGATTTTATCACATTTCCTGTGGCAAATTTGAAACATCGAAAAATTTAAAGTTCGTCTCTTTTCCTCAAACCTTTAAATGAAAATAAAAATATGTAATATATTCAATTGCTTTGTTCAAACATTTTCACAATTTATCTAAGCGTAAAAAAAAAAAAAACTAATATTTGAAAAAATATATAAATTTATTTTTATATATAGTATCATAATGTTCGTTTTATAATAATTACGTTGATTATATTAATTATCACTCATATTTTTATACATATCTAATATAAACTCTCTAGATTTTTTTGGGGAAGGGGAGGTCCGTCACTCCCCTAACCAGAATGAAAAGTCTGTGCCTATGTTGACAGTAACGATCAATTTAAAAATGACCCCTTATGTCCTTTCTTAAACATGAATGAATAGTTCATTATTTATTTAGGCAATGGAGGTTCAATCGAAGCTGAGTTGTGTTGATCTCAACAATCATAGAATTGAACCAGGTGTTCATTTTGTGCCTGGTCCTGATGCATGTACACTTTGTGTCTGTGACAGTGGAAGCCCAAAATGGTGCAAAGCTGTTCTTTGCTCACCACCACAGGTAAATATGTTTGTTGTCATTACAATTTTGAACCAATATAATTATTAGTTATAGGATTAATCCATGTCAAATCATCACTCATTGACAATCTTGAACCTGCATGTTTTTGATTTACATGATTTTTGTTATATTAATGCACCTAATACAATATAAATCTATGGATTAACAATATATATATATATATATATATATATATATATATGTATATATATATATATATATATATATATATATATATATATACAAATATTATATATGTTTTTTCTTTTGGCGTTGATGCACCGTGACAACAAGGGTCTATTGTGTGCCATCTATGAGCTGTTTACTGTTAAAACCTTAGTTTCGTCGCATTTGCATATTTAAGTAGGCTCATAGAGTTAATCGACTCATAGCTCTTGGGCTCACTCTCTGAGTCCTCATGAAACTGAGCCTTGCAAACCTATCATACTGACACACAATGTGGAAGGCTGTTTCATTCTCACTGTAACAGAATCTGCATAGTGGATCTCTAATCAGTCTATTAGTATATTATATCATATTTCTATATATACAAAGTGTCATGTAAGTAGAGGGAAATGGCTCGATTTCCAGCAGAAAAATAAGGAATTATAATTTTGTGTTTTTTTAATTAAGTCACATTTTTTGTTGAATAGGAAATATCTAAAAACTAATTTAATTTAAGTAATGAAAAATTACTTCACTGTAAACTAGACACAATTAACATCAAATGAAAGTAGAATTTGCTCTGGTTAATATCATTTAAAGAGGACTTCTTAACAGCTAAACTAAGCTAATTTATCTTTAAAAAAATGATAAATTATTTTGCGAATATTTTTTAATATCCTTTAACTATATTACAGATACCCCACTTTTAGAATGACGGATACATCAGCTAGTATAATGTAAATGAAAGTATTAGATTAGATGAAATCTATGGGATCATCTAGGTACCAACCTGCATAATCTCTGAAAATTTCATGAATATTATATTAACAGTAGTAGGTGAGACGCACATGGATTGGACTACTTGGAACCACATTTGTTATATTCTAAAATATACATAAATATATATTTTTAAGTTCCTCGCTGTATACAAGGTGTCTCATAAGTAGAGGGAACAATTTTACAAGCCCATTTAATTTTCTGCGATGTGATCACCTCAATTATATTAACCAGATACAGTTCACGCAATTCGACATTGTGTGTGTAACTGTCTAAACTCTCCCGTTAACTCATCTTTCTTCGGCCCAAATAGTCTGTGCGATACATTATTTTCAAAAATCTTAAGACGTTGTTCATCCGTTAATGTAAACGGCTATGTTTCGCGTCCATAAAGAATCATAGGTTGGATAATGGTTATAGATTCTAGTTTTTAAGTTCTGGCACAGGAGGCGCGAGCTAAGTAGTTTGTTCACAGAAAAATAACAAGCATTTCCCACCTTCAGTTTAACCTTAATCTCCTCTTTAATTTCTTTTTTCTTAGTTATCATAGTCCCTAGATACCCAAACTTCTCTACATGTTCAAACATATTACCTTATATATCAATATTATCGCCACTTTTGCAGCTAACCAAGTATTTTTTCTTATCCGTGTTTATTTTTAGTCTTAGTTCTTTACCCATGTTGATTAATGTTGTCGTATTTAATTTTATAGTTTCTGTGTATTTCCTTTATAGGACCAAATCATCCCCTTAGCTAAGTATGGCATGGGTGTTGTCCCACCCAGATCTAATCCTTTTTCGATATGCATTACCTCCATAATGGCATGTTCTAATGAGAAATTAAACAGGACAGGTGAAAGGGAATCACCTTGTTTTAAATCAGAATAGACCTCAAACTTTTCGGATAAATAATTACTCATTATAACTTTATTAAATATTTCCGTCAAGCACATCTTAACTAGATATACTAATTTTTTTGGAATCCCCTGTTCGATTAGAATATTATACAGCTTCTGGCAGTCAATAGAATCGTTAGCCTTTTTGAAATCGATATACAGTTGCTGAACAACACCATTGTACTCTTAATTTTGTCTCCAAAATTTGCCGTAAAGAAAATATTTGATCAATAGTTGAACGGTTCTGTCTAAATCTGCATTGATAGTCTCCAATAATTTCCTCAGCATATTCCGTGATTCGGTTGGTAAGGATTAATGTCATTATTTTATAACACACCGGAAGGAGTGAGATTCCTCGATAGTTATTACAATCCACTCTCGAGTCTTTTTTACGAATTGGTAACAAATGTATTTTAGAAACTCCTGCTTCCCCCCATGCCTTAATTAGTTAAATAGGAATATTATCGGTTCTTGCTGCTTAATATGATTTCAATTTTTCCTATAGCTACTTCAAGTTCCTCTTTACTCTGTTCTTCTATTAACGGTTCAGCACTCTGATACTCCAAAGGACACAAATCATTATTTAATGGGAGGTGATATTAAATGTAATGATTTATTAAAAATATTTTTATTGGATTCTTCTATTTAGTTTTTAATAAAATTATAATCTTACTGGAGTATTAATATATATGAGTATTTTTTTTTTATGTAGCTAATAAAAATGGTGAGGAAGCAATACTGATTTACTTGACAGACGATTTTATACAATATTATTATCTAAATTTTAAACATCGATATATATTTTTTGTACTTATAATAGGACATAAATTTTGTTCTAGAACTGTAAATCTTTCCGTGTTGGCAATTCATGCTGTGATTTTATTTGTTTGGATGATACTCTTGGTAAACCTGAACCAGAACATGATTTCAGTGCAGAGCTTGGTTTACGTCTTATAGCTACAGCAATCACAGCTATCCTTTCACTTTCTCTGCTTTTCTTTCTTCTTCATAGATTAAGACAAAGGAAAATAAGAGGTAACATCATTGCACATGTCTATGTATTCTAATGAAGTTCTATTCATATTTTTAATAATTTATTTTTTTAAGGTCGGCAAGATAGAGAACTAACTGAGGAAGAGCGTAGTCTTGGCAGTATTGGCTACATTGCAGGAAGCTTGGGATACTTGCCAGAACATCATTTTGAAGGAACTGGTGCTGGCTATCCACTTTGGAAGCCAACTTTTTATCGAGGTGAAGCTCCACCTCCTTACGAAGAGGCACTTGCTGCTGCTAGAGCAGAAGCTGCTCTTGCAAGAGTTCCAGGTTTGTTATCTCTAGTGTATAACAATGTTCTTAAGAATAGCACATGACTAACTAATGCTTCTTTTACTAGTGGAGGAATATCCAAAATTTTCTTGCATTATCCATAAATGCATTATTAAAAGTGTAACCAAGCAGTAAAAATATCAGGATCTCTGCGGGAAAAAAAAAAAAAAAAAAAAAAAATGAAGGAAACTTCTGATAAATAGTTTTTGAATTTCATCTTACAGGCCATAAATTTTACAATTTATACAATACAACACTGCCCTCCCTCCCCCAGTGCTGTTTTTTGAAATTGTAATAAAAAAAAAATGTAGTTTTGCCCTAATCATTTTCAACCCATATTTGCAGCTAAAGATAAATTATTTTAATTTATCACCGTTTTTATCAAACTTACCTTTTTATACACTGCAGTTAGTTCCTCTTATTTTTGTATTTAAATAAGGGGTTGTTTATCTGAAGATAACTTTAAACTGATAACAAAATAAAAAGTTTCATATCGTTATTGTAAAAGGTCATATGTAAAAATTGAGTTTTTTTACTAAAGAGCATAAAACTGATTACTTCTTAATGATTTATTAGTATAATTTCATATTTTATTTATCTATACTATTTTCCATAGTAGCCGATTATTTATTGCAGTTGCAGACTACAAAATTTCACCTATAACACAAATAGAATTAACATGTAAAATTGTTATATACTACCTTTTGCACTAACAGAAGCGATTATCACAACTGTTAGTGTATGAAGACATGTTTTACGATAAATTTTCTTAATTAGGTCGATAAGGGTTTCTAAGATTCATCCGTTATAATAATTGATGTGGTTTGTTATTTATTATCATAATTATTAGTAACTTCATGTTCAATAAATTATCAGATGTATTTTCTCTCGAAAAACTAAGTATAGATACAAATAGTTTTTTTAAACTATGCAATGGCAGTTTTTTATTTTATATATATTGTGGCAAGAATGCACCGTGACCATGAAGGCCTATTGTGTACCCCTTTATTAAAGTTCGTCCTATTGGAGTATAATTCATGCAGTCTCAATAAACTGAAGTAAGCTTGTTTGTCTTGGGATCAATCACCCTATTAATGCCGAATAATCGGAATCTCAGTTCAGCAAACCTGTCACATCAACAAGTGATATGATAAGCTGTTTCATCCTCCTGAGCACAAAATCTACAAAGTGACGAATCCGTTAGCTGGAAATTGAACATATGATAATTCAGTTTACAGTGTCCAGTATATACCGCTGTAATTTTCTTAAGTGAGCTCCTGCTCAAGTTAATTAGTAGGTTACTTCTTTTTGGACAGATTCTTTTCAGGAACAATTTAGAGTGACTCTGTTTTTTTTAAGCACCAATATTTTTTGGCTTCAGCACCGTAGATCTCCCTAATCCTGTTATTTATTAGACACAGACTAATTCCACAGATGGCTTTAGGAGTTATGGGAATTGCTTGTGAGCCTAATATGGCTAATATCCGCCATCTCATTACTATGAATTCCAAAGTGACCCTGAACCTATTCAATGTTTACCTTATTGAATCTAGATAGGTCATTGAGAATTCCTACAGAATCCTTTGCAGCCTTAGATCTGGTTGTATAATTGTTCAGCACTCGTATTCCGCTTGAATGTCAGTATGGATGGAAGTTTTCCTCCCCACCAACCCATCAAGTAAAAATATTGAGGTACTGTGACTTATCACTAGTATTTCAGATTGGAATACCATTGCATATTTGCTAAGTGATATTGACATGCCTTCATCTGGTTCATCCTTTCTCCAAAAGCCAGCACCAGATCCGCATGTCATTAGTGACTGCTCTCCCTGCATTTGCCGTTCTCATAGTGCGGGGACGGCCCTGTCTGTCACATACAGATAGGGTCCCATTATATCTATTTATAGTGTGATACACAAATATACAGCTGGTACAGAAAAGGTTTCAAAGTGTTAAAAATCTCTGACCTACATTTTCCAACTTTGTGTAAGGGGATCACAGCTATTCGATTTTCTTTTTCACCCCACTCCATGTCAATTGAGCGGAAAAAAAATACAAACTAATTGGGGTTATTATCCTGACATATAAAGAAAATAACCTGATGGAGGTAAGGATTATCTATAGAATACCCAAGGATGTAAACCAAATTAACTTTTCTAACAGTATTTATGGCAGAACTAGGTATATGTCCACAGGATGATTACATGATAATGTGATGTCTCAAATGAAAACAAGTTTATTGAAATAGTTATTATCTTTCATTATGAGAAGAAGGTATAGTTATTTTTTTTATTTGCCAAAGAATTTTTAAAGATAAAGGACAAATAAACTAAACAACACTTCAAATTTGATTGCATACAAATTTTGGTATAAATAATTTATGATTTGTGTATTTGTGTTTCCCATGTAATACATAAGTTGTGATATACATTTTATATAAGCACATTCTAATTTCTAAAGAAGTATTAAATGACATTGAAGAGGTATAAACAAGAAAATTAGTAAGGGCATGCAGATAATTCATAAAAATGCCCTGGACAAGAAAGGACTGAGCATTCATTATTGAAAACTGACATTTTCAAATTTTCATGACAAATAGACAAATTATTAATAGAAAGAAATAGGACCAATTCGCAATAATTTAATGCTTGTATTTTTTTGTTTTATTTCAATTTTTCTTTTGTTTTAATTTTTGTTCATTTTTATTGTTGCCTTATATCAGCCAGTTCACATTCTCACACCAGAGATGTTTATTGCCTTTACAGTGTTGGCACTCTATGTTTAGTAAAAAAATAAAGCCACCTTGAACATCTTGGCGGGGGTACATAGAATTGTGGAATGCCAGCAAGCGTAAAGCAATGAAACACACAAGCTACAATGACTTGACTGTTTGGAGAAAATTTCAGTCATATGAGATATTGAAAGAAGATCACTCAAGATTGGTATGGGTTGAAGAAATTGATAAGGATGCCTAGGTCTTTCTAGGACCATAGTTTCAAAGCGAGTAAGTAAATATTTTACTCTGATTCTCTGTGGTGACGGGAAAAAAGAGGGGTTGGTTTCTATTCTAACTCAACATAATACTTCTTTATAAGCTCTTTTTAGAGTATTTAGGTGGTATCAAATATGTTCTGATAAATAATCTCTTTAAAATAATGTTGTAACAACTAATTTACCCATGTGGTAGCTCTCTCATAAGATGGATGGTAATATTAGGAAAACATGTTTATTCATATAAGGGTCATTTCATTTCAGTTCGATGAGAAAATTACACCCACCATATTATTTTTATAGTTTTTAATAACTAGAATAAATAAACTAACACTTGGATTGTAAAATAACTTGAGCACTAAGTCGAGAAAAATATTATTACAAAGGTGGCCTTCAAAAATATTGAGCCATTTGGCGTGAGCTACACCCCCAAATTGTCCGTGTCCTAAAACTTTTTTTGAAATTACTTTCTGACCCCAAATGAGCATTAGGTAGCTTTTTTTATTTTTATATTATTGCCAACATTGATGTTTGCTTACAAAAAATTGTCCTCTATATTGGTTGAAAAGTAAGATAGGATTTAGTTTTCTTTAAAAAACAAATTTAATTTTCTTCAGCTGAGTAATTGCAACTATCCAACAGTTTATTAAGGGGCTATAAAGTCCAAATTATTAGAGGTCAAGCGAAAAACATTTGTATGGTTACATATACTATGGAATTGAAAAGGTATTTCTATACTTTTTATTCTACGGGCCACATGATACCTCCATTAAGCCCTGCGGCTTCTAATATAAAAATATCAATTTATTGATGTCCAAAACCGCTTTCAATGAAAGTCAAACATCGATTTATTGATACATCAACTATAAAAACATTGTTGTTTTTTATTTCTTCCCTGTAACGGTATTTAAAAAATACTTTTTATAAATAAAAAAATAGTATACTTTTTGGTTCACTCAGGAATCTTATTTTCTTTTTTTAAAAAGTCCTACAGATTAAATATTATATACAATGAGTTGTTTTTTAAATTCTTTAAAAACAGATCAAAACCTAGAGGTCTAATAAGGGTACTCTTAGCAGGAGAAGGTTTGAAAGTGTATGTTATTTTAATTAAAGTTAATTTTGTTTACTATTCCAAAGTACTGTGCCAGAGATCGATGAGGGTGCCGAAATGAAATTGAAAAAAAAAATCCAATTTCAAAATGCCAGGTCTGCGTGTGCGTGGGTGTGTGCACGCCCATAATTGGCATCTCTAAAAATTACAAAATCTGTTTCTAGGGGCTCAAAAACATTTAGAAATACAACCCCGTCTTCTACTGATGACTTTTCAATAGAGTGCTAATGTCTATTATTTCTGAATGAAAATAATTAGATTTCTAATAAGAGTTTATTAGTTTTTCTGTTTCTGGTACATGGTTGTGACAGAGGACATAATCTGAATGTTAATTTTTTTTATTGTTCTAAAATTATATAGTAAAATTACATTCATAGAATATAAATACCAGTGTCAAAATACATTTTGATTGAAGTAAAACATTCTAACCCCTCTCCCTTCCAAAAAACATATATGTTGTACAGAATAAAAAAAAAACAATTGAAATGTCTTCTTTTTTTTTAAAATAAGTGAGTATGATTGTTAAAGAAAATATTAAATATTAATGACAAAATGTGAACTGTTTTTTTTTTATCTTCACTATGAAGTATTCTTAGAACATAACTAAATAGTTCTAACTTAACTAATAACTAAATCCTATTATTATTATTAACAAATAAGAATGAGTATGCTGTAAGGGTACTGCTAATAGCTGCTTAAAAATTTATAAAAGAAAGTCAATTTGATTTGTACAACTTAAAATTGGGGTTTTATTTTTTCATAATTGTTGCAATACTTTTATTCTTTTTTATAAATTTTATTTTTTTGAAATTTAGAACTGATTGCAATTTCACATACATCCAGCAAATGTGGAAAAAACAACTATCTAGTGGTAGCACTCCCTAAACTTTATATTCTAATATGTAATATTTTTAAGTTTATTATTATATCCATAGACATTACTTTCTTCATCATATAAATATTTTATTAATAAATAATTCTCTTGACTAAATTATTGTTCCTTTGTTTTTTGTTATAGAAATACCTAAATAATTTGTTTAATTGTAGGCCCAAGTATTGCATCTCAAATGCAATCTCAACATAGAACAATTCCTGTGAATTTGGCCACAAGTGGTTTACTTTTAGGTAGTACTTCTCCATTACCAGTGGAAACCATAATTCCTCCATCTGAACCTCCACAATCAAGTATGTAGTCTGTTGTATTCATTCCTTTTTTATATCTAAGGACTTAAAAGTAGAACCTGGATTTTATGTTCTGAATACTGCAGAATTTGCAGTTATTATTCAATAAAAACTAAAGCAGAAATAATTTAATCAACTTAAATGTAATATTTTGTACATTTTTTTTATAATTACCTTTTATTTTAATGTTTTTAATTTTGCAAGTATTGATAATTTATTTTCATTGCATTTGACATGGTGTTTCCTGTGGACAAAAAAGTATTTGTTCACCATATGTTTTAGCCAAAAATCTTTTTATTTATGTTTTCAACATAAAATAACTATAGATAACAATCAGAAACTTCATTTTGTATTAATTGTACAAACAAGTAAAATTTTATAATTCATATTGTATGAAAAATACCAAAGTTTTCAAATATGAAATGCAAAAAATATATTCGTACATTTAACTAATCCAATGAAAATATAATAAATATTAATCTCAATATTTTGTAGGGTACCCTTTCACGTTTATCACATATTGAGTCTCCTTGGTATCGGTTCCACGAGCCTCTTGTTCCCTGATCCAATTTCTTCCTAAGCTTTTTTAAGATTATTTATTAAGTCTTTCCAAGAGGAACAAGAATATTTTCGGATTTTTAATTCCAGCAATGCCCATAAACTTTTAATTGGATTAAGATCCGGTGATTGTGGGAGATGTTTTAAGAATTTTTTGAACATTATACAGCAATCACCATTGTTTGGTTTTATTGCTGTGTGCTTGGGATCGTTGTCCTGCTGAAACATGTATTCTCCATTCCTAACTTACACACATTTCTATTTCAATTGCATCGCAACACGTTCACATATTTGTCAGCATTCATAATCCTGTCAATAAAATCTAGCTCACAAACTCCGTGCTTCAGTGTGGGTATTTCCGTGCTTGTAGATTTTGGGATTCAAATACCTTTCCTTTTTTACTCCAAACATATTTATTTTTTTTGTCAGATCCAAATATATTACACCTTCCTTCATCCGAAAACAACACATTTTCCCAAAACGTGTTAGATTTATTTACATGTCCAATCTTTTCTTTTTTCTGTTTATTTGATTTATTAAAGGTTTTTTCTTATCGTTCTGCTTCTATAGCCAGCTTCATGTAGCTGATTCCTCATGATTTGGGGTATTATAGATTTCCCCTAAGCTGAAACCTCTTAATTTCAGAATTTTTACGACTTTTATTACAATTTCACGAGATTCTCACAGTGTCAACAAGAGTTTTCTCTCTGGGCGGGCTCTGTTGTTCACTAATCAGGCTTTAAATTTCTTTAATGTATTTCACTGTTGTAGTACTTTTCCATTTTACTTTTTTTTCCAATATACCGCAAACTTAAACCCTATTGAAAATGTTATTTGTAAGATGAGAACTCAATTCTTTGGACTTGTGACTCATTACCTAAGAAATATTTTTTAGTACTGAACCAAACAAGCAATTTCTCGTGCAGTTTTATCCTTTAATCTTCTGCAGTAACGGATTATAAATAGAACGTTGAAACTCTGTTTTAATTCCATAAATTATCGTATCATAAATATTTGCATTAGTATATGAATAATTTTTTTGTGTACAGATTATTGAAATATTAATGCTATAAAAGTTCTATGAAATTTTAAATTTTGGCATTACATAAAATAAACTCAATATGAAGTTTGTAATTTATATCTGCTATTATTTAAAGTTAAAAAAATGTGAACCATTTTGGCCAAAAAACGGTGTGTACGAATACTTTTTTTGCCCACTGTATATGAAAACAACTAAAAATTGAGGATACTTGAAATATCATAAAATATTTTTTCATTATTTTGAGCTCAAGTTGTTTCAAAACTCTCGCATACCTAATTTGGTAATTTAAGCCATCAAACTAAAAACGTAGTCGAACCATTCGCTCAAAAAATAACAAATATATACAATAATTTGTAGTCAAATTGTTTCAGAACACTCCAAGGATCTCACTGAATCGCTGAGCCTTAAAACTTAAAAATTACTTCAGCTGTACACTCAAAAAATTGTCACACATCTTCAAATGGAAAACTTGAACCATTTAATACCATAATTTGTTAGTATTTTAAGCTTGAATGATTTAAAAATACCATGGGATCTATCAGAATAATTTGAGCCATAATATAACTTGAAAATTTGTAAATTTGAAGAGGACTTCAATATTAAAAAAAAAATGTTTCCACTTTTGTTGAATTTATTTTCACAATACAAAATATGAATGGAACTAAACATAATACGTAAACAAGAAACAGCAAATAAACTTATAATTTCTTTACATTGGTTAAAAACATATCTGTTATTGTTACCCTTAAAAAATCTATCGAATCAAAATAAACCAACACGATTAAAATAAAGATTATTATAAGGTTATTAAAAAAAAAAAAGAGAAACAACAATGATTGTATTTTTAATAGACAACTACTTGACAATAGTAAAAAATAAAACTTAAATGAATATTAAAATATTTTACATGAAACAAGTATGTTAATGTATTAAAATAATGATTGTTAATGAATAAAAGTATAATAATTAAATAAGTGAGACTATAATATAAAAAGTAAAATAATAAAACATTAAAGTTAATTAACGTTATTAGAACTTGCAATTAGTAATAAAATAAAAAAAATAATTTAAAAAAACTGACTATTGAAATAATCCTATTCATCTTACAGGAATGTACTTACATATCTTCTTAAACACCTTAATTGATTTTTATGGAAATTGACAAAAAAATATTTGAAATTGGTGAAGTAGTCATATGCCTTTCTTCCCCGAGCAAAACTTAAGACTCATTTGGATATTAAAATGCTTCTATGCATGGGACAAAATATATTTGTCAGGGTTTGTAATATGTAATGGAAGGAACCCAACTACTACATAATTGACGATGTAGAATCCTTGTTCTAACTGCAGAATGTTAATTTAAGTGTTTTGAAAATAATTGACGCAGTGCTAATATTTGGTACCCTTGAAGAAGCCCAAGAGGTTATTCAGTGAGTCATCACATTCAGGAGTAAAATGTACTCTTAATGAAAACATTTGTTTATAAGTTTCCATGGTTTCTTTTCGTAAGTTGATTTAGAATTGTCTGAACTATACTAGGAAATATGATTTATTTTCCTCAATATTTCACCAAACATATATTAAACATACTATAAATGAACTTTAAAACGACTTAATACGAAATAATGAAATGTATTGTCAAAAATATGATTTAGATTTAGATGCTGTAAAAACCAGTAATGCTTATTATATATATTTTTGGACTCAATCCAGTAGTATAAATTAATTCATAATAATCTATACGAAGAAGAAATATTCAACTATTAAATTATTTTTGATGGATAGTTATTATTATAAATAAACCAAACTCAATTATTAAGAATCTCTCTGTTCTATGCTTTGTTTTCATGAAATTTAGTGAAGCAGAAGTTGATGGCTGCAATCTGCCTAAAGCTGTTAAACAAATCTAGTTCTATTTTTAATATTAACTTTTGCTCTCTTAAAGTTAACCATACATATATATAATACATATGTGTCATCATCTAATCATATATCATTCGATAATTTTTTGCACCAACATTCACAAAATGCTGACATCTCTTTTATCTCTGTTTGGTAAAAATTAGAATTTAATTTATTTAGAATTAAAAGAACAAGAATCAATTAGGTAGATAATATATTTATTGGCTTAAATACAGTGTAGCCATAGAACCTAGTCCAATTGGTGTTAGTTTAACAAGATTTAATTATTTTCTCTAAAATACAAATGACAAATTTTTGTCATGTGGACGAATATGTGTTAAGATAGCTCAAGGGTTATTGAGGTAACACAGAGACTTATTAATAATTTTATGTATTATTAATTGAATTTTGTTTCCAATTGTTTCAAGATTTAATTCTTGTCTTTTATTAGATGGAGGGGAAATTGTAGCTGAAGTTGTTGTTGGCTCAGGAGTAGCATCAATCGAGGAAAAAGAAGATATATCAAACATCAGTACATCAAGCATTGGGGTTGTTAATTCACAGATCAATACAACAGCTGCTGTAGTTGAAACCAAACGAGAAGGACCCACAGCTGATGAGAGTGATGATTACCGTAGTGAATGTGAAAACTGCAACATGAGACAGACGCCTGGGTATGAAGAAGACTTGGTTACCATGACACTTCATCGAAGGACTGGTGAACAGTGTGATCAACATTTTTACTGTAGAGCATCTCTTACATTGCCTACACACCCCAGGAAACAGCTAAGGTATTAAAATAAAATATTAATTTATTTTATAGATTGTGTTAATTTATTATTCTTAACTAATGAAGCTATTGGATTATTAGTTAATTTACTATTCTTAAATAATGAAGCTATTGGATTATTAGTTAATTTACTATTCTTAAATAATGAAGCTATTGGATTATTAGTTTGATTGATTTTATGAGAGGATTAAAAATATAAGAAAACCCAACCTACTTAGCATGATTTTAGCTTTATGTGAATTGCAGAGTGAGCCCAGTCAAATCCCTGAAAAGAAATAAGAAATATATATGTATATACACTGACTGACAAATAATTCCACCCACTTGTAAAAAAAAGTTGTATTTGTATATAATACATGGTATTTGTAGATAATACTTAGTATTTATGGAATTTTATAATCTTTTTTACCTTTAATAATAAAAATGTGATTGGGTAAGAAAGATTAGAGAAAAAAAAATTGAAAAGCGAACCATTATTATTCTAAAAGAAATTAATTACATCATCGTTTAGTAGCGCGTGTTTCCTCCTCTTGCCTTCACTACTTCTTGAAGACGCCTCGGCATACTTTCCACCAGTCGGGAAATGTCCCTTCGCTGGAGGATAGCCCATTCCTCCCCTGAAGAGCCCTTTCGAGATCCTGCAGTGTATCAGGAAGTGTTGCACGCGCTCTTATTTGTCTTCCAAGATTATCCCATAAATGCTCAATGGGGTTCAAATCCTGAGAACGTGCTGGTCAGGCTAAAACCTCAATATTTTTCTGTTGAAGAAACGTCTTCACTATGCGGGCGACATATGGGCGTGCATTATCTTGCATTAGAATAGAACGATCGCCGATTTCGTTGAGGATAGGCAACACATGAGGTTCCAAAATCTTATCTACATAGCAAATGACCGTCAAAGACCCTCCACGAACAACAACCAATTCTGTGCGGCTCTCCATTGAAATCCCAGCCCACACCATAAGAAACCACGTTGGAAAGGTTGGCTCTGGGAAAAATTACAGGCTGCAAAATTTCCTCGATACATGAACCTTTGATATTCAACATGATCCATGTTTTCTTCAAGATTTAGCTTATCTTGCTAATACAGTTGTCCACTTTTTGCATTGAAGAAACGACCAACTGCATCGAAAAATTGGAAAATTTCCCCTACTGTGATTACATATTAGTTCCAGTCACGTTAATAGTCTGCTTCTATAAATAATTAGGGTCGTGAATACTGTTTAGGAATACTGGACCCATAGAAAAAAACGTTTGCCAAGGAAGCTCAGTATAGCTTCCTCGCCATTTGTGTTGGCTAAAAAATATCTATATTACAAGATCTAACATTTTTCTGGGAGAAGCCTTTTTCGGAAATTCAGTAATCCCTCAAAATATACTGGTTTGATATTCATGAGTTGTTTTCATTAGCGATTACTAAAATGCGAAAAAGTTCCGCAGATTGCATATTTGATGACTCGGGATTAATAAAAAAACTGAGTGCATACTGAACATGAATATCGCTACTGTTAGTGAAAAAAATCGTAAGTGAACATTGAGTGTTTTACAGAAAAGCATAAAATCTAATTGTTTCATTATGATTTGTTAGTATAATTTCATAATGTATTGTCCTCTGCTATTTTTCATCGTAGCAAAATGCTTACAACTTTTTGCACTAACAATAGTAATATGTACTTATTTGACATGTTTTCACTCGTAAAATCGATGTTACAAAAACTCCATGAGAGAAATAAGAAAACTAAACTTTTTATAATTTATCATATATCTATTTTAGGCCAAAGGTCACCAAAAAAACAGTTTTTTTATCTCCTGTATACTTTATTTAACGTTTCGGCTTCAGGAGCCATTTTCAAGAACCTGCAAAACTAATTTAAATTTATTTTTTACCATTCAAATACAGCCTCAGACACATATTATTTAACAACCACAAGTAATACATTTAGTTTAAAAATTTATTTTTAAACGAAATGTATTTACTATGTATTACTATGGAATTTTTATGGAATCAAAATGTTTATTCAGTATCATTAGTTCAGTGCAGTTTCTTGCAGCACATTTCTTAGTCTCCGGCTTTTAATTTTTTCAATATTAAGTTTAAAAATGCCTCTTAGTGCTGAAGATGTTGGGCATGGTGTGGCACTTATTGATGATGGACGTTCCATTAGATATGCAGCTAATGCCATCGGAGTTCCATATTAGCCTCTGAAATATTGTAAGACGGGAAATGCAACATTCAACTCTCACCCTTCATTTAGCTTTTAACTATTAAGTAATTTTAGAACTGGATGCACAGAAAGATGGAGCAAAAAAATATTATTCTTGTATTGAAGTATTGCTTTTGTATAAGATTAAACAAGAAATAATTTAAAATTATAAACTTCATTACGGACAGACTGAAAAAATTGATTCAGCTCTATTCAATACAGTTGACTTTCTGATTATAAATCAAATAATGAATAATAAATAAACTTGCTCATAAGTTGATGTAGTTACAATTACCACAGGTCATCTCTATCAGTTTTACTTCTTCTTTAACTGTTTTTTTCCATTTAAACTATGGTCTATGTACATTCTACTTCTTTGTTGGTTCCTGCTGTATTGAATTTAATATGGAATGAAAGCAATTTTTTGTTTATTTATTTTCTAGATGTGGCAGCGGTATGCAAGAGGGTGTTACCATGCCTTGTGCCAGAGAAAATTGGTTTAGTAGCATGCCCGAATCCTCAACTTCTGAAGAAGATGAAGAGGAAGAATAACAGATAAGGTATCTAGCTCAAGTCCGATTGCGGCAGGAAACTGGTGTGTGATATTGGAACATACCATTCCAAGCTAGAAAATGCCCAAAATTTAAAACCTACTTCTTTATAAGTTACCTTTAAGCTAATATTAATTTTATATTTATAAATGTATTGATGTTTTATTGTTGTACTACATGATGATGAATGCATTTTGACTTTTTCAAAATATTTTGAAGACCGATAAGATGGTAGAATTTTTATTATAGTGATTTTAATTACCATTTTGATTGAAAATAATGTCCATAGTTCCTTTATACTATATTCTTAGTAATATACTGACTTCAAATAATAAAAATAATATTAGACTTCTTAATCTCTCTTACGACACTGTCAATTAGTTTAAATGCAGTGTTTATTAATTTTGTTTATCTACTTCTTGTAATTTTCTTGAAAATACTATTGTGTATATATTTTTTATTTTCATTTCGCTAGTATATTTATATAAACATATGTATGTTTTTGATTTTAAAACAAAATCGACTAAAAGAAACCTAAGTTTTGTTTTTAGACTTGTAATTCATATATATTGAAAATCGATTGTAATTAACTCTAGATTCTCACTGCTTATTAAATAATGAGAGTTAAACAAATAAATATTAACCCATTAGCGCCATTCATTACCATATGTTAACATAAATTGGTTCTTGACCTTGAATAAATTGGTAAAAAGAGAAGCAGTGAAATCTTTCCTTTAATTTAATGTCAACTCGAGAGTGGGCCAGAGTTTTGAAGTTCCAATGTAGGAAGTTATTAAATCAATAGAGGGTGGTCATGAAAATTATTTGTTGGCTTAAAATGTATAACATGCTGTACCTATAATGAAAAATCAGATACCTTATATTTATATTCATACAGAAAGGATAATTCTAATTTCTTCATGGTTCGGAAAAAAATTATTTCTTTCTCCTAGGGTAAATATTTTATTACTTAAATAGTCTGGTTACATATTCAAGGTTTCGGAAACCTACCATCTTCAGGAATTTTTTTTTTCTTTGTTCCTAAAACTTTTCATACCATTATTTGTTATGTCATCATATTTTAAAATATTTTTTACAATTGTTCTACTTATGAACATACTTATCGTCCTTATATTGAGTGTTTAAGATAAGCTCTTTGAAAAAAATATGGTGCTGATAGATAAATTAATGGAGTTACAATATTTAATTGAAATAAAAATATTCACCTAAATAATTTATTTCAATAATTCAGGGGAAATTCAAGACAGTGTACTCACTCTCCATTACCATATGGTAACAGGCAAAACTTGCAAAACCAAAATTTTTAAAAATGAAAATGGATTCAATAGTTAAAAATATAAAAATGATTAGGTGCTAATGGGTTAAAAATTCAATTATTTCAGATAAAGAGATTGGTTGATAATCAATGTTTGGGATAATAGTAATAAGATTTGATATATTTTTTAAAACTATAAATTATAAAATTTACCAAAAAGAATTTCTCTATTATTAATTGATGAAGAGTTAGTGTTTAGTTGTGCTGGATTATTGAACATGAGAATACTGATGGATCTTAGGTTGAAATTTTTTTTTATTGATTAATATTTTTGCAATCTTCTGGAAACCATTGCCATGTTGGATTGTATCCCAAATGATTGTTTATGTAAAATGTTTGTATAGGTATATCATTATTTTTTTTTTGTTATATATATATATATATATATATATATATATATATATATATATATATATATATATATAATAAAGAAGTAATCATAATGAGGTTTAACATGTTTGAATTAATTTATTCTTACTTTTATATCAATCAAATTTGATTTAAACAATATTGCTAAGAGATTGAGAAGGTAGCTTAAAAAATTATTGGTAACGTGCTGGTTTCTACTTCTGAACAAACACTACCATTATCTCATGCACGATCTACATATAATTCATAAATGAAACTGTTTTTACATGGTTCAATCAAACAACATTGATATTGGATGAAAATTCTTATGCAGATAAGGGGCAGTCCCAAAACATCTTTACATTTCAAATTGACAAAACCTATTTGAACATCCCTCAGATTAATACAATAATTTTTTAATTTGTTTTTAAATTTAAATTATGTAACATATTAACAAAACAAATAAGTTAATAACATGTTTTGTTTAAATTATTGGCTTATCCTTTTTTAAAAAGTATTATAAAATATAAAACTTAAAAATATTATAGACAAATGTTTATCTGTTATTTTACATTTTAAAATATTTTCCTTCAAATTAGATATTACGAGATAACAATGCAGAGATGTTTTCATTAATACATATCATTTTACCAGCAGTTAACATTTAATAGTTTTTCCAATTCTTTTGTTTAATTGCAAGTCCCAGCATTTCATGGTATCACCTCATTATTACATTTTCAAATAGTTCTTTCTATATTTGTTGCAAATATATTTAAGTAGCATTCAGTTTTTTATGAACTATGTTTAATTTCATTACTGCTATTATCTTAATGGCTATCTTCCTACATAAAAAAAAAAAAAAAAGAAAAGAAAGAAGAAATAGGATGTGTTGATTAAACAAACTAACAAATTTATGGAAATCTATGGTCTCAATAAACACTTTTAATGTTATTATTTATTGATATTACATTTTTTTTTCTTTTGAAGTTCAATGTAAACAAATTCAATATCAAAATCAACGCTACAGATAGTTTATAGATTAGTTTACAGATAGTTATAGTTTCGAGTAATAACAATGTCTGATTTGACTACATCAATCAGCAATTTTTTCTTCATTTCTTCCTCTTAATTTTCATTCCTTATTTATTCATTTTTTTTTTATATGTTTGGTAATTTTTATATTTATTTTATGTCAATTTAAATATTTATGCATTCCTAGATCCAACAGTATCTAATCCTTAACTTAATTATAGTTAAAACATCTGTGAAGTTGACAGTTGACACCATTTCACAATGTTAACTTCCTTCAAAATCAATGATGCTAGAAATACCTTGTTCATTTTTTCATCTGATAACTAAAATCAATGAATCCATATTTGCCGCATGGAGTGTGTAACAAAAAGTAAAAATATTGTTATTTATAAATAGTTATGTTTTAGGACACTATCTAAGTTCTATGTTTAATAATGTTAATTCTATACTGTTTATATTTCTTTTGCTGGTCCTTCCTACTTTACTGATAACTTAACTATTCAACTATTCCTTTCTTTAACTCAACAAATACTTATTTCTTTTATCACTTTTGAAACATAAATAATTAATGGCTTAAGAAAAATTAAATAAATCCCAAGAAATTACATTCAGTTTCTATTGAAACATACTGACTGCCTTTCTTCCTCTTTAACTCTTATTTGGGTAGTTATATGATATTCCCGAAACCTTGCCAGGTGAATCTCTTTGAATTCTCCTGAATTTCTGTAAATTTAAAAAACTTCTTATTGGTTTTGCTGGTTTCAACCTTTACTCTATAACATTACTTTGTCTTCTTTCTAATCACTCCAATCAAAAAATCCTTGCAAATCTTCATCAATTTTTATTATAACTTAATACAATTCATCACAATGGTCTTTCTATCCTCCATGTTTCAAAATTGAACAGAAATATGTAATCAAATTTGATGTTAACCCAACCCAGTAATCTCATTGTCTTATTTTCTCAAAAAAGTATATATTTTCCAAATAAATTTGAAACTATTAATCTGATGAGGCTATTTTTAGCTTCTAATATTTTTTAATGTTTTGTAATTTTTCTTTTCTTTTTTTTTATTAGACTTTATAATCACTGTTATTATACAATAGATGTTTGCTGTTTTTAGTTGATTGATATGCATTTTTCAGGCTGTGACTAGTTTTTGAAGACAAAACATTAATAAGCCTATGAAAAGAAATGTGTACATAGTATTAGCTGAATTATGTTTATTGCTTTAATTAACACAATTCCTCAATCCATTGGTTTTTGCTTATCTCTGACTTTAGTTTTTAAATTCATTGTTTAAATGTTGTTATAAAATAAATTTAGTCTTTCAAACATTTCTCAATTTTTGTATGTTTATTTTAGTGTAAATAATTTTTTTTTTACAATTTAAATCATTAACATTATAAATGTATTGAAGCAAATTATTGATAATTCTGAATATTTAAGTAATTGGAACATGAAGAAGTAATTAAAAAAGCTGTTTGAATTGTTTTTGTGAGCCTTCTTCTTCTTGGTATTTTTATCATTACAAAATTAATAATAAGGTTTTAAATTAATATAATTCATGAATTGTTAAACATGAAAAAATAAATTTAATTTAAATATTATGGATGTTCTACTTTTTGTTACTTATTTCAGAATATTTCCTGAATCATGTATATAGTGTGGATTTAAAAACAAACAAAAACCCATTTCAAACAAAATCTCCTATTGGTATTTTAACTTAGTATTAACATTACTACCTTAAATTATGGTATTTTCACAATATCTACAATTTTCCTTTGGTAAATCTGTTTTGAAAAAAAGCAACTGGTCTTCCTTCATTTTTTTGTTTTCACAATCTGTTGGTTCACCTAAGTAAGATGAAAATTAAATGTTGCAATATACAGTGAATAAGGGGTTGATGATTTTAATTACTAATAGCTGCTGACCGTGTTGCACGGCCCAGTGTCGCTTTGATTGAACAACCATAGCATTGCTTTTTCTTCCACAAAGCAGTTTGATCTTCTCCTGCTTATAATTTTTGGAGCCACTCTAATACTCGAGTGGCTGATAGAAAGTCTATTTTCTTCTTTCAAAATATTATAAGCTTCAGTCATAGTACTGAATTTTCGTATTGAATCATTGCTCTATGTGAATAATAATTTTCAAACAATTCATTTCTAAAAAAAAAGACAGCCTCAATGATGAGCATACAAACTTGACAAGGAGAGTAACAGAGATGAGGAAGGCCATAGTCCATTGCGTTTTTATCATTACTATGGCCATACTATGTATATTATCCCATTATATGCGTGTGTAATTCATTTTGTGATTGTAGAGAATCATTAGCACCAATCTTAGATTTCTATATGTTTTAAGTTTGTGAACATTTACTTTTAGGTTATTAAAGCAATACTCCAACATTTTGTACATAATGCACTATTTCAATAAATTATATCCGGAAATAAATTTAATGTTTATGTTTAATAGACTTTGTTTATTTCTATAAAGGAATTCAGAAAGTTTATATCACTGTAGTTAGTATGAATTATGTTTTAAATCTTTTTTGTTATATTTTTTCTAAGGGTGCTTTATTAGTAATATGCTTTAGAATTCTGTTCTATCATATGTTTTTACTTTTGCTTACCTATATTTATTTTACTGTTGATTTTAGTGTAAAACGTTTATTTCAATAAGATAACAAATTATTTTTATATTAAAAAATCGATGGTTGTGATTTGATATGTTTTATGAATTTTACTTCAACTCTATTGCTATTTGTTTCATTTCCTTTTTTTTTTTTTAAATAAATAAGTCTGTCAGTCAATTTTTAAGTTTGACATTAATTAAGAAATGATAGAAGGGCATTAAAAAAGTAATTCAGACAGTTTATAACCATATTAATTGAAGATTGCTGTAACATACCATAAGTTGATTAGCTATATTATTTGTACGAATTTCATACACTACTTGGTACACTTTTGGTCTTAGGTTTCATTAATTCATTATTATCTTTGGTCATGCATTAATGTATTTGAAATTGTTACTATACTGTTTACTTGTAAAATATCAAAATATAATATAATCGAGGATTACTGTTTGAAGAATATGTTTTTTTAGATTTTTTATTTTTCCCATTTCAATCCCCTCTCATTCCCCTTATTATGAAATCATGGATGATATTTGACATAAATGTCCGTTGATAAAGTATTGTTTTATGTAAAAGATTTTTGTGTAATCTAAAATATTCCTCGATTACCTAAAAATAATTAATATTTAAAAATAATTAGCTTATACTTAATATTCCTGTCAATAAAACTATCATCATGTTGACAATGTTCATATTTTTAAAGAATTGAGCTGATTTTAGACTTTGTTATTATTTTTTAAAACTAATTTGTGTTACAGTTTAGTTGTTGGATATTTATTTAAGTTTTGCTATGTTAATATACCTCTGGGACCAGTAGTTGCTGGTGAACTTTTTTGTTATTTTTTTGTTACCTTGATTGTATTTTACTTATGAAATGTGCTCAATTTAAAATAAATATATATAATTGATTTCTTTTTATATGTATTTGTACATTATTCTGGTATATCTCTTTTGCATGTATACATTTTATCAATCTTGCAATTTTATTGTTAAAATGTGTATTTGCCTGTACCAATTGATGTAATAACTATTTTTAGTGATAACTGATTGGTAATTTAGTTTGTATAGTAGTTACTTAATTGGTTGAATAATTTGAAATTGGGCTTCACTTTTGTTTGGGTATATCACCATGGGTAAGATACAAAACTTTTTTTGTTTTAATTATAAATATACTTAAATCAATTTCAGTCTCAGTCTTCGACTGGCTGAAAAAGTAACTATTCTTAACCTACTTTTTGAGCTTCTTTTGCTAATGCATGATAATCATAGTTTTCATTTTGGATTAGAGAAATCAGAAAAAATTGCCCTTTTTTTACAGTAATGTATTTTATGAGTCATTCATTAGTAGCTACTCGTGCCTACTAATACTATAGTAAAATAATAATTTTAAATAGAAAAAAAATATTTATTTGAGTTTTCAGTACATGTTAATTTATTCATAGATCATAGTATTCATATTTTTTATGTAGACCCTCATGGCCAGTTGAATGACTATTTTCATTCTCTAATTTGTTGGATGCGTCAAGAATGATATTTTTGAATGATCAATTGTTTGAGGAACGTGTATTATTAAAAACTAATTACAAAAAAGTTTAATTTGGAATCAATATCTAATTAAATTAGCCTTTTTTTTTTTTTTTTTTTTTTTTTTTTTTGTCTTGTCGATTGTAATTTCCTTAACAAATTCTTCTATAAAAAATATTGATTGAATAAAGTATATTTTCTCAACTAATTGTTTTAAAACTATCACCACTGTACTTTTGCTTTCCTTATTAAAAAAGATTTAAAATAAAAAAAATTATTTTATTTTTTATTAATTTATAAAAAAAAATTATTTTTATAGGAAGTTGTTTTAAAGTACAACTAGATACTTTTGATGCAATTATAAATACATGTATTTATAATGTATTATAAATACAAAATACGAAAATTATTAATACTAATCTTGTAATACTATTAACCCAAAATTGTTTATTTAAAATACTTTTTCTGAAAGTATTTTAAATACATGGTATTTAAAATACTCTGTGTTTTAAAAACACAAAACACGTATGTTTTAAATACAGTATTTTAAAATACTTTTTGCCCAGTTCTGGTTTAAATGTGTAATAGGTAGTGGAATAGGAGTTGTTTGAAGGAATTTGTGGATGTGGTTTGAGGTATGGAGATCCAAAGAGTTCCAAAAGGAGATAGCAGGAATGATGTCTGATTTGCTAAAGGAACTGGTTTTAGGAGAGAAGATATATTTATCTATAGGTAGAGATTGGGGTATACAAGCAAGAAACCTGGCAATCCCAAAGATGAATCTTATAAAGCAATTCATGAGTCACTCCAGTCTTGTGGAAAGCCCTCTATACACCAAGCAACTGTAGTCGAAGTGGGGGAAAACAAAAAATATTACAAGGAGCTGTTTGTTTTTTGTTTTTTTTTTGGAAGAGATTCACGAAATCGTAGATATTGTTTAAGAATAATTATAGATTTATGGATAATCTAGGTAACACAGCAGGGTGGCCGAACGGACTAAAGTGTGTGCACAGCGCACCTCCGTTGCCAGGCAACCTGATATATGAGACAATTAATATAAAATAATCAAAAGTTCGCGTCCTGGAGCCGGAGGAATCTTTGAAATCCCCGCCCATACCCTCTGGCCTGGAAAAACCCCGTGTAGCTTTTAAGCATAGGAAGGGAAAGACGCGGAAAATATAAAAAAGGGTAATCTGGGAAATATGGTTTTTGACTGGAAGAAATGGATGGGACAGTTATTAACATAAAGTAGTGGAGAGAAAGGAAGGTAACTTATGAGGTACATGGGACTGATGATAATAGCCTTAGTTTTCTAAGGCTGGATCTGCGTCCAGCTTCAGTACATTTTTTTCTGCCCATCTGTGGATACAGTCAACATCCTCTTGCAGTTTTGAGGTAGCCTCAGGCATCTCAGAAGGTTGGAACGATAGGTAAATTTGTATCTTCTGCATATAAGTGATGGTGCGAGTGATAATTGGAGTCAGGAAGGTCGCTAATATAAATGGAGAAAAGGTTCGGAGAGAGTGAGGAGCTCTAATGAACACCTCATGATAATTGAAGGGACGAGGAAGATTTGTTAGGATAACAACTATCCCGAAGCGATTTCGTCAAAAGTATTGCAACACCCATAATTCTTCAGATTTTCTTGATTTTGACCTTATTCCTTATTGACCTTTATATATATATATATATATATATATATATATACATTTTTTTTTTTTTTCCCTACGTGGTAACCCCACACAAGGATTGTTTATTTGATTTTCCTTCATGCTCCATGCCTTAAAGACATACTACATGAATTACATTTGTTTACAATTGTTTTTTTTTCTAGTTTCACATGATTTACATTTTTAGTTCAAATTTATATACATTAACAAAAAAAAAAACACAAAGAATAAACACACAAAAATTAAATCGGAAAATTAAATATTAAACACACAAAGTCAATCCAACAAAGCCAAAAAGAAATCACCCACGCTGCCCATCCCTGGTTAGTAAGTCGAAGTCGATCGATCTAATAAATCTAAGAAAGTCTGTCTTGAATTCAGTAAATAACTTTTGTTCCGTCTCAGGCCAATTTCCTCTTTTGATAATTATGCTTTTTATTAACTCAAATCGCTGTCTGTCAAATTGTTTACATTCATATATTATATGTTTAAAATTTTGAACCTGTCCGTCTTCATCACATAAGTCTGTTTGTATAATGTTGAATCTTTTAAGATATTGTTTTGTATTCCTATGTTCCGTAAGTACTTGCGTAAGTTTATAGTCATTACTGTGAATGTGTCTGTAATTGTGAATTGAAATGTGTGGTATAAATCTGTGTAAGCTTGGTGACTTAGCTGAGGTCACCCATATGTGATCCCATCTTTTGATGAAATCCAACTTTAAATTCATCTTAATATACGATAAAGGAGCTTGATGATACGATGGCGGCAAATCGCTTTTAGCTGCTTCTTTTGCAAGGCAATCGGCTCGTTCATTGCCCTCAATCCCACAATGTGCTTTTACCCATTTTAGAGTCACTACTTTCCCTACAGTTCTCATCATTAACAATTTGTTTCTAATTTGGTCAGTCAAGTAATCATGAATGTCCCAATTATTAACAGAGTCTAGCAGAACTTTGTTGTCTGTATTTATAGTATCGTGAGTGTTCATTTGTAGAGGGTATTCATATATGTATTCAGTCACCTTTAAAACAGCGAATTTTTCTGCCTGATTATTTGAGCAATATGATTCTAATTTATATTGATGTTCTATATTCCTATCATCTTGAGCTCTGAACAACCATGCACATCCAACATTCTCGCCGTCCTTACTACCATCAGTGAAAACATCAGTATTTTCAGAAGTAATTCTTGGTCCAGTCCACAAACTTGTTGCAGGGTGTAACCAAGATTTACAGTCAGTGATTCTTTCTATTTTGTCCAGCGTCAGGTCTTTGTATCTTCTCTTTCCTTTTCTAATGTTATATAAGGTCGTTCGTTCTTCAATCTTCATTTGGATTGGCAACAGCCCTGCCAATAATATTGTGGCCTCGAATGATAGTGTACGATAGCCCTTACATATCTTAATCGCAATTAACCTCTAAAGCCTTTCCAACTTCACCAAATTTTTCTTACGTTTAACGGCCGGATGCCAGACATGCACAGCGTAGAGCGTCTTAGGAAGTACAGCAGCTTCATAAATTTCCTTTAACACTTCCGATCTGAGTCCCCATGTCGCTCTTGCAGCCACTGATAGTCCATTTATAATCCTTAAAGTGTTGTCATATAGATTATCTATATGTCTGTTCCAATTCAGTTTTCTGTCAAAGAGAAGCCCCAAATATGATAATGTATCACATTGCGTTATTCTTACTGTATTGAGTCGAATATCCAATTCTGGTACAATTCTCTTTTTTGTGAAGATTATATATTTTGTCTTGTCTAGATTAAATTTAAGTTTGTTGCGTCTAGTCCATTGTCTCAGCCTTAATAATGTTATGTTTGCTATTGTCTGTAATTCATCGAAATCTCTTCGTTTTACAAGTAATAATAAATCGTCTGCGTATGCTAATAATGTTGAATTTTCCTGTAGGTCTATTTCGAAAACAGTATTTATTAAGATGTTCCATAGTATAGGCGATAGTGCTGATCCTTGAGGAGTTCCTAGCGTCAATTTCTTGTCAATATAATGAAAGTTTGTTTGTTGTACATTGAAAGTGCCCTGGAAACAAAATCTAATTGCATTATGCTCAAATTAGACATTGTTGGAGCTTTTGATAATGCATGGACACCAATTATATTAGAAAACCTGAGAAAATACAATTGCCCAAAAAATATCTTTTTATTGATTTCCAGTTTTTTCGATGACAGGACGATTGAAATCAGGACAAATAACTACATATTTAAAAAACACCTAACAACTGGTATACCACAAGGCTCATGTCTTTCTCCTACACTCTGGAACGTCCTTCTCAATACAATTTTCGATTTACAATTGCCTGACGGAGCACACATCTTAGCTTATGCCGACGATATCCTTCTACTAGTAAAAGACAAGCTATTACCAAAATTACAAGTGCTGACCAACCAATCTCTTATCATCTTAGAAAAATGGGCTACAGCTAACAAACTAGAATTTAATACAGACAAGACAAAATACATGCTCTTTACACGAAAACAGAAACTTCCAAAGTTGGACATAAGACTCTACTCCAAGACACTAGAACAGACGGACACAATGAATTATCTAGGATTGATATTCGACCGGATACTGAATTGGAAAACCCACACAGATATGGTAGTTTATAGATCTCTGAAGACGATAAATGCCCTCACTATTGCAGCAAGATTAACTTGGGGACTAGGGACCCAGGTATTAAAGCTTATCTACGAAGGTGCTATAGTACCAAAAATCTTGTACGCTATACCAGTGTGGGAATCAGGTGCCAAGAAGCAGAATAACCTCACCAAACTGCAACGGGTACAGCGGCTTATGGCTATCAGGATAAGCAAAGCATTTAACACCGTATCATATGATGCAGCTTGTGTCTTAGCTGGTATACTTCCAATACGTTACAAAATCACAGAACTGTCTACAATATACAAAATTAAAAAACACACAATGGGATACAAAGACATAGTACGCGACAACATCGAACAAGAGCAACCCTTAGAACAACGGTTACACCCAGCAATACAAACCAAACTAGTACAATACTTGGAACAAACAATAGAACTACAAACAAACATTGTGGACATTTACACGGACGGAAGTAAACAAGAACACAAAACAGGCTGCGCATTTATTACAGAAGGAGACGGCGACTATTATGAAGAACTACACAGACTCGGACAGAATTGCTCCAATAATCAGGCAGAAAAACTGGCAGTTCTAAAGGCTACGGACTACATTTTACGACAAAAAGACAAAACTGAATCTATTTACAACATCTATACTGACAATAAAATAGCCATTTACTCAATAAAATACAAGACCCACTAACAGCTCAACTTAGAAACAATTTCGTTATATATATATATATATATATATCCCGAGTGGGCGAATTAGAGGATCGCTTGAATAACGCAGAGCAAGGACTATTGAGTGGATCACTGGAGATCCGCGGTATACCGGAGCGACCGGGCGAAACGCCCGCTGCTTTGGTGACCAGTATAGGAGCAAGCTTGGGGATCAGGCTTAGTGTGGAGGACCTGGACAACGTACATCGCCGCAGAAGCCGAAAAGATGACTCGCGACCACCGTCTGTTATCGCACGCTTTGTCAGGCAATCAATTAGAGATGATCTAATTACGAAAAGGAAAGTGAAGGGGGATTTCTCCACGCGGGATATCGGTTGGCAGGAAAATGACTGCCACCGAATTTATCTTGGTGAAGAGATGACTCGCACAAACAGACACCTCTATTGGCTAGCCCGGCAGAAGAGAGCGGCGGGAAAAATCAAATATACGTGGTTTGCTTCCGGAAAGGTGCGGTGTCGAAAAGAGGACGGACATAGAGTCATCCTGATAGAACAGGCCTCGGATCTAGATGTATTTGACTGACTACCTAGAAGCCGTCAACCCCTTAGCCTCATTAAAATAGTCTTACTTCTTCTCTTAGTGCTATCTCTACACCATCACTCATCAATCTATTTATTTTCAAGTACATTCTCTTTATTTATTTTTAATGTTAATATTACTTTTTCTTCACTCAGTTTCATGTACGATAATCGCTTTTCTGTACTATCTACTCGTTTTGTCTTCTCGTCACCAAACACTGACTGTTTCTCTCCAAATCCACTGTATGTCTAGTTCCCTAATCACATGTCAAGTTAACTCTCAATCACTTTCTGCCCATTATGACGAATTCCTGCAATACTTTACCCAAAACTTTTATCATATCATAGCAATATCCGAAACCTGGCTCAAACCTTATATTCCATCATCTTCAGTCTCCTTGCCTAATTACATCCTGCTCCGTCATGACCGGGTAAACCGGACTGGCGGTGGAGTAGCCATGTTTGTCCACAATAGCCTAAAGACCCGAATCCTCGATTGCTCCCCATCTTCCGATCATCCTCATGTAGAATACCTCTTAGTAGAAATTCTCAGTAATATTTCTCCTATCCTTTACGCCGTGGTATATCGCCCTCCTCTCGTGCCATTTGACCCGTCCTTCGAATCAACTCTATTCAACTTCGTTCTCCTCTATCCCAGAATAATTATCTCCGGTGACCTCAATACCAATTTCCTCTCAAACTCCAATGACAAATCCTATTTAGAAAATCTGTTTTTCTCACTTCACCTATTCATCGTTCCTTTTTCCTCCACCCACCACACCACCAGATCTGACACTTGGCTAGACTACTACATCATCGACTCAGCACAAAACCTCCTCTCCGCCTCTCAATTGCCAGTATCCTCTCTTTCATCTCATGATCTGATACAAATAACGTATAATATCCGCACTCCTCCAATCCATCCTCGAACTATCACTTTCCGCCAACTGGATACCCTTACTCGAGAAAAAATATTACCTGATCTAGAAACATTGGATTTGAATGGAATATATCATTGCTCCTCTGTCGACACCATGGTTGATATTCTCACCACCAATCTTCTCAATATACTCAATACCCACGCTCCTCTCAAAACCTCCACTTTCCGTCATCGTCCTGCTCCTTGGATGTGTCAGGAAATTAAGGATCTGCAGAAGAGACGCGACGCTGCACGCAGACGCTTCAGACGGACTAGGCTTGCAGATGATTATCAAATATTCAGAGTGCTTCGTAACACGACACAGACAAGGATCCGACAAGCGAAAGCGAACTACTTTCACGAAGCCCTTTCCTCAGCTCCTGATATAAAATCAAAATGGCTTCTACTTCGTAAGCTTTCCCTCTGTGAACCTTCTAGATCCCCTTCCTCAGTTTTCCCAATATCACCTGATGACCTAAACTCCCACTTTATATCGGTTTCCACCTCTTCTTTACCATCCCCTTCCGGCTTTTCTCCAGAGGTACCTTTTAACGACAATAATTTTTATTTTTCCGACATTTCTCCCACAGACCTTATTACAGTTATAATGAAATCCCGTTCCAATTCCGTAGGCCCAGATGGCATTCCTATAAAACTAATAAAATTATGTCTCCCTGAAATCCTCCCAGCACTCCTTTTCATCTACAATTTCTCCCTGCAGAATTCATTATTCCCGACCTCTTGGAAAAAAGCCATTGTCCTTCCTTTAAACAAAAAGCCTAATCCATCCTCTCCCGAAGATTTCCGCCCAATATCAATCCTTTCCAATCTTTCTAAACCCCTAGAAAAGTTAGTGCAATCCCAAGTTTCCAACTACCTTGAACAATCCAACCAACTCGATCCTCTCCAATCTGGCTTCCGTCCTGGCTACTCTACACAATCTGCTCTGATTAAAATTACTAGTGATATCCAGACTGCAATAGATGACAAAAAACTAACCATACTTATACTGCTTGATTTCTCCAAAGCTTTCGATTCCATTATCCATTCCATCCTTTTCAACAAACTAAAATCATTATCCTTCTCCAATAGTTCCATCTCTTGGTTCCAGTCTTTCCTCTCACAACGAACCCAAGCAGTTTCCATACCTAATCAACCTCTATCTGCCTACCTTCCTTTATCCTCAGGAGTTGCACAGGGTTCAAGCATGTCTCCTCTTCTTTTCAGTTCTTATATTAATGACCTAAATGATTCAATTATCCATTGTTCCCACCACCTTTATGCCGACGATTCTCAAATCTATTTATCCTTTTCTCCCGCTGAGTTATTGGTGGCATTTGCCAAAATTCAAGATGATTTAGATCGAATTAGTGCCTGGGCCAACTTAAATGGATTAAGGCTAAATGCTGCCAAAACTCAGGCCATTCTCATTGGTTCCAAGCCCCTTCTTAGATCCCACACCAACTTTCCCTCACTCTATCTAAACAACCACCCCATCAACTTCTATCCCTTTGTTAAAAATTTAGGCTTTCTCATAGATCAAACCCTTTCCTGGAATCACCATATCTCTCATATATCCCGCCGTGCAATTTCTACCCTCAAACTATTCCATCACTTCCGCCATCTTCTACCCCAAAATACCCGTAGACTCATAGTTTCCTCTCTCATCTTTCCCCACTTTGACTATAGCTGTGTGGTGTACGATGGCCTCTCGGTGGAACTGCGTGATAGACTCAAAAGACTTATGAATTGCTTCGTAAGATTTGTAATTGGAACCCCGAGGCGCTCCCGTGTCTCCCACCACTACACTGAGTTAGGTTGGCTCTTCCCCTCCTTAAGAAGACAATATTTCCTTGGCACTTTCCTTTATCAAATCATTACCGATCATCGTCCTTCTTATGCCTACAACCTTCTCCAATTTAAGTCCTCAATCCATTCACTCACTACAAGATCCCGACCCTCTGACCTATACATCCCTTCTCATAGATCTGCCTCATTCCAAAATTCCTTTATAGCCCGCTCTGTCATATATATATATAACGAAGTATCAAACTTAATTTCCATCTTTTTCTTTCATAACCACTGAATCACCAAGGAAAATTAATAAAATAAAGTAAATTAAATGATTAAGTTATTTCCGAAACCTATATGAGCCAAATCCAAATTTAATCATTTCTTCCATTCTTTCTGGTGGGTTATACAGTCTTTTCATCATTTACATGGAGGCCTAACTTTTTCGCAGCGTTTTCGAACTCCTCAAATACTCCCAATAAAGGTGCTGTTGATCTAGCTGATATTACCACATCATCTGCATAGGCTAGATGCTGTGACAATCAATATAACAGGCTAAAGACAGTTCATATGAAGTCATCAAGAAACCTACCCGAAAGAATAAAAGAAATGATCAACTTTGGAAGCCACACCTTCAGGATAGCAAACCAGTTTAAATATTTGGGTGCTCTTGACAAACCAAAGAGTGAACACCAAGAAGAAATTAAGGCAAGAGTAGCTGCTGGAAACAGGTGCTCTTCAAAAACTATTAAAATTTAGATGCCTGACCAACAGAGCTAAGGTCATATTATATAAAACAGTCATCAGACCAGTTATATTCTATGGCTGTGAGACTTTGGTACTTTCTAAAGAAAGTGAAAGAATATTAAAAGTTTGGGAAAGGAAAGTACTCAGAAGAATGAACCTGTCTGCGAGAACGACAACTGGAGAATAAGAAAGAATGAGGAGTTGAAAGAAATAGTCCAAGAACCAGATCAGGTTTCTTTTGTTAAAAAGAATCAGTTAAAAATTACTGGATGGTAAGCCTGGAGGAGAAAGAGTTAGAGGATGTTCACGATTAAGATGGTCAGAGAGTGTTGAGAGAGATGGGAATCAGAGGATGGAGGAGACTCACCCAGGATAGGGAAGAGTGGAGTAGGATTGTAGAGGAGGCCCCAGGCCCTTGCAGGGCTGTAGCACCATGGAGTAAGTAAGTAACTTTGAAAAAAATTTTAGATTATCTTGCAAATAAAGTTGTGCACTTTTTGCATTAAAGAAATGACCAACTGCACACAAAATTGGAGCATTTGTGATTACAAGTAAGGTTCAGTCATCTTAATAGTCACCCAAACATGGCGGATTGATGACTTTGACTTAAGTTAGTTTTGACTTTAGTTACTGAGAATCAGCACTGCTTAATTTCGTCATAGTTGGTCTTTTATTAAAGCTGGATAGTCACAGAATAAAAAAACATGAAGAAACATTAAAAACTAATTGGCTTAGGCAATAAAAAACACCAGTAAAGTCCATTTTTTTTGTTAAAATTAAAATTAACCGTCGTTTGTAATTAAACGGCCAACAATAACGGAAAACGTGCTGAAATAAAACATCTGGAGAATATATTCTTATTTCTAAAACACTTATTATTTTTTAAAATATTTGAATCTGTTCCGTAGAAAATGCACTTAAGCGGCAGAAAAACGGTACTGGCGTAGGTGCCTCCAGGCCTCTATCACACCATTCAGTACTCATAAATAGCTTAGTTATAGTGCTATAATAACTTTTTGGTACATTATATTGATTCTATTAACGAACAAATATTAATACAATAATTTAATTGTAAAAAAAAATGAAAAAAATATGTTTTAATTTATTTTATTTTATTTTTTTAAATTTAACTACCTTTATTCTACAAGGATGTCGTTTAAGAAGATCTCTATTATAAAAGTTATATAATTATAATAAAAAAATTAATTTTAAAAAACTTTGCTGAATATTTTGAATTTTTTATTGAACAGTTGCAATTTAACACTTTGTTTCATATGTCTACTGATTCTTAGAGGTAATTTAAATTGTAGATACTTCCCCGTAAATGAGTCATATTAATACATGTTTTATAAACTAAAATAATATATACTTGATCTGAACTACATATAATGAATTATTTTGTTCGGAAGGTGAACCATATCATAAAAAATAGAAAATTTTAATATTGAATGCATTATTCTCTCAGCACAAAGAAAGATGGAAAGGTCGAAGCTATAAGTTATTCTAGGTAACTGGAAGTGATTGTTAGTATTTGGTCTCAAAATGAGGGAAAACGCGAAATTAGACCCAAATATGGAAAAAAAATACATTAAGCGAACGACAAAGGCAGAGCCAAAATTTCGGAAAAGAAAACGAGGATCATTATCCATTATATGGATAAACGCATATATAGTAGACAAATGAACAGATTATTTCAAGATGCTGCTAAAAGGGGATCAAAATGATGGATCAGTCTGGATGAAATTAAGCAGGTTTATTATGGTGAAAACCATTTGATCAGCAGGAAAGATTTGTTCGAAGCAATTGGTAAGTTAGCAGATCTGGAGGAAGCTTTGTTTCCTTTGGTGCGCCGTAGTGTCGAATCCAGCTAGTTGAAGGTAGAGAAGACGGGTTCATCGTTGGGACTGGGCAGTGGTCCTTCAGGTATTGGTGGTGCATTCCTCGTCCGCTCAGCTTCCCGCGCTTCATAGCTTTTGGTCAGGAGTTCAGCCTGTTCCTTAGGTATCAGCAGCTCATTCCCCGACGTCAGGTGGACAGTCCTCTTCTTGTTAACAAACGTTCTGACCAGTCTTCAGAACTGGCGGTGGTCATCATGTGTCCTCCAGTGCTGGTCACGCCAGAGTGAGGTCTTCCAGTCTCGCTTGAGGCTGGGTATCTGTCGGCTCATCGCATTGATGACCGGTTTCAAACTGTAGTCACGCGTGCGCTGAAAGATGTTCCTCAAGTTGTTCCTCTGACTGATCAGGGCGAGGATGTGACGTGGTGGTCTTCTGATGGTGTTGGGCTGCGGGGCGAACCGAGAGATGTTCTGGTTGGCTGAGTCCTGGACAGTGGTGGTGATGACACCCACCGCCTCGTTCACCTCTTCGAATGTCCGGCTCAGCATTACTACCGGTAAAGTGGTTTCAACAGAAGACCTGTATCCTTTCCAGTCGGCCTTGTGGAGTAAATATTTACTCGCCGGTGGTGTGACTGGTATGCCCTCGATCGTGTGAAGCACGGGCCGGTGATCCGACGGTCCATACGGAAGCGCTTGGCAATCCGTAATGGTTTGGAGAACTCTGGTTAATAGCAGGTCCAGTGTTGATGTCCAATCAGATCGGGCTGAATGCCGGAAAGTGTGTACACCTGGGTGAAAGATGGCCAACCTAGTCTTGGTGATATACCTCCCCAGTGGATAGTCGCTACCACACAGCCAGGAAGAGTGTCTAGCATTGAAGTCCCCAAGGATTACATGCCGACTCATCTGGGCATGTTGTAGCAGCAGCTTAACAGAGGTCAGTCCAGCTCTGGGTCTCCTATAGAAACAGGTGAAAACGAAACGAAAAACAGATCAAACAGCAACTTGACTAGTGGCAAACGGGTAAACTAAAAAAAAAAACAATTGTTTTTATCCTTTCTGAAGAACAGTTCATTCGTTTGAGATCAAGTACTGTTCTTATCAAACGTTTGGGGTTTTCTATCCCACCCATAACCTCAAGTCGATGAAATGAGATATGTATTCATTTCATGGTAGCACTATAATTAACGAAAGGTTGTATGAATGCGAACCCTTTGCCTTGCATTATCTCGAAAATACTACGTTTGTGGGCTTAAGAACGCAGGGCTTGATAGTTCCGAGAGAACTATCCGGCTCTTGGTGTACACATCAAAATCTTCAAAGCCCAATTTGTCCTGTATTGATCTATTGAGTTACCTCCGTTCCTGTATTGAAGTCCAACAAAATGTTCATACCGACTTTAATTATTTTAGTAAGAAAAACAAAAGCGGAGAGTTTGATTCGAACACGAAAGGTGAAATTCTGAAAGGTGCTCCATTCATGGTATTTGAGCATGACAGGAACTTATATTTGATAAAAAACAGATTTCGAGCCTTACTATTATAATACATGTGGAGATTATCTATTGCTGTTTTCATTCGTTACGAATTGAAACTTTTGTAATGCTTTCATGTATTAGTTCTGAAAAAGTATTACATAGTATCTTTTTAACCATTACTAAATGTATGCATTTAATTATTTTGGTTTATAAAAAAAAAAAATAGTCTACCAAGTAACGTCAGTATAGCTTCCTCACCGTTTTTATTGGGTGAACAATATCTATATATTCAAGGTTTATAATTTTTCGTTTGAGAATAAAATCTCTTAATAAATATAATAAACTCTCAGCATTCGCAGGTTTGTTATGTACAAATATTGTTCATTAACCAATATTAAAATGAGGAAGAGTACCACATTTTCAAATTGCGAATTTGATGATTCGTGATTAAATAAAAAATACCAGTGCATACTTGTACATGGATATCGCTACTGTTAGTGGAAAAACTCGTATGAAAATATCGATAGTTTCACGGGATAGTAGGTCACTTTTTTTCGGTTATTTGCTTATATCAGGAAAACTATTCATCGCATTGGCAATGACGTTCTATACAAATTAAAGCTGATAAAATTTGCAATATGATTGATTACATACATTTGTTTCGCTATTTCGCTTAGTTTCCGAGCTATCCATCCTTGCCTATTGTTTATTGCTATTCTTCAAGTTTTCGCTATTATCAGGAAAACTTTATTTTTTTATTATATTTTTCCACCCTCCCATACCACCAGGGCAATACGGGTGTATGCAGTAGCGTGATGTTATGCATTAATGCATAATAACACACTACTGTCATAATATCAGTTAACATAATTCAAAGCTGTGCACACAGCTAGCTCTTCTAATTTTCTTCATTCTACACCAAATTAGGCCTGGCTTCCCGAATGCGGAGGTCTTCCCGGGACTGGTCCTCTTCTCCTTCTGCAGGCACCTATAGTGAAGTGAGGTGGATCCACCGCCGTCTTCCAGCCATTTATGAACTCTTGGAACCGCGGGAAGTTTTCCTCACTCACCAACTGAGGAAACTCCTCCTCAGTGAGGACATAAATTCCCGTGGTTCTCATTAACCTGGCTCTTAATCCGTCAAAAACAGTGCAGGCCGTGACCACATGCTCAACGGTCTCCAGAACACCACAAGTGGGGCCGTGGGGATCTATATCCTGTCCGAGGCTATGAAGTTTAGCTCTGAAACCCCCATGCCCCGCGAGAAATTGTGAAACCCAATAGTCCGAGAATATCCATTTCGCTTGTAGCCGAGATTCAACGGTGGGGAAGTATTTTCTTAAGGTACTGCCTTTCGGAGTCGTCACCCACCGTTTGCTCCAATCTACAATTGTATCCTCCCGGATAATCGTTTTCCATTTATTTAGGTTTTCAATAATTCTCATCCGTAGGTTCTCCGATAGACCTGTTGAGCCCTCCATCATGTAATCGTACCTGGTCACTTCTTCTCGCAGGAGCAGATCGAGAGGCACCACCCCCGCTAAGACCTGCACTGCTTCATGCAACGTAGACCTATATGCTCTGGTGACCCGAAGCAAAGCAGTTTTCTGAGTCGATGCTAGCCTGTTTCTTTGTCTGAGGAACCAGAAGGGAGACGCATACCTCAGGATACCCTCCACAACACCTTTATAAATAGTGATAGTGGCTGGATACCCGAGTCCCCAAAATGCGCCCCCCGCGCGACTTAGACCGTTCATTGCTAGGGCCACCCTACCTGTCAGATATTAGTAGGCAGTGGAAGGAAACCGCTCTTCCTCTAATACTCCCAGTAACTCATCAAAGACTAGCTTCCATAGAGCAGAGCCAAGCACTGATCCCTGAGGGCAACCTCTCTCTATGGAAGCTTCTACCTCGTAGTAATTGCCTCTAATCTTCACAAATCTGTCCTGAATATAACTTCTTACTAGAGCGTATATGTTACTGGGAGCATCGTACCTCTGCAGCCGCTGGAGCACGCTAGGCCACCATACACTGTCGAAGGCGGAGGATATGTCGAAAAGGAGCAACATGTCATGCCGCTCAGCCCTCTCCTCAACATCTCTGCGCACTCTCAGCATGGTATCAGCGGTTCCTCTGCCTCTGGTTGATCCATATTGCCGTGGATGACTTGCTCTAGCAAAAACAGGTCGTAAACTAGTTATCATGAGGTTCTCCAGGACCTTGCTAATCACATGGAGGAGACATATAGGTCTATATGAATTAGGGAGTTGTTTGTCCCTATCCCCTCCCTTGTAGAGTAGTCTCAAATCAGCGGTCTTCCATCTTTTTGGAAAGTATCTCATATTCAAACATTCATTGAAAAATTATCAGTAAAACTATCCATCGCATAAACAAAGGCGTTGTATACTAAATTAAAGCTGATAAAATTTTGTATATGATTGATTAGTCCGTGGTACAGACCCCTTTTTGTCGAATTATTAACATCCGCCTAAAGCTTCGTAAATAGTTTCATCTCATCGGAACCTACAACTATTTTATTTACGAAAACTCTTGGAATTGGAGCGTTTTCAATCTATCGGGGGACAAACTTTTTCTATTTAATTAGGTACTAAAACTCGAAAATAATCATTTGCTTTCTACATGGATCGTAAGATAATTTGATCACAAAATCGAGGAAAAAAGTGGCCTTCTAAAATATTGAGCGGTTTGGCGTGACCTTCATCTTCAAATTTTCAAAATAACGATGTTATATAGGACAAACGGCCCAATATTTTTGTAGGTCACCTTTTTTGTCGATTTTGTGATCAAATTATCTTACGGTCAAAGAAGAAAGCAAATGGGTATTTACGAGTTTTTAGTGCCAGTTAAATTAAATAGACAAAGTTTGCTCCTTCCAGATTGAAAACGCCCTGATTCCAAGAAGTTATCGCAATAAAATAGTTGGAGGCTACGATGAGATGAAACTATTTACGAAGTTTTAGGCGGATGTTAATAATTCGATAAAAAGGGGTCTGTACCACCGACTAGATTGTATACCTTTTTTTTCTCTAGCTCGCTTAGTTTCCGAGATCTTCGTCCTCAGCTATCGCTAAAGTGGAATTAAATAATCAAATTTTCTTCAAGAATATTTATTGTTTTACTAGTTTATCTTCAACAGTTGAAAAGTTAGATCAGTTATTACTTTATGTGTCGATTCCGAGAATATGCAGAAAAAAATAATTTTTATAATAAATGTTATTGTCTATATGTATATGTACATGTGTATATATATATATATATATATATATATATATATATATATATATATATATATATATATATATATATATAGAGAGAGAGAGAGAGAGAGAGAGAGAGAGTGAGAGAGAGTTAAAGCAATTATAATGTTTATTATAAAAATTAGTTTTATAATAACTTATCTTACTTTTGAACCGTTAGAGATAAACTAGTAAAACAATATATGGTAATAATTTACATCATGCCCGCAGCCTTTTGGGGAGGAGTGGGGACGCTTATTCTAGAGGATTGTTTACATTTAGGTTACAGTTATGTTAGGCTATCTCAATCCCCCACCACTTTTTCCTCCATAGGCACCTCAAAACTGTTAATTTTTCATATTTTATTGGCAGTATTTTAGTTTAGAAGCTTAATTTTGTTGTTTAAGTGACATGTTTAGTTTATTAATAGGTAGTTTTTTATTGGATAGTTATATGTTTTAATGTTTAAAGTGGTAGTTTTGGTTTAATGTTCAGTGATAGTTTTCATCTTCACAGACTCTTATTTTATTAGTGATATTTTGTTTAAAAGTTTAATTATGTTGTTTTAGTAATATATTTAGTTTACTAATAGGTACTTTTTATTTAATAGTTATACATATTAGTGTTTAAAGTGATAATTTTGGTTTCTTCTTCATAGACAAAATCGTGAGTATACTTTAATTCTTTACTTTATTTTATTAATTTTCCTTTTTAATTCAGTGGTAATGAAAGAAAAAGATGGAAATCAAGTTTGTAACTTTGTTATAAGAAGCTAGTGTCTATAGTTTGAGGCTACTAGCTAACACAATTTTTATCTTGAAGTCAGTAGTTTCTAGTATAAAATTGAAATTTGGTTTTCCTTTATAGTTATGATTACTTTCATCATTAAAATATGAGTATAGTTGATGATCCTTAGCTTTATTGAGATCTCTAGTAACTAAAAGTAGTTTTCTTTTATGCCAGAATAAATGATATGATTCTCATCATGACTGATTTTTAGAAATAGATTGTTGTACTGCAAAAGTTCTGAAATGAAATTATTATTTTTCTTGTTGAAATCCTAAAACTATTAATGTTTATTCAAGATGTTTTTTTATCATTTAAGGTCAAGATTATCATTTCAGGATCATCAACTACACTCATATTTTTAATATTGAAAGTAACAATAAGCAATAAGGAAAACCAAATTTCAATATTAAACCTGAAATCACTGACTTCAAAATAAAAATTGTATTAGCTAATAGTCTCAACCTATAGAAATATCTTCTATAAACAAGTTTCAAACTTCATTTTAATCTTTTTCCTTCATAACTATTGAATTACAAAGGAAAATCAATAAAAGAAAGTAACAAATTAAAGGATTAAGTCATTTTGGAAACCTATATGAGCCCAAATCAACTCAGCAAGAGGTGATTTAAGAGGATTTTACATAAAGAAAAATGAGGGTAATTATTTACAAGTGGTACTCCTCCGGCCATCTTGTAAATAACCACTTGTAAATAATTACCAAAATGAATATTTAATAGTTGACCGTTGCATTATGAAGGAAGAATATGGTCCGGGGTTGCTGTCATAAATAGGCTAAATAGTGGTAAAACTATTTTATTGAAAGCCGACGTTTCGACCCGACTTTGCAGGTCTTCTTCAGGGCTACGGTTACTGACTAGTCCAACTACAGGAACTGAGTACTATAGAACTTTAGTTGGACTAGTCAGTAACCGTAGCCCTGAAGAAAACCTGCAAAGTCGGGTCGAAACGTCGGCTTTCAATAAAATAGTTTTACCACTATTTAGCCTATTTATGACCGCAACCCCGGACCATCTTCTTCCTTTCTTACCAAAATGGGTTCTGTTGATGAAGAACACATAATTAATTGTCACATTATTAAAGATAGTATTCTTAAGGGGTTTATTGTATTTAGACTTAGGATAAATTCAATTGGTAAAAATAATTTCCCTCATATGTCTATTTTTAGCAGTAAATCTGTAAATGTATATGTGCAGCATTTATAAATTGAAATTCCTTTGTAAATAAATAAATATTCTCTGTTTTATCTATTGTTTTTTATATTCCTTTGTTGATTAAAAATGTTTTCTATTTCAAGTTAATTTGGATATTTTTTCAATCAATTGATAATTGATTGTATTTTATCCTTACAGTTTTATGTTTCACTACTAGTTATTTTTACTTGGTATATCTAGTGTGATAAAATTGAAAATATATTATAGCCAACAACCTCTAATTTCCCAAAAAAGTATTGAAAAATAAATAAAACTAGGGAAAGCTTATATTCTGGACTAATGGAAAATTCAGGTGTGACAAACATTATTACAATTTATCATATTATGATTATTAATCCATTTCAATGATAGCAGGTGTATTGATATTGGTAAATAGAAATTTTCAAATTATACAAAAACTAAGTTATACCACTCTGAAACAAATACTCTCCTACCACCAGGCTTAGAAGTAAAATGAACAACTTTTTCTATTTTAGATGCAATATGCAATATCTACATTACGGTAAGAGGTAAACCATTTCATAAAAAATATTTTATATCAATGATCAGAAATGAATCTGTTGATCGAGGATCAAATTTTGAACTATTTAAATTTGTAATAATAGTGGATTTATAATAGTTGGTGTTGTCCAAAATCAGTCTTGGTCATGCACTTTGCAAGATCAAGACCGGAAAAAAAAATCCCTTTTATGAAGAAAAATTAAGGTAAAATAGTTACTAAAACTTGAAAAATTGAGTTGCCATATGTAAAGAAGTGGTATAACCAATATCATTTGGAATTTAACTCTCAATTTTTCATTCAGGCTTAGTTAGGTTTTCCGTATCTAAAAAATTACAGTAATTTCAAACATCTCATTTCTCTATTCACTAGTTTCATTTTGCTGTGGAGCACAAAATATACTTCAGAGAATTCGTTGTTTACATTGAACAAACTTTGGATCATTATTCTTTCTATAATCTATTCTTACTCCACAGAAAGAACCTTAAAAGTAAATAATGATGTTGCTTTTACAACCCTCATTTCTTAGTCTGCCTGTGTCCCTTAACAGGGGTGCCCAGAAGGGAGTTTCATGCCACAAGTTGCGCCATCAAAATTTTTAAGGAGGCACATGTTGACTGGATTTTGAATTTTTGAGTGAAAAGTTTCAAAACAGAGAATTGGGAAGAAACATGGGACATACCACTCCAGGTATAATTGTATATGATCTTGGAATTGTCTAATCTTACTTTCGCTTGCATTGCTTTTAAGAAGGGGAGTGAAATACAATTTTTGGAGAGAGGGGGATGGTTCATGCGCCATCGACCTTGGAGGGAATGGGCACCCCTTAAATAGATGTACAGGGAAAGTTTGAACTAATTAATATATTTTACTAATTGAACTAGCGTAATGAATTAGAGAGTTGAGAAAAAATGTTACGGGAAAAAGATAAGGATAATTTTGGTTATTTTTCTAGAGGGGAGGGCATACAGAAAAAATTTCAATAGAACCTCATTCATCTTCAATAATCTGCATAGACTTTAGATAAAGATATTTTTCCAATCATGTATTTCAACTTTGAAATTATTTTCTTTTTTTATATCAAAAAATAATTATAGGCTAGGAAAATCTTAATCTTGGTATTATCCAATTCTCCAAACATGTTAGAACAAGTGAATACATTTTCAAGAATTTAGTTCAATAAATACTACTTTACTTAGAGAAGCAAAGATGCAAACATGCTAGTTCCAGCTCAAATTTTTTTCCAAAAAAGTTCGAATCTCGTAATTTCAAATATGAAACTGCTTATTATAAGTAGGTAAAATTTGACACTTTTTTCTTATGTGTGTATTCGCTTCCTAAATATAAAATTTTCATTAAAAACTGTACTGGGTATCCTGACCCACCCCTGTATAATATGGAAAGGAATGACCCATGGTATTTATTCCATTTAATAAAGTAGAATTTTTATTTATTAAGAAGTAAAGCACTAATTTTAAAAAATATTCTTTATAGTTTGTGTAGATTCAAGAGTTTTTCTAAATTTATGTGTTCTTGGTTAATTTTTGTAATATGGTAATTTCTAATTTCCATATTTCTTAATTCTATTAAGTTTTCTGTGAAGACTTTACACGTAAATTAAGAATACAACAATTTTTATTAATTGAAACTTTAACATAGAAGCACTGTTTGCAAAAGTGGTGTAAGTAATTTTTATAATAAATAATTAATTAAGTATTAAGTGCATTAACTGATTGGATATGCTAGAGACAGATTATTTTTAACAAATAAATTGAATTTATTTATTATTAATTTGTTGAATTTCTCCATAATATTTGATTAATTCAAAACTTCAGTTTTTTACTTACACCATTTTAGTATTCAATGGCTCATGTAGTGTACTAAAGAAAAGTCCTTGTATTTAAGTGAATTTTCCTGATAAGTTTTTAAAGAGATAAATTATGATTTGTTGAAGAATTTCTTTAAATGATTGTTATGCAACGATCAAAGATCAAGAATACCTCCGAGTGAGGTTGTCACCTACCTCAGCATTAAGATTTGAAAAAAGTTCGAAGTGATAGCTTATTTGGACTATTTGAAAAGTAGAGTGACCATAGCCTTTAACAGATTCAGTTGTATAGAGGGCACCTTTTGGGGTCTCAGATGCCTAGAAACTGTGAGCATTTATAAAGGTTTTATTTTGAGTAGCCCCTGCCTGGAGTCAAAATGGCTCTGCTTCAAGTCACCAGATTGTACAGGACGGTGTCCATAGTATCTCCAAGTGAAAATAGAAGAAGATCGTAGGAGTTGGAAAAGGATTATCTGGGAGGATACAGTAGAAGAGTGGAACTGGCGGTGGTTGACAACTCCAAAAGGAGCAACCCTGAGAAAGTATTTTCCCACCATCGCATCGCGACTAGAAGCAACTTGGGTCCTCCCGGACTACTACACCTCTCTCCCTTTCTGAATATCATTTTAAACTCTTCCCGATTAAATGTAAATTCCATTAATCACAATAGTTTTATAAATCTATAATCATAAGTTGAAGTCTATCTGGCATAAAAGCAATGAAGGCTTAAGTACACACTATCCTAATGATATGACATTCAGTCCTCCTGCAACACAATCCTCTATATCATTAATGTACCCACTGAAAAGAAATATACTAACATTAAATTGGTTATTTGTGAAATGACAAATGTACTATTTTTAAGATACAAATGTATGGATAAACAATTAATCTTTACATTAGTTATGTAATGTGTTTTCTGTTACTAAAAGATGCTTCTGCGAATAATGCACCCTGAACAGCTCTCAACTCAAAAGTGGTATAAATGTGTCATTTTTTAAAATAACCTATTCAATTATTCCCTAATAATAATATTTTATTATGTGATATACAATTTTAATGTTTACAATAATATACATTATTCCCATACCGTATCCCAAATAATATTTCAAGGAGTTCTGTCAATCCTTATTGACTTCACTGTTTAAGGTTTAAGCTCATTATTATTTTAACAATTTTGATTGATACTCCTGTGTTACAATTTGTAATATAATGCCTAGTAGTGAACTATATGTTTAGTTCTATAATAATTGCAGATAGCAAAATATATCAAACAAAGTATAACATGTGCCTTATTGTCTTTCTTCTGCAAATTTAAGATAATTATAATAAGTAAGATTTTAATAGAATAATATTTCCTAAATGCTGCCTATATTCTTTAACTAGTTATTGGATATTAATGAGTAAGCCAATAATCTAACTATTGGGTTTTCAAACTTGATGCCCATGTAATTCATTGTGTCATTCTTATCCTCTACTTTATGAACAGGGAATATGATGGATAAATAAAAGCTATTAGGTATTTCTCGCATTTCAAAGTCTTTATTAATAGAATTGTGTAGTTGTTTTAAGTAAAACATTGCTGTTTTTTTATTTTCAATATATTTTAACATTATTAAACTATTTATTATTTCATTTATATCTTTTAACAATGAAACTGAACAAAAGCATGAACAAAATCATTTCTGACTCCAGAAATGAAATAGCAACTAACAGTTGAAGATTAAATGCAAATGAAATTAATGACTGGAAAATGATGATGGTGGGAGAATGGTAGGATTTTCGAAAAAATATGTATGTAGAGGAACTAGGAACTGGATACTGTCAAAAATTAACTTGAAGTGCAGGATGGTGGGTAGTCGCGGGAATTTCAAAAAGTAGGGGAAAGGAGAAGAGTAGTGGGGGCAACAACTACTAGGCGGGTAATCTAACCTAACCAGGAACTATCATTGAGGATAAGCGCCCCCACCCCAGCCCAAAAAGCTGCGGGCATGATGTAAACTATTACCAACATTTATGGTATCGGGTGGCTATAAATCGTAATAAAAATAATGATAACCTTCTTATAAAGAAGGTTAAAAGGTGACAGAGTATTTGGCGGGAATTTTCGTATTTGATTGTGTGCGTTATAACTTTTGTGTTCAAGTCTTGACTACCTAAGGCGTGTTGCAAGTGTTGGTAATATTTTTATGTTGAATTTATTATGAAATTGACATGAACAGGAGAGAAGAGTACAGGACCATTCATCAGAACAGCTTACGTTTCTTGAGAGAAGCCAAAAATTTACCTTGTAAGATTTGTTTATTTTTGTAAAACTGTTTTTATATATTTTATTTTGATTTTGCTTCTGTTTACAGATCTTACTAACAAAAAGCTCATACCATATCAAATTGTAAACACTACATCTATTGATGTCAATGACTCTTTTTTGAAAAGAATTCAAGCATTGTTTGAGAAAAAATTTTCAGAATTTGAGACCAATGTTTCATTGATAGCTGGTTTAACTTTCTCATGCCCTTCTATGCTGGTAAGTTTGACTCCTTATTATATTTTTGGTATTGTGTTGTAGAAACTATGTTGTTCAATTTTTACCAATCTTTTTTATTTCAATCAGTTTCAGGTTAATTTGAAAAATGGGACCAAGATTTATGAATCTATGACTATTTCTGTTTCTGAAACTGAACAGAATGGGACTGTTTCTTGGCCATTGTTGCTAGTTTTAAAGCAATCTAAAAGGGATATATTAATGAAAATCCACCAATTTATCCAGAGGACATTTAAATGTAATTTGAGACCTATTCAACTCACGGAGCCTCACATATTATGGTTGATAGGTATTAACATTATTATTTTATAAATAAGAATTATCTTTTTAACAAAACATGTATGTCAGTTGAAAAAATGGTTCATATGTTTGTTTTGAACCTTGATTTAACTTGTATAATAATAGGCCAAAAGGTACTTCTGTACAAATGTCAGTGCTTCTTCACAAGTGTCTCTCCAGCCTGACAGCTGGATGTAAAATCATTTGATTACTGTTTATGGAATTCTTAAAGGTGACCAAGTATAACCGAAGATAGATACATGTGACTGATCACCTTGGTAAGGCCCTGGCCTCATTTCAGAAAGACCAGTTTGTTTGTTTATCTGTATGCTGTGGGGTTTGTTTATCTTTTATGAGCGAATAGAAGCCTGAATTAACGATCTAAGAAGCTGTTTTAGGCCCATTGATGGTTTGTGGAAGTTAATTAAATATAACTGAAGGGAGATTACCTTTGCGAACATGGTTGTCATCTTCTGAATTCCATCTACATTGTATTTTAAAATTTTCAGCCCTGAAGATGACCCACATGTTTGGGTTGAAACGTTGGCACAAATAAAAAAATTTGTATGATGACTGCGTCCTGACTATTTATCACCCAAGATATATAGAACAGTTGACTAGCTTCCTTCAAGAATTTTATTTTAATTATATTACTTCATTTCATTTCATGGAATTTCTTTTCTATAGTTAACATGATTGTTAAAGTAATTCCTCCATTTGTAAAGAATTTCAGACTTTTCGATCACCAAGTTGCCTTCTTTATCCTAACAGAATTAAATTGTTTTAATATAATTATTTCTTTCTATGTTGATCAATCTGAAGAATTTCCATTTGCTTTGTGATAGTGCAACAGTTCCATTTTTTCCAGCTCTTCCCTCTGCTACTGTCGTTTCTTCCTGTCTCCAACTTGGCATTAAAGTCTGCAGCAATTAATTTTATATTACACTTCAGGCAGTGCAGGCATCCAGCATCATTTCTAAAAGTATTCGACGAGAACAGCGACCTCTAAAATGCATTTATACTGAGATTTTTTTTTAAGGAATATATCCTACTAAATGAACCCCCAAACAAATTATTAAACCAGGTTGCCAATGAGGATCATTTAATTTCCAATTGAAAGAGAAATTAAAACTGCTGTAGATGATGCTAAAGGGCTAATTGTTGAAACAGTCATTAAGAATTCGCATCAAAACAAGGATACAGCCATCATTTGACAAGACGTTGATCTCTTTATGTTGCTCATAGCTCTTGATACCAAAGATGCTGTTCTTCATATATATTCTAGGTAACATTTAATAAGGGTTGTACAGTTCGTGTGATTTGCAGTCTTTGAATATTTTGAGGAACTATAAAGAATCCATATTGTTTGCCTCTGTCATTAGTGACTGTAATAACACTACCATACTTTTTAGCAAAGAGAATTAAAAAGTGATAACATTCATAAGAAGAGTGAGGATTTAAGAAAAAAAAAAAATAGAGAATAGCCGTAAAAAGGTTTTGCTAGGAACTCTACTCTTGCTGTCTGAGTATGTTCTACATTTAAAGAGGGACCATGATTTCCTCATTGCTTTCCCGAAGTTATTATTAATGTAAATTTCAGAAGTAAGAAATGAAATGAAAAATTTCTTTAAACAATTATTGAAGGAAGGTAGTCGACTATTCTACATATCATGGGTGATAAATAGTCAGGACGCAGTCATTATACAAATCTTTTTATTTGTGCCAACGTTTCAACCCAAACATGTAGGTTGAAACGTTGGCACAAATAAAAAAAATTGTATAGTGACTGTGTCCTGACTATTTATCACCATGAAAATTTTTTTTATTATTCTGGAAGAATGTCCCTTAAGAATAAAATTAACATTAAAATATAACACTAAATAGTGCCGAGATCAGTGTGACCAGACTGCTTAATATAAATAAAAATTAAGTGGAATAAAAGTATAAATAAAAATAATATTTTTACAGTGATTAGAACAACAACAGTGCATTCAAAATTAAATAAAAAGAAAAAAAAATAAGCTAAATGAAAATTATAATAAGTATGTGGAAAATAGCACTAAACTGAACTCTAGGAAACATTTGATGACCAGAAAAAGTGAGTTTAGTATAAGATAATATTAATTAGATTGAGCAAGAAAAATATGGTTGAAAAGGAGAGCTTGGAATGAATAAACTGCTTAGCTGGGCCGGAAATTGGACTCTAAGGGGCCGGGTGGCCGAGCAAATTAACGAGTGTGCACTGCACCATGTGTTGCTTGACAACCTGATAATCAAGTTATAGATGAAAAATAATTATAAATTCATGTCCTGATGTCCTGGAGGGCTTTTAACTCTGGAATTAATCCACCATCCTCACCCTCTCTCACGCAAAACCCTGTGTAGTCTAAAAGGCAAGGAAGAGGAAAACAGAAAAAAGGTTATTCTGTTCTAAAAAGTGGGATAGTCGGGATTGAATTGGTCACTCTAAAGGTTTGGAGAGGTTTTAGAGGAGGGAAATTAGACAGAAATCATTTAGAGTTGATGGATTGGAGGTCTTCTTCAAGAAGGAAATTAGAATGGTTTTCCAGGATGTAGGAAAGATAGCAGTTTGTAATGAGTAATTATAGACCTGATTAAGGATCGGAAGTATTGATGGCAGCGTGACTTTAATCAGTCTAACTGGGGTCTTATTAGGAGTATAATTATTGGCATGGGAATTCTGAATGGAGTTAAGGAGATCATTAGGGGTAATGTGAAAAAAAAAGACGTGATGAGGATTAAAAGGGGGATAAATAGCTGGGATGGAGGCAGGGGATGATGAAGGGCAATAGACAAAGTGAGGGTTGAAATCATCAGCAGAAAAGGAGATGGACTGGAATTGAGGTGTATTACCAATGGTCAGCTTCTTAAAAATAGCCTTGGTATTAGAAGTGTTGGATAGGGAATGATGGAAGTAACGGGCTTTGGCACGACTTCCTGCAGATTAAGTACTGTTTGAAGAAGTGGTAATCTTCAAGAAATTGAGTTCGTTTGAACTGTCACCTTATAGTGTCTCTTTCTCTCAGAGCAGGAGGCAGCCAAACAAACAGGGGAGGTTGTCGGATGTTTTTTGTGTTAAGAGAGGTATGTTGGTCAAGGATGCTGTGAAGATGACTAGGGTTTCTACCATGGTGTCAATGGAGTTTAAGGAATAAGTGGGATCTCTCTGGATAGTGTCAAGATCTTGAGACTCCAAAAGCATCTTTTTACCACTAGGGACACCTTTGACTAGAAGCAATCTCAGACTTTTCAAATGCACCTTTTACAGGCTAATAATCTTTTCATACCTTATTCCGAAATCATGCTCTTGATAAATGATTGGAGGAGCAATAAATCTATTAAAAAAATAAAAGTAGCCCCATTTAATTATTTAGTTACAAATTAGAATTTTACTATATTACTTGCAAAATATCAAGGATGGGAAGAACTTGATTAAGTTAATCTTATATAACACTTTTTCTCCTAATCCAAAACTATCAATTTTTTAAAATATTATAATAATAATAATAATAATAAGGCTTAGCGAACCCGAAGGTTCGATGCCGACACCACCAATCGCTTGTTACACACCTCCCTCCACCGTTCACCGTCCAAACCCAATCCCTTCAGATCGGCTTTAATGCAATCTTCCCACCTTCGCTTCGGTCTACCCCTCGGACGCTTACCATTCGGCACAGCAAATATTAAACTTTTAGGAATTCTCTCGTTACTAAGCCCAACAACTTTACAAGCCCATTTGATTCGCCGCGATGAAATTTCATCAATTATATTACCCAGATACAGCTCATGTAATTCGGCGTTGAGTAACCGTCTGAACTCTCCGGTTAACTCATCCTTCTTCGGTCCGAATATTCTACGCAATACTTTATTTTCAAAAACCTTAAGATGCTGCTCATCCCTTAATGTAAGCGGCCAAGGTTCGCATCCATAAAGAACTGTAGGCAAGATAATTGTTTTATAGATTCTAATTTTTAAGTTCCGGGACAAGAGGCGCGAACTAAGTAGTTTTGTCACAGAAAAATAACAAGCATTTCCCGCCTTCAGTCTAACCTTAATCTCTTCTTCAATTTCGTTTTTTCTAGTTATCGTTGAACCTAGATACCTAAATTTATCTACCCGTTCAAACATATTACCATCTATATCGATGTCACCAGTAGTATCGCCATTTTTGCAGCTAACCATATATTTTGTTTTATCCACGTTTATTTCGAGTCCTAGTCCTTTCCCGGCTTTCATTAACGTTGTCGTATTTAGTTTTATAGTTTCAACGTCTTCCCTTAACAGTACCAGATCATCAGCATAGCCCAGCACGGATGTTGTCCCGCCCAGATCCAACCCTTTCTCGGTTCGCATTACCTCCCTAATGGCATTTTAAAATATTATAAAGACAAAAAAAAAAACAAAAAAAACAAGCTATTTATTTTTAAGTTGTCTGTAATCCTGACATTTTATTTACTTGTTTTATCAATACATCATATAATTGTAGAAAATACAATTTTCATTTTTGATACTTCTCACTTTTGTTGAGCAATTTTTGAATATTGTAAGGTTAAAAAAAAAAATATATTGTTTGAACTTGAACTTTAAAATCCATTGTTTGATTGCGCCATAACTGAATTGATTATTTCTTTCATACATTATGGTTTGCATCAAGTCACCAACATTCATTTTTTTGGTTCTTCTAGCAGGTCCTGATCGTTAAAGTAGGTATTTATTTCATTGCTGAAAGCACACAATAAATTAAAAAAAAAAATGTTTAGGAGGCAAAAAAAGGGGAAACCTGCATCACCATTTGGTGCATAAACAAATTACCATTCAGCTCCATTTTAGAGAATTAGATTTAATTAATATTTTTATCAGACACGTCTTTATATTACTATTTATTTGATTTTTAAAATTGTGTTAAATGAAATTTTGTTTTCTGAATTTAATAGGCATAACTGTAAATGAAACTTTGAAAAGAAATCTCAACTGTGGTATGAGCCTTACTTCCAAACTTCCAACAAAGAGTGCTGCAGAAATTGATATATATTTTAATGAAGATGTATTATCAGCATTATGGGACAGGTAATGTGTACTTTATGTACTAATGCATTTTTGAATATTTACTCCATGACTCACTATGAATTGGGATGTACCAATAGTTTTGATGGTTTTTTCGTGTGACCACAAAAGTTTACAGTAATTGTTTGTTTGTTTTGCATTAGTGTTTTAGCTTCTTTCATTAATGTATCTATCTATATATGGATGCATTGAGATAAGGAATAGGAGAGAGCTTTTAAGATTTTCTCTCTCAGGAATCAGCCTTGTTTTGTCGATTTGTATTAATGAGTACAGCCACACTGTTTTGATAACTATGAAGGGTTCTTTTAATTTTATTCTAAAGGGACTCACTGTCCAAGGAAAATGAAGAAATTTTTCATTTTTCATAATGTACCTTGGGTGGAACTGAAACAGGAACTAGATGACAAAGGAATTCCTTAACCCTTTAACGATAGTGGACTCATATGAGTCGAGAGGGAACGAGACCCTGGTGACAGTGAACTCACATATGAGCGGGAGCTTGTCGTGCTCTTTCTAGTTAAACGATGGGGTGCTAATTGATTCTATTTTCAAACTATCTCATGGCCTTTCAATAAGGTCGTAAGTTATTTAGGTAGGCACAAAAATACAATGAAGAAGTTTGGAATGATGCATTAAATAAAAACACTAAAGTCGTCAGAAGAGGTGAAACAAAGTATTCTGTTAAAAGGGCACGGAGAAATGTCGGCTAGTATCGTCCTCAAGGCACGATTCCTTTCTTCCTGCTCATCATCGCTAAAAGTTTAACTTAACTCTGGCTAACCGTAACTTATACCAAAATGTATATGTGTTAGTCAGGTTCAATTTCAAAAAATCAGATAAATTAGAAATGGAAATGGCAGTAAAACAAGAATATAGAAAGCTGAAGAAAGGAGCCGCCCCAAATTGAAAGTAATGAATTGGTAAAAATATCCCATACATGTTCAAAATTTAGTATAAGCATATGACATTCTCATAACTTCAGAATGTGTAAATTCCTTACAAGAAGTGCTGTAAGTGTGGGAGTAAACACTGATTTGAAAAGGAATTAATATCAACCCAAATAAACCAAAATACATGGTAGTATGTCCAAAAGGGATTCTGTGGAACAAGAAACTGAATTGTTATGGATCTGATAGCCCGGGAGCCCTTGAGTGACCTCATCGCAGGCAAAGGTTTGATTGTAAATTATGAAAGTGTATCTTATTCAAAGTAAAATGAACCTTGTCTGACATTCCAGAGTTGCTGCTTTAAAAAATGGCGACTGATTTAAGGAATATCAGGCCTTTAAGAAATTAAAGAATGTTAAATTGTGTGTTGAAATGAATACTTGATAATAGGGTTAATTGGTATGGTAGAAAACCACAGTCGACGAACACTGATTTTTCCTAAATTTGTCAAAACTGAGGAAGGGAGAGGGAGAGAGAGATTAAATACCAGAAAAGTAAGACTATTCTCCTGTTTCAGTGGAAAATTGTCTCAGGAGTTTTCCATTCATCATTTTATTAAAGCATCATTCAAAAATGCCAATAATCTCCAGTCACTGAAAAATTACTGTCTCATGGGAAGGCCGTGAGATATTTTGAAAGTAAAATTTATAACTGAGTATCCTGTTGTTTGGCAACAAGGAGCCCAACTGGCTCTCACCTCTGATATATATGAGTCTATCTTCGTTAAAGGGTTAAGAGCTCTTACAGAACTTCGATCATTTCATTTATACTTTGAACAGTTCAGCTGGTGTATTATCATTCTTTCCTCAGAGGTACTATTATTTCTTTCTCTTAACTTCTAAATACCATTCATTATTTCTTCTTTATTGGGAGGTTTAGTGGAATCTTCAGAATCTTTCTCCAAGAACAATTAGATTCAGAGTCTCTTGTTTTTCTTTATTGATGAGAAATCTGCGTAGTCATGATTCTTTGGTTTAAATGTTTGGCGTCCTTATTAATTTTATTTATCTTAAGAAGACTGCTATTTTTTCCTTAAAGATTGTTTCTGTGTTTGCATGGGTTATATTTTCCCACTACCGTTTCTTTCTCCTGTAGACATGAGCTTGTAGGGTTTATTTTGTCTGTTTATTGCATTCTTGTTGAACCAACATTTTTCTTATTTTTTTCTTATTACTTATTTCAAAATATCAATATTAACATTTTTTCCACTTTTCCTTAATTGTTGTACTTCTATTAATGTTTATTATTTTTGTATCAATAGCTTCAATAAATTTCTAACTTCTTCATCTTTAAACTTAGAGATATCAAATTTACTCACAGAAGTAATATTTACTACTGGACATTAATATCCTGGCTCTAATCTCTGAGATTCTGAGACAGTGGTCCGAATCTGTATTATATAGTTGCAAACAAATAATTGAATCATTAGTTTTTACTATTTGTGTACTGTCACCAAAGGTGGAACCTATTTTCTATTACTACATATATATTTTTAAATCTGTTTCAGCACTCATGATTCACTTAATGATATCATTCAGTTTGAAGAAATTAAAGTCTTGTTTAATCAAATGACATCCCATATAAATAATGTTTATGGAATTGACATATCACAACTTAGTATAAATAGCTTCTCATTGAAAGGGGTCCGTCTACAGTTTCATGACCAGGTTAATTTTTCTATAATTATTATTCTTTTATTTAGAATGCTTATTTATCTTTTAAATTCAGAAATATTCTTCTTTCCTAGTCAACTGCAAATGTTAGAATTGATTTAAATATAAATTAATAGCCTTAAACTATTAATGAACAAAAACAAAAATGAATAGGGATAAAAGTGGAAAACATATTCCTTTTTTATTATTATGTTGAATTATTTTTATTATTTATTAAAGCCACATAAATGTTTTTAAATACAAAATAAACATTGAAAAATATCTACAATGTTAAGAAGAATCCATTAAAGATTTTTTATTTCTTTGAATTCTCTGTTTTGGTTTTATATTAAAAGCCAGTTTACAATTAATCTGTATTTTAACCATGGAGAGGCAATGTCTTTAATTATAAAGAATCAATGATTATTAATTAAAGCTCCCATATTTTTTCACTGACCAATGTAATGGGATTAATGGATTCAAAAAGTGTAATTTTCTATTCTTTAAATCGTTAAAGGCAAACAGAGAGTTTTGTTGGAAGAACAATAATTGGCTTACAAATGATTAATAGTTCTAGAAATGATAGAAGTTCGATTATATTGGTTATTAGAAGTCTAATTAGCTGGACAGCTTGGTCAATACTTACAACTTGCTATTGAGCTTTCAATATCCTAATCAAATGATATGAAATGGTCAACCAATATTATTCCACTCTACCTGCAAAAGTTCCTTGTTTGGTGATCTTTTAGTCTATATTAATTAAGTTGAGTTTACATTTTCTCTAATTGAGGAAAAATATTATTAGTACTGTAAAATTAGGAATTGACCCAAATATTTTTACATCTTTTAACTTAATTACAAATGAATTTCAACTTACTCTGTAACAAACCACAACTTAATTAATATAGACTTATTAAAGGTCATCCAACAAGGAACTTTTTCTAAAAGTGTGGTATCTTCAGTTCAATTAGGTGGTTATAAAGAAAATTGTTAAGAATCCTTGATTTTATGAAAAACTGAACTTACCGCACTTTAATTATTTAAAAGTCCCCATTAAATAGTTTTAAAATAGACAAAATTTACTTCTTTTTACTTGGCAGTCTCTGTAGTTTCCTTTTCCCATACTAAATTCAGTAGATGCTGAAATATTTCCTGATGGTTTGCCCATTTTCTGACTGTCAATTGCATCTGTTATTTCCTCCTCCTATGAAATCTTCTCCATCCTCATTCCAAGTGACATCTCTATGGATGTTTTGTTCTGGCATTGACTAACTTACCCGTATACTCATTCTGCACCTTCTCAAAGTGGGCTGTTCATTATTTTATTATTATTTGTTAGAATAATAATTTTCTCATCTTGTATGTGTTTTATAACGGGCTCCTTTTCTTTCCGCATATTTCTTAGACATCTATTGAAGGGCTTCTAATTTCCTTTTGCATCTTCCTCTAACTTATTCCCAAAATTTTCTCTTTGACTGTAGGACTTTATACTGTGCTCTTTTCCGCTATTCTTTGTACCTTGCATAGTCTTCCATGTTTTTTGTTTGATTTCACTTTCCACTTCTTCGTTCCACCAGGCTGTTCTTTTTTTAATCTTTGCCCAATATTGGTTTTTCCACACACCTCTATTGCTCTCAGCAGTACTTGTTTTATTGTTTTGCAGCTTTCCTTTGCATCCTCAGTGTCCTATTGATCTTCATTGCTAGTTGCTTTTACTTCTATTGCAGACCTATATGCTTCTGCAATGTCTTCTGCTCTAAGCTTATAATTTTTTATTTTTGTGGCTTTGCTAGGTCTTGACTTTTCTTACTTTGTATTTGAAGAAATCTATTTTAAGGAATAAAAATCAGATGGGCTAAATTGCCCTTGTCAACATAATTTAATTAGTCAAATACTACAACCTTGACATTGTAGGTTAGGACTTCACTTAATTAGTAATAATAACCACACACAATTTGATTGCCACAGTCCTACTTAGTGTATATATATGTAAATATTTTTAAATTATGGCGATTAAATTTTTAAACTTTATTGTTGTGATATTGTTTAAATATGTGAATTGATTTAAAATTAAAGTTTGATTTATTAGTGAAGTTTACTGGACTCTGAGGGTTTATTTGGTTCATGTACTGTGAATTCTAAGGATCAAATAAACGACATTGATACACTTAATATTATATTTAATAAACAAAAATAAAATTGGAATTATGTTTATATAATCTATTATTATAAATATATATATAAAATACTGTTAAAATGTCTTTATGGTAGCTCGAAACGTAGGCTGCTCCATCAACTAAAGGCGGTCTTCATCCGTTATGTCTTTTCTAATGGCTGTAGAGATGTTTACTGGAGCGGTCACGGGAACTGACAGACGACTTTGCATCCATCCTGGCCAACAGCCCAGAACAAGACTGGGCTGAAGTTACGGAGGGAGGGGGGGTTGCATTCTCTCTCTAATATTTTTAACTCTAATGTATTTTTTTAATTTTAATAATCAATAAATAAAAATCATTACAGTATATTACAACTTTTCCATGGAGATAGGTTCACTCAAATGGCTTGGTCATTAAAATGTTAAAATCTAAAAAAAAAAAGCTTTGGTGTAGTTACAAAAACATTAGTTCTGAATGATTTCGGTTGCAAAATTTATATAATAACTCTTCCCATTTATGTAAGCTACAAAAAAGTTCTTTGTAAATTTATTGAAAATCATAAATAACACTTACTTATAACCATTTTATAGGGAATTAATTGTTCTTTAAAGTACAATATAAATAATATTAGCAATGTGCAATACAAAGAAGTTATAGACTCCAAATCCTAAAGAACATTAAACATTCCTAAAAAATTTCTGTTTTTTTTCTGTTTCTGAAAATATGGAAGGTCGATAGCTTCAGTAATGGTGAAAGTTAAACTAAAGGTTTCTGGAAAAAATATTGTTAGTTCAGAAGTTACTTGGAAAAGGTACACTCATTGTAAAAATAAAATAGCAATAAAACAATAAAAAAAGGAAATAAGTGAAGAAATCATTGATGTCTAAAGATAATTAGAGTGGGGGCCGTGATCCCACATTCATTCTCCTCTATATTCTTCTGTAATTTTTGCGTGCATCTATGCTGAAATAAGAAAAAAACAAGTCTATTTGTATACTGCTCAGACATTGGGTAGTTAAAATTTGACAATCCAGTATCTGTGAGTACGTAGTATGATGATTAAATTAAAATCTTCCGCTGACTATAAATTTGAGTCCAGGCATTGTGCTCAATAGAGGTGATTCTGCTTAGTTCACAATTGAATATTCAAATTCACGTCAAATTGGAGTGATCGTGAATTAAGGATTGAGGGGGAAATAACTATTTTTTATATAATATTTTTTGTTATATTTACAACATTTTTAGAATACATTTCAGTTACAGGTTTTATGTCTACTTCTAAGTAAAATATTTTGTTAATAGTTTCAGATAAGTGCTGCTAAGCCTGAAATGATCTACCTTCTACTTAGTTTTGTTGTTTCTGATTGTCTTGTAAGTGATTAAATAAGTGGTGATTAATAGTGTTTTACATTTATTTGTAAATTTCACAAATATTTTTGATTTTTTTTTCTTTTCCCTACCTTATTAAAGGTTAATATATTTTTTTAATTAAACATTAACATAGATGAATGTTCAATTAAAATTGAAGTTTAAACTCTGTAAAAAAAAAAAAATTATAATAAAAAAGGTTATTGTTTAAACCATTAATTCATTCAATTTGGTGTATTAAAAGAAATGTTATGTTTTTTATCTATTTATGTTCTTTTATGTATCCTTAAAACATTGTTAATAAATTTAAGAAATTAAAGTTAAGCTTCATTGTTACTACTCGGCCTTGAAACTATCATCGAATATAACAATGTCAAATTATGCGAGAACAAACAATTTTAATTAGTTTATGTAATTAGCGTCTAATAATAATCTAATGTTTTGTAATTTACATGATTGCTATATTTTCTAACATGGTTTTAAAATTATCTTCCATAATACTACCGTTAATCGATTGTATCCTGTCCTCCTTACTATTACCTCTTTACTTACTCATCACAATTTTAATATTTTCTGATGAGGACAGTTTTTGAAACAGGTCATAATTACAGCTTTTATCCTGGCATTAGTTAAAACTGAACTGAGAAACATTATTTAAGTTTTCTTGTAACCTAAATAAGCAAAATAAAATAAAAACATTCAATGGAATCAACATAAGAATCAAAAGAAATAGGTAATGCCATTTCTATGACTTCGACTGTAGGTATATATGAAAATATGTTACCAAAGCAATTGATTATATTACATATATTTAAACGTTTGAGGCAATAAAATGAAATCTATTTGATAAAATCTTCACATAAAATGGAAGGGTGCACATGAATGAATCATAAAATGTTCTTTAATACATTTAATACTTAGTTACATAAAAACTAGGATATGTTGCTACATATAATCTTTGAATATAAATTTTCAACAATATGAACATAGGGCCTGATAAAATACTTGCGTACCTATGTCTTAGCCAACTTATCGACTTTTCCTATTTTGTTAATTGATTTTAGTTTAAATATTTTATTGATTTATATAGATTAATTATTAATTTTGATTTTATTTTTGTTCTTCAAAATATTGGAGAGGTCAAACGAGATTTTCATCCCCTCTCTATTTTTATTGGCGAGGCAATCTACCTCCCTCCCCTCCCTCTCTGCAAAGTCTGTACCTATACCCATAAGGGTAAAATTTCTCCATTTTACTTCTGTTTAATAGGATTAAACCACCATCTTAAACTCTTAATTCCACTTCAATAACCATGGAAGCTCTTCTAAGCTTAGTTCAATTTTGAGAATGGGTCTCTGCCACTTCTGTGTAAAGAATAGTCATCAGCTTGGCTACTTCACTTTTTCATTTTGTTTCTAAAGAGTGAATGAACTCAATATCTATTCTAATTCCTAACTTACTTTTGAACGTTGCATCAGTAATACTATTGTAAATTAAAGAGTTATTTAAAAGTTGCTAATTTAATTTTTCAGTAACTAATGTAAAAGTGTCATTGATTTTAATAATCCTATTCTGTTAACAAATAAAAATTCGCATATAATATTAGTTATTTATAAATTAAAATGTTCCATTGATGTTTTTGTTGCTTGGAATACTTCCTCTACTGAAAATGGCTGCTCTGTAAAAAAAAAAAAAATACATATATATGATTAGGAAAGGAAGGAAAAAGAACAGGAGAAAGTTAATATCTTACTGAAGTGTAACCAGTCATTTTCTCCACAATCTTTTCTTGCAGACATGACTGCATTTTTTAAAGCATGAAAAGCACTCAAAGCAAGACATACAGGAGGTTCGCCAGTAGCTAAAATAATAGACAAGTATAACAAAATAAATTTTACATAAAGACAATAATTTGAAAGGATACAAAATGTCAGTACTTGTTTTTATACCTTTTGAACGAACTACTCCATGGGGATTAGGTGCATTTTTTAGTAATGTAACTCTAAAATCAGTTGGGATATCTTTTGGCCCTGGTACCCAATAATTCTGAAAAGTAAATTTTATTGTGTAAGTTTGATAGATTAAGTTAACATCTTTTACATACACAGAATCATTTATGTAGTTAAAAAAATTTTGAATGAATCAATTTATTCCACCATTTATCAGTATATGGCATTAACTTATTTGTTGATTATTTTATTTGCTGCTTTTTATATTATAATTTGTCATATTTTAATTATTCTATAATAAAATTATACTGAGTATATTTTATTACAAGAATTTGATTTGTTAAAGTTAGCATTAAGCATGCTAACCAATTAAATAAAGTGGTCACATTCCCTAACTTTCATTGCATACTGCATAATAAATGAAAAACAATTTACTTATGATGGTGGTTGAGGAATGTTTCATACCTGATTTTAAAGGTTATTGTATGCGATTTTCTTTGATATATAATATGAAAACATCAAAGCAAACTTTTTTCATTTATTTTTCGAATCTTATAAATACTATCTTAGAATTTTTTTAAATTTATTTTATTTCGATATATATTAATTGAATTCAATACATATCGAAATAACATAAACTAATTGCTCGTGCGAATAATTCACAGAATATTTGTTTTGTGAATGAATAGCAAAACAAGATGGAAATAAGTAAATCCTATATATTATGAGAGAAAGGAATTAATTGTTTTCCTTGGTTGATTACAATAATTTAGTTAACATAATAGACCAAACATAGTAATACAACTTTTGTATTGCTTTTCTATGGTATATTTTTAAATTGTGATGGGAAAGGTAATAGTCAAAATAAGGTGCGATCATGAGATTTTCTAAATTAAAAAATATAAAATGTGCCAACAAAAAAATGTCAGTAGAATAGTATATGCACTATCTTCAAAGAGGAAGAAATTATAAAGTATACCAAATCTAATGGACTGTATATTTGTTAATAATGATCCTTTTTTTACAATTTTTTTTTTGTTTTGTAGGGAATCTAGTAATCTTTCTAATAATCATGTGTACAATTTAGAAAAAAATGTATACTTTTTGAGTTATTCGTAAATAAAGTTTCTTTTTCTTCACTTTGAAAAAGTGAGGAAGATATGGCGTACCGACAAAAAAAAAAAAAAACACTTTAGAAATAATATTAAAGATTTAAAAAAAAAAATCTAAGATTGTGTTTATCAACATATTGATTGACTTCCTTGGTATAGGGAAGTGGCAACCCCACTGCTCAGTCATTGTCAAGCAGTCCTCTATACTACCACTGGCCCTCCAGGTTGGGGAAATAGTCTTACTAATCCTGTAAAATAAAAAATCCTATAAGGATAAAGAAGATAACTTGGTGAGCAGCAAGCCTGATTATCTTGACAAATGGAGAAAGTACATCAATAATCTTCTAAACTTAACAGAAAAAGACTCCTGTGATGAAATATAAAATCAACAGAATATAGGTGGGGTAACAAGAGGTAGACCTTGAACCAGCTGATTAAGATAAGATTGTAGATGTCACCAGCAAAATAAAAAATTATAAGATCCCTGTTGCTGACGCATTCCCAACAAACAAGTGCAAAGAGCACCTAAAGAAGTTTTCACTTCAACAAACACAAATATACAATGTCTGTTTTTAATGGTTACTGGAGAGAGATTTCTGTAACTTTTTCAAATACTGTACTTTTTGGTATAAATCAAGACAAGAAGGAAAGGAAATGGATATGATTTCAAGGAACGTAATAATTTGAAAAAACAAATGAAAATTTTTTATTATTGATATATTATTGCCAACCTTATAAAATAATTAATATTATAATTTTTAGATGAGCAAACTAAATTATTATTATTTTCGTTCATTACTTACTGATGTGTTATGGGTAAGTGTGAGACCTGATTTAGTGTCATAAATTATATTTTCTGTTAATAAGTAACCAAGTCCCATCACAAAGCCTCCTTCAACTTGACCTATATCGATTTCAGGATTAATACTTTCTCCAGCATCTTGAAGAATGTCTGTTCTAAGAATCTTAAAAAAAAAAAATTAAATTGAATTTTTTTTTATATAATTGTATTATGAATTATTTTTTCACTAAATATTATTTCAATGCAATTGAATCTTATACATAAATTATTTGTTATAAGACATCAAAGCCACAATAGTGGACTGCTTCAAGTTAATGTGTACTAAAATTGCTTATTTAAATTAAATTTGTATTGTTGAACAATTAAAATTGTCCAGTAAGAATTTCTCAATGAACTAAACAAACATTCAATTTATCTCAAAGCTATCATTGAAATCAATGGACTAGAAATGAGATCATTGAAAAGATTTTACAAAATATACTGTTTCTGAAAACTAAGATTCCAAACCTGAGGATAAAAGCTATGTTTTGTTTGAAAAAGAGTTAAGAGACAATTTCTCAATATGCATATCAGAATGTTTACTCTGGACCAGACATTAATTGATTTCCGTAGTGTGACTTACACACATCAACAGAAGGTAGGCTCGTAGCATGATGCTCTTTTATGAATCTGTGGGCCCTTTCACACCGAAGATGCATATATCCTGGAAGTAGAGTATACACTAGACTGTGTAATAGAAAGACAGCTTTCACACAGAAGTGTGCAAAGTGCGTTTTGCTGCCTGGATGCAAGATGCACTTGCCCCTTGGGAACCAACCGGCTGGAATTATCAGCATGCATCTTTGTGCTGGTCTTGCATACTCGCCCCAAAAAAATACATATTTTTTGCATTAATTTTAAAAATTGTATTAAGAATAACTAATACGGATCAATTCATAAAGGTTCAACCAAATATTCTCAAATCCAATTTACCCTTATGAGATTATAATGACATTTAAAAAGAATAAAAGTTAGAGATTGGAAATATTATATTTCATTACTAACAGACAGTAATATTAGTTGTACAAGTAAATGAAAGTTTTTTCTTTCCTCAAGACCGTCCTATATGGGTACCCATTGACTCCACCTTTTATTTAATTTTAAACTTTAGTTCATTTAACGGAGTTGTGTTTGTTTATTTATTTAGATTAGAGCAAAAATAAATGATGATTGTATATAGTTAAAAGAATAATAATAATGTTTATTTCTTATATAGGTAGACAAAATTAAAAAAAAAAAATGAATACGAAGATTTAATATTTAATGGAAATATTTTTTATTATTTTGGTTTGAGGTATTTTTCGAAACAAATAACTATAAAACCTTATTTTCTGTATGTTCAATACAATTGGTTAGACTAAATTTGAGAGTATTTCGTTATATTCATTCGGGTATTCATATATATATATATATATATATATATTTGTAAATATTTTAAATATTAACAATCTTTAGGTGGATCATGGCTGTTAAAATTAATAAGAATTTATCTTTAACAATAAATCCTAAAAAGTAAAAAGAAATAAATTTTTTGGAGGATATCGGAGCTTTTTTTAAATTGTATTCTTGGTAAATATTTGATTTTAAAACACTTTTTTGTTAACAAAAATGGAAAAAGATTTAAAGTAAAACCGGTTTTATACATTATTTTATTTTTTCTACGTAAGCAGAATGACAGGAAAAAGTTGGTAAAGCTTCAAGAGAAAACTATGAACCACCAGCTCAAACCAAGTAATTTTACAAAGAGTGAATGATTGATTATTCATATTTTAAACTCACCTACTAAACTAAACAGAGATAATGAATATAAAGAGAAGGTGCAAGAGGCACGTGCATCTTTGGTAAGAAGGAGTATATATGATACTTGCCTCTCAAGCTGCATTAAATTCATTCTGGGAGAGTCCAACTTCAAGATAATCAATGAAGATGTATTTGTATAGTACGAGTGTCTAAAGTTGAAATTAATAACAAGCTAAAAAGTTTAAAAAATATAATAAAATAAAGCTTATCTAAATTATTTTCACTCATATGTAATTCTGTGTGGCGACCCAAAACCAGGGAAGTCATCCACCCTGTTCATTTTGTCTACCTTTAAAGACTAGGAGCAGAACAATCAATAAGATTTTATTTTATTTTTATCAACAATCGATATATGTAATTAAATAATCTTTTCAGATTATTATTGTTATTAAAAAAAAATATTATGTTGATCAACAAAAATCAATAAATTTCTTTAAAGATATTCATTAAAGTTAATCAACCTTAACTTATCCATATTACTTAACAACTAGTAATAAGACTTCAATTCACTCAGAGGACTCTAAAAATTATCTTGGTGTTAATTATGCAATAATCAACATCATATAACACCAATATAATCCATAAAATGATGGATTAGAAATGTTATAATTATTTTGAGTACATTTTTATAGAAAAAGATTAGTACATCTGTTTAGTTCAGTAGATGTATATACCTACTCCAGCAGCAATTTTAATTCATTGAGAAGCTGAGTTATTCAGTCAGCTTGAGTGAAAAAAAAACAATTAAGAAATATGTTTGAACAAGTTCTACATAGAACCAGAAGATGGTCATAGTTGTAATAGATGAATGGCAAGGGAGCTGATTCCAAGCCTCCTATGGATAAAAAATTAGAAATTGTATGCACACCATTGGGCTGAATGAAGTTCTTAATTCAGTCTCAGATTGTAGGACTTCAGAAATGAAATAAAATAAAGAAAAGGACACATGAGTGATGGCTATTAAGATATTTACCTGATACTGACCAGTGAGAACATCTAGTTCTACCTCTGTTACTGCAACACCATATGCACAGTAGCTCTTTATTTCTTCATCCTGAGTTTTGTTCCTGTACATATTAAATTTTAATTCCTTATTCACTACTATTTTCAACTGGAACTTTGTTTAATTTATGAATGATTATTATTACAAAGTTGTATATAATGAAAACTTGGTTGCTTTACTACTATTATAAAAATGTTTAATTATCATGATTTTCTTTACAAACTTAAGTAAGATCCCAGAGTCATTGATTAATTATACATTCTTCATTTATTTTTATACATTTGTCGGTAGTATCAATATATATATATATATATATATATATATATATATATATATATATATATATATATATATATATATATATATATATATATAATGTATTTACTGGTAATAAGTCTTATGGCCTAAAGTAACCTTTATTTTTCTGTTTACCTTTGTATACATAAATACAGAATAAAATACAATACATGTCTATGATTTGATTTGCAAGTTTTGTAACTTATGGTATAACTATATCATAGCTTACATGTAGGACGCATTTAAGTGTATATTGTCTGTGTTGGCTTGTCTTATGATTTCTTCCCATTTGGCATCCTTCATTTGTTTTTTTATTGGTTCCAGTCTGTCATTTAAAATTTCACAAGCCTTCATAGTGCTCTGCAAAAAGTTTTATACAATGTAAATTAAAACTAGTAATTATATGTGCAAAGATTCCATAACTTCTGTATATTTGATAAATTATTGCAATTTACTTACATACACAACATTATCACTTGTAATACTAGCTCCGGACATATGTGCGTTTGGAGATGTTAAGACTGAACTACATTTAACTTTTATTTTGCTTTCATCTATTCCCAGAGTAGATGCACATATTTGTACTGCCTGGAAGAATAAGAAAATTAAATAAATATTTTTTATATTTTGATCACTTTATTCGGAAAAAAGAACAATTATTATAATTTATTGGAATGGAGTTCAATATTGAAAATAATTTTTTTTATTTGATGTACCTAACATTCATCATTAGCAGGACCCCGATTTTTATGCAATTGCATATTTTTAATGTATGCAATTTTTAAACTGATGATCAAATATCTAGTGTACTCAGATGCGATTAGTCAAATTTTATAATGCATGTAATTCCATATTTTTATTATTTTAAATAAATAATAATAATTAAAAATAATGAATTAAAATGGAATATTAACATGAAATTCCATAATATAATTGTAGGTTGATTTTCAATCAACAAATAATAAAATAACACTACCTTCTGTTATTTTTTTCTATGAATATGGATTTTTTAAATTTCCTGGCCTTTCATCTCCCCTTTCCATTCCTTTTAACTTCTAAAAACCAGATTAACTTAAAAAACCTTAATAATCCTTTTAACTTAAAAAACCAGACTCTGATTCAATTTCATTCATTTTTTTTTTCATCATCGAAATAATAAATCAAACCTTACAATTCCCAAGCTGAAATCATTTTTGAAATTCATTGAAAGGTTCATTTCCACTTATACTGTTCAAAACAAATCAATAATTTTAAGTGGATACAAATTTGCGTTTTTTGATATTATCTCTTTACCCATTAATAAATGTATATTCTTATTTATCATTTTATTCTATAATTATTTTTGTTTATAAAAAACTCACCTGTCTTGTAGATAGCTCATTACTCATTAGATTACTCATCACAGAGAAGAGACAAATTGGTCTATATGACTTAGGGAGTTGTTTATCCCTGCCTCCTCTCTTGTTGAGGAGTCTCAAATTAGTGATCTTCCATTTCCTGGGAAGTATTCCCTATCCAAACAATCATTAAACATTCCTAAAAGTCGCTCTTCAATATAGAGGATACTGTTCTTTAGGATTCCCTGCATCTGTAGCATCAAGTCCTGGAGTGTGGCCATTCTTTTGCTTGCCCATGGCAATACGAAGATCATAGGCGTCCCATGGTGGGCAAAAGTCTGTGCCTGGCTGGTATACCTCCTACTATGGTATATATCACAAAATGTTCCTTCTGGGAGTCTTAAGATGTGTCGTCCTTGGGGTAAATCGCTTCAACAAAGAAATTAGTGTTCTCTTCTAAGGTGGTAGCATGGACATCTTCATGGCTCACCGCCGAAATTATTTGCAGTGGGATTTTTGCAAGTGCAGTCAACTTACCCAGAGCCACTTTTTACAGAACACTCCAAGGATTCTTTGAAAATTCTTCGACGATAAAAATAAAAAATAAAAAATTCGTCCCAAGACTTTATCTTTCGTGAACGAACCTCATTTCAGTATACCCTGGCCATGGACTTGTACTTGTTCCAAAGTGTAGTGCGCCTGTTGTCGCATATGCACCTATGGTACGACTGCCGGGCCTTGTAGAGGTCTCTCTTCATAGTTGTTAAGGCCGGCGTCTACCACGGGGCAGGTCGAGCCCTTGACTTCCAGCGCTGGAGAGATTTCTCGGCGGCATCACGGTTGGCATCTGAGCACACGATTACATTTGTTATACATTGTAAGATCGTTTCCATGGCGGATATGTCCTCTTCAACATCTCTTCGTATATCGTACATGTACACAGATATCAGTGTGAAAGCAATCCTACCCCACCTGATGTAACATACCACACGATCCACCATGGTATACTGTCTTAGTTCCATCAAGGTTAGGGTTATTAATAACTATAGCAGCCCTGCTTTAGTAACATTTGGCACTGCAAGAGCTTGATGGCTTGATTCTTAACTTTTACGTGTACGAGGACTGCACCAGCCTTGTCCCCACAGATCACTCTTGCCTGTACTCCTAATTCATTCAGAGATGGCAGTTTGTTAACAATTTCTAAAGCACTTTTTCCTCCTCTAGCCATTGTAACAAACGCATGCTGCGGTGAATTTTCCTTTGGCTTAATCGGTTGTGTTTTAATTATGTCCGCTATAGTTTTCTTTTCCAGGAGTAAAATTGATGCCTTAGAACTATTTTTTTGTGATCCTTCCAGTTGCTCATTTACTTTCTCACTCTTTTTTTCAATCATTTTTACTTTTTCCTTTGACTTTGTACTAAAGCAAAATCTTCCGACTCGAAAACTTGTTCTGAAGGTTTAATTATTAATTTGTTGTTTACTTCATTCTTGTTCTCAGAAGTGCCTACTTTAGGCGGTGGGTTGTGGTTTTGTATTTCTACTGTTGGAAGCTCCTCCATAATTTTTGGAAGAGATCGTTCAACAAGATTGTCCATAATTTTGTCAAACACGCTAGGAGATTATAGTGTCTCCTTGACAACTTCTTCAATCAGTGTTTGCTGTTCTTTCGATTTATCGATGACGGTTTCCATGATATCGATAAGATGACTTACTTCACCGTTTATGTCTTCTTGCTTTTTCACATTTGATCTCTTATCCACATTGGTAAGGTAAACTCTTAGATTTTCTTGAACGGCCTTTACCTCTACTAGCAACGGATCTGTTTTATTCTCATTTTGGTCTGTTATGTCAGGCGATGATCCATTCCTTGCTCTCTTGGCCGCAGGCCTTGATCTTTTAGGTTTTCCCTCAGCTCCTATCTCCTCTTCCATATCTATTGCACCAACATCCATAGTGAATAGTGCTTTAACACTAATTAATGCAGTGATAACAGTTTTAACCTATCTAATTTAAAAATAGCTTAGGAAAAGTTATCTGGCTATTGTCTTTATAATTCTTTTGGAGCCCCAATGGCAACATCCTAATATCTTTGCTAATAAAGGATACTATAATTATCTTTTGGTAGTCCTTGATAACTTAATACAATTCTGAAATTATTAAACAAATTTAGGTAGGTTATGAGTAACTTACCTCAACCAAATATCAAACAGAGTCTTTTCTGATGGACTTTAATTATTCTAATAACAATACTGCATTATAAGTCTTAATGTTCCAAAGTCTAAACCTCCTGGAAAACCACGTGAGGCTTCCTAAGCTCTCTGTTCAAAACTTATAAAAAACACTTAAATTAACAAACCATGTCTAAAAAAGTTAAATGACAGTAAACAAACAAAAAAAAAAAAAACAACAGCAGAAAGACTGCAATCAGAACACACCCAATATACCGCAAATGTGACTGATCACAAGCAAGGACAGAGATAGATTGCAAAAAAAAAAAAAAATGTCACAGTTGGTGTCATATGGTTAATTATTACCCCGTTTATAGTAATAAAGAAACTTAATTGCTTATGAGAAACTAAATCAATATTAGAAACCCCTGTACCTCACTTTATTTTATAATAGAGAAAATCAGAGCTTTATATGTCAAGTGTCAACTTTTATCTCCTTTTAGTATATGAAAATAAAATAAAGACTATAAAAATAAATGATTAAAAGTTAAGTTTTCTAAAATAAAAAATCTTAACCAAGCTCTAAAATATTATATTTGTTATTTAAAAGACTGATTTTTTTTACTTAAATCATTTTGTAGCCAATTTTCATGTATAATAAATAAATTTAGTTATAAATTATACATTTTTAATATTTGTGTCCACAGATATATTGGTCAGGGAAAACGATCATTAAAATAGGGAAATATCAGGGAATTTTACTTTAACTGTCTGATAGCCACCCAGTTAGTTCAAATGAATATGCAATAGATTGTCTAAAATATAGCCTGGTCTGGTAGCCACCATATTCAGAGATTTTTCTTTACTGGTGAACACTAGCAGATCCAGGAATCAATTTTAGGAAACTTCAACCCGAAAGCTTTTTTTCAAAATATATAAAGATAATTACTTTAGAAGAAAAAAAAGATGCTAGCTACCTACAAGAAATGGTGTTTAAGTAATTCTTGAAGTCCTATTAAATGTAATTAATGAACTATAATACTTGTTATTATTTTTTTGTAAGACATGGATATATTTCATCATTTTCGGGGAGAGGAGATGGGCTTCAGCCCGAAAGCATAATAAGCTTGATATATTTGATTCTAAAATTTGTTTATTAGTGAAAATATAAATTATAATGATTTTCTAGTTCATTTTATTGGTTTAGTTCATCGATCCTTTCATACAAGTACAATGAATTAATTCATTAACTATGTTTTTTCATATAGAACACAATAATTATATTTGTGTGATAATTAGTTCAATTTAAACAAATACCATAACATTTTGTGAACTGAGATTTGAACTCCTATTTCAAAATGGAAAGTGCCTTGCATATTACTTGGAATTCTGTTCAGATAACCTATAAATTGTATTCTTCCCATATTTTTAAAAATAAAAATAATATTAAAATTCTGACAGTTCCATTGTCTTATTAATACTTAAACAAAATAAAGTTTTTTTACTTAGATATTTAAGAATATATCAATTTTAAACAATTAAAACTCCATTTTGATATATGTTAAAGGGAAAAGCTTTCAATAACGAATGAAGTGAATCAGATCAAGTTTCTATAGTTTTAATACTTAGCACCAAGCCTTAATTCTTTATATGTTAGAGATATTTATGTTTTTTAAAGGGCTCTTTATAAATAAAGTTCCAAGATTGGAGTTTCGTGGTTTATAAACTTGAGTTAAATGAGTTTTCACTCAGACTGATTAAATAGAAGAAAATCTATTATAATTTAACTTACTTTGGTGTTGATACCTTGTCCCATTTCTACACCACCATGTGTTATAGACACAGTACCATCGTATCCATATATTGAAACCATAGATGGTTGACAGAAAAAGTAAAAAACATCAAATGACATTGGAATAAGTGAAATACCTCTCTTTTTCCATCTGTTTGACTGTAGAACAAATTAATATATTTAAAATAATCCTTGAGCATATTAGAAAGCATTTGTAGAAATCATTTTAAAGGATATTATGAAAATAAATGTTATGAACTATCATGATATTAAATTAATATTTATATACTGAAAAAATAAATTAAGGAAAAATAATATACATTTTCTCGTTCCATAAAAATAATATATTGTGTGCTTATAGCTAAGTAATATAAAAAGTATCAGCTCAGTAAACTGTTAAGCAACCGTAAAAAAAAGAAATTCTTTTTCATTGGCGCGACAAATGCACCAGGTGGTCCTTGGCCTACTCAATCGCTCTAGCCCACTCCTGTCAGTCCGCAGCTAGTCTTCTGGAGGTCTTCTGAGACACTGTCCTTCCATCTACTTCTTGGCCTCCCCCTCAAGCACGCACTCCTTCCGGTTAACCTTGATATAACCTTTTGATGGTTCTCTCCTCATCCATTCTATTGAGGTGACCCAACCACTTCAGACGCTGTATCCTGACATAGTCTGACAACTTCATATCGCCATATAAGGAGTATAGTTCTCTATTCTTTCTAATATGATATAACCCATTTTCCTTCAAAAGCCCTAGAATGCGCCTTAATATTTTACATTCAAAGATGTCAACATTCAAAGCTACTGAATTAAAAATTCAGCCAAAAAAGTTATTAAACAAATCAATATAGTCCAAGAAATAAAACACTTTCAAAAAGCAAAAGTTCAAGTTACTGTGTTTTTTTGATAGATTGGTTGGGTTAGGATAGACATTAAAAATCTAAATTTGTAACTTTATTTTATTCAAGAAAACCTAAAATGTTTGTTAAGTTTTCACTCTGGTCTAAATATTGCGGTTACTACTAACTATATGAAAAACAAAGTGCATACCTTTATTGAAGTAGAGTAAAGTTACTAAAATTTGTAGGCTAATGTACATGGTAGGTAGTTACCCAGATAAAGTTTTTAAAAAATGGATGCCTTGTAGTTCATGTAATACTGCACTTTTCTCTAGATGACTCATTTTTTTATGAATATTTCCATACTATCAAAATCTATTTTTATTGCTGTAATGGGCTAATAAAAGTACAAAATACTGATAATATTTCACGAAATGAGTTGGTAAGTGTGACTGTTATTTTTATTTTAACAATTTATACCATTTGAACTAGTGCTGCAGCGCACCTAGCAAATTTAATGTAGTAGGCATTAGCTGCAAGTTTGCTTGATTAGTTTTCAGTTTGTTATCATCATAAGAATAGGTCTCTTGGCTATTTTCTTTTAAAGACTAATGGATTGAAATTATTTTGAATTGAAGAAGAAATGAAGTGTATTTATTGAGGATGTAGGATTTTACTGTTGTTATATATAATGTTATCCGAAATATACCAAGATGCGTTGACAATTTTTTGTAGAATTTTTTATTTTGTTGTTTATTTTATTGATGTGTGTTTTTGCTGAATCCCAAGTTCTGCTCCATTCGTCCAAAAAGGTCTCAGTTCATCCACTACTACCGTATCAACCATCTTTATATTTGTATACAAGAGCCCACCGAACTACTGCTTTTGACTGATCTTTCATTATTCGATCCTCATCCCCATGGAATTCTATCCTTTCCTACATCCGTTGCTCCAATACCCTCCCCATCTTTAAATCCCTGCTGTTCAATCACCTCTTATCCGTTCAGTCCTCATAAAATTGTAAATAGATGTTGCAAATATACATATATAAATAATTAGTTTATTTTAAATACTGTTATTTCATTTTTTCTTAATTGAAGTTTAAATGTAATGTTTTGAATGTACTTTTTTCTTTCATTTATACATTATATAAATTTATTTATTTTGTGATTATTCTCTGAGGCTACAAAGCCCACATCTTCATCTCTCTACATTATTCTAAAAGGACTTGTCCCAGAATAAATAAATCATTACTATTATTATTTTAGAATTTTTGCACTTCCTTGGATTTTGCAAGAAATATTCACCTACTTGGACCTAGGTCAAGGATTAGGCTCAAATTTTAGACTATTTATTAGATTATTTATTTTTCCCAGATAGTACTTCTTTGGACTCGTACCGATAATAAGGAACCTGATCAGTAATCAAGTTATATAATAAGGCTAAGGTTTGGTGCACAATCTTGGCCAGGTTATTGTGCCTCATCAGGTATTCCTTACCTTCCAACACTTGACATACCGATGATATATGCTGGATTGATTCAGCTGAATTTTTACATAGGCGACATCAGTCACTTATGTCTTCTACACATACATATTTCCTAAAAGCATTGGTGGAAACTACCTGATCCTGATTTTAAGCCAATTAATAGAAGCATCTTTGTTAATTCCCGATTGAGGAATAGAATTGCAAAAGCGACCATGTAGTGCTTTATTTTTCCATCTTTCGATCAGAGGCTCTTCTGTAGGGATGTCTTTGTGCTCTGCTGGAATCAAGTTTAAGGCTGTGTAGCCATCGTCTAATGACCTTATTGCTAACCATATAGGAGATTTACAGTGTAGAAAAGAGCATCTTAAATTATTTTCTTGTTTTCTGCAGCTTTTTAGTAAACAGACAAGCCCTCTTCCTCCTTGCTTCCGATGCAAGTACATCTTCTCAATAAAAGATTTTGGATGTCGTTTTCTGGCTGAGGTAAAAAGAAATCTTACCACGCGAATAATTTCTTCAAGCTCCATATTAGACCACTTGAGAATGCCAAAAGTATAATTCAGCACAGGAGTAGCCCATGTATTTATTGCTTTAGTTAAATCATGAGATGACAAGTACATTTTGAGGAATTTATTTATTCTTCTTTTGAATTCTTTAAAATTATCTTTTTTTTTTTTTTTTTTTTTTTTTTTTTTTTTTTTTTTTTTTTTTTTTTTTTTGTTCTACGCCTTGATCATCTTGAGCTCTTTCAGCCATGCGACGTCTAGCAGCCCAGTAAATTTCACCTTCTGTCCTTCTGTCCTGGCTTTGTTTCTAATGTCCTGTAATCCTATCAACTTGGCCAGTCTATCAACTGCCCCCTGCAGTGGCACATGCCATGCCCTGATGAAGACTTGCAAGATGGGTCTAAACATCAGCATAATAATTAAAACCACTATTTTTTAAAAATTTAGTATTGATTTGACCGCACCTCCCGACCAACTCCTTCTCATTATTTGTTATTTATTATTAATTATTATTATTAATAGTCTTCTAAATGCAACAATAAAATTATCAGAGAAGTTTTGCTTGATTTTTAGCTTTCAAAGGAATGGAATTCAAAAGTTATTGATGTAGCAGTAATTTGGCTTTCCAACAGTTGTACAAACGTTGAATTTGAAAAAAAAAAAACAATGAGAAATTATGAATGATTTAGTTAACAGCCAGAAAAAAACAAAAAAAAAATGCTCCAAGAAAATCAAGTAATGAACTATGCAAATTTTGATTTATATAATAATTCGTATTTAAGAGTTTTAAAGGGTACTAAAAACAAGTCTAACTTGCTGTTGGTTTTTTGTACTTTATGACACATTAAAACTCAGTAGTACTATCGGCAATATTTGTCTCTTATTCTGTACCAAAAAAGAAATTGATTGGTACATAATAATCTAAAAGTCCAGCCAAAGCAAAGGCAAAAATAAATAACATAAATTTTGTTTTAAATTATATAATATATTTTTTTTCTCGCTCACAGGGCCAATTGGAAGGAGCTCCTGTACATGTGTCCAATATTGTTTTATTTAATATCATTGAAAAAAATGTTGAAATTGGTGATCCACTGACTGTAAACTTCCCTCCTGTGTTTATTCTGCCTGGCTCTCTTATTTTCATGGAGGGCTGCTTCACAATCGGCAACAAACCAATTTTTTTTTAAACTTCCATCCCAAGGACTTTGTACATTGACATCTTCAGAGCAGCCCACTTTATGTTGATGCCTATTCGATCTGTATTTCCTTGGCTATCATTATAAGAGATAGGATTGAATTTCACACTAATTACTTTCTATAAATTCATGCAAACACTTTCCATTCTTAGTTTGTTAACTTTAAACAACTAATTTTTCTCCTGTTAATTTCTTAGTTCAGGAGACCACATTTTGTTTTATTTTAGCTCTTACCGTTTAGTGGTCCACATCTCTTTCCCAAAAGCTCTGCAAATCCTGGCAATGAACTTGGCGTCTACTATACTTAAGAATATGGTGAATTTCAATTAATTTCATCCATCAACTAATATCTAGACTGTCTTATGAATTTTTTTTGTGGGGAAAAAAGTGTACTACAAACTCAGGGGTTTGTTTCTGTAGTGAGGTCAACGAGTTACAGACCATTGTCACTTTTCACATGATGCTTGTTATGTGGCCAATGACAGGCTTCAGGTATCCTTTTGTCTATTGAATTGAAATTCTTGAATACAATTTTTTTGAAGTAAGGCAGCTATATAGGAGAATACATATGCCATAGTATATTAGTAAATAACTACATGATTAAGATACTGTCATTTATGTACCATAAAAGACACTTAGTTTGAAAATTTTACCTCATTAAAATTTTCTATTTCCTTCTTTCTTATATGATAGTTTGAAGATTCTTTGATTGTTGCTATCATACTCTTAATATAGCTTGACTTTCCTCCAATATTTTGCATCCTTACTTCCAAAGGATCCTTTTTTAAAACAAATGATATGTGCTCAATGACTTCTTCAATTACAGCCATTCCTTCAAGTGTCCCTGAAATCTTCTTTTAAATTACTTTTTACCAATAAAAGGAGAAAATTCATAGTACAAAAAGTTGGTTGGAGGGGGTGTGATCATTGATAAAATAACACACTAATAAGAAATCTTATTTGTGTGTTATTTTGTCTTTGATTGCTTCCTTCCGACCAATATCTCTTACAATTTGTTCTACAGTCAACAATATCTCCATCATTGATAAAATTCATTCATAAATACCAAAAAATAATTAATTATAGTATGAAATGCAAATGAATATATGATATACATAATAACACATGTGTTATAATTAAATAAATAAGATATAATTATAATTTCAGGAGGATTGGTTCCAATAAAAATTAGAATAAAAGTTATTTTCCATCTTGTTATATCCTACTAAAGTTTTGATGTACATGATAAGTCATTAGGCCTAGCAAGGAATCAGCAAAAAGTACAAGTATAATTTTTCCTCTTGTTATTGCCTATAATCACTGATAGGAAGGGCCGAGGCCTTAGGCCGATTTTTTAGGTCTCCCATTGTGGTCCTCCTTCCAGCATCCAACTGCTTGCCTCTTTTCTCCTCCACCTTGGTTATTTTATCTTTCCATGTTTTCCAAGGTTGGTCTCTTGGCCTCTTTTCATAGGTCTAGCCTCAAGAAATTTCCTGGGTTCTTTCCTCATTCTCATAACATGATTGAACTAAATGAGTATTTTCCTTTCCATCATTTCCAATAGTGGCGTTACCTTGACATCAACCAAGAGATAATATTCTTCTTTCTCATTCATTTATTTTCTTTTACTAATTTTGTAGTATTTACCAGAAAAAAAAATTCGAAATTTGTATATTTTAAATTATTAAATAATTTAAAATAAGACTTTACAACAATATTTCCTCTTGGTAAATTTCTCTTTAAATATTAAGCAATGGAGATTAGATTATCGATCTTAGAATCTAATCTATATATCCTTGATCAGCTTTCTATTTTCCTATTTCGACTTCCTTCCTTTTACTTTCATTAGAGCTCTTGGGTTTCCCTTGTTATTTGTATTCCTGATCAGCATTTTCATAAATAATAAACTTGACCCCTTGACTATCAGAAATATGACAGACATTTTTGAATCATCTTGAAGAGTTTTGCTCTAAACTTTGCTCAGCTGGTCTTATTAGATCAGGATTCATTGTATTTTTATATATTGAAGAGAAGGACGGTTGGGGTGATCAGTAAAAAAAATAATTATATTTATTTTTAGATTTGCTGAAGTTCATGCCTTCATCAGGGCTAAGAAAAACGAGATAACAATAGGTATGAGAAACTATAAGCATTAAATAATAAAGAATTAAAATTAAAAAGGCAAAAGGTATAGATTAAAAATGTAGGTAGAATAAACTTAAAGTAAAATAAAGTAGATAGAGTGAACATCAAAGTAAAATAAAGTAGGTAAATAATAACAATAACAGAGAACTAAGAAATAAACAATAATAACGGCAACAAAGTATGGACTAATGAAATAAACATAATCAAAATAAGGTAACATAAGAAATGAAAAAATGGTAATCTTAGAATAAAATGTAAAACAGAGAAAAGGAATATGAAGTTATTTAAGGAAATAATAGATACAAACAGAAAATGGAGATATTGTAAAATCTATCAAAATATACTGACTACAAATAAGAGAATAAAAAGTTAAAATAATGTAAAAAAGATATATGAGCAAATGTATCAATATATAGAAAACAGAGATGGAGATATGGAAAATAGAATGACGTGAATTTGTACATTTATCTTTTTTACATTATTTTAACTTTTTATTATCTTATACGTAGTCAGTATATTTTGATAGATTTCAAAATATCTCAATTTTCTATTTATATCTATTATTTCCTTATATAACTTCATATTTCTTTTCTCAGTTTTAAATTTTATTTTAAGATTATCATTTTTCATTTCTTATATTACCTTATTTTGATTATGTTTATTTCATCAGTCCGTACTTTGTTGCTGTTATTATTTATTTCTTAGTTCTCTATTACTGTTATTATTCTACATACTTTATTGTACTTTATGTTCACTCTATCTACTTTATTATACTTAAATGTTCACTCTATCTACTTTATTTTACTTTAAGTTTATTCTACCTACATTTTTAATCTATACTTTTCACCTTTTTAATTTTAATTCTTTATTATTTAATGTTTATAGTTTCTTATACCTATTGTTATCTCGTTTTTCTTAGCCCTGATAAAGGTCTGAACTTCGGGCCGAATCATTGGTAAATCTAAAAATAAATATAATTATTTATTTTTACTGTTTTTTTTATTTTGACTGACCATTCCAACCATCCTTCTCTTCAATTATTCCCTACAGTCAACCACCAATCCACAATTATTTTATATATGTATTTTTTTATTCTTAGGAAACTTTTCTTGAAAACAATTAAACATGTCTCCCTTAAGTTTTGTATATGTTCCCAATCATCATAATTTAGACTGTTATTTTTAAATTTTCGTAAAGTATGTTTTGTCCAAATGAATCTGAATATTAATTTCATCCACTTTTTCCTTGAGGAGAGAGAGGATCGCTTTATTTTCATGAAAGGGTTCTGCCCAATTATATTAGGTTGTTATGGACACAGCATATTTATCAATCAATACAATGAGCAATTCTTAAAACTAATATACAAATATACAGTATCATCAATATATGTGATAAGTAACAATTAAAACAAAGATTAACCTAAATTTATCAAATAATTAAATTAATTGTTGAGTGTTACCCGGTGCTCTCATCCAAGAAGAGCTAGGAGTTGGGGTAGAAACTGTGTTTGTCTCTATTTCCCAACCAGAAGAGTCATAACAGTTTACCATTCCTGATTTGAATAACATAACAGCAGGGTCATTTGAACTACATCCTTCATCACTGTAATGCTTAACTTTTAGCCACTCTATATATCCAGTGTCATCAAAACCTGCCTAAGGATTGAAAGGAAAACAATAATTAAGGTTTATTTTGTTATTGTCTTAAAATTATTATTTTCATACTTAATTTTACAGAGTCCCATGTTCTCCAATGAGCTGCTTTTAAAACTTTAAACTTAAATTAACAAATGATTAAGTTATTAAGACAGCTCAATGATCATATCTGTGTTGTTGCAGGTCCATCTCCGACTATGAATCATGGACCTGTGGGTACAATTTTTATGACCACAGAAGTATTTTCTCTGGAGTTAGATTTAGAATAGGTCACTAGTCTTCTAATTATTTTATAGCCACTTGCATAAAGAACAAGACGAATCGGAAATGAATGTTTAGTGATATTATTTTCAGCTCACTGCATAACAGTTTGTATGCTTAGTACCTATAAAAAGGTCCCTGGTTCATTAATGTTCATATTATTGTAGGAGGGCCACATAGTTAATTTATAATAATGTTGAAATATATGAACTCACATACAAATTATTTTAATATTAAAAAAAATTAGAATTTTATTCTGTCTGCATATATGGCTAGACTAGTCATGATCTATTTAGGAAACAAATGAGGATGGAGAAGGAGAAGGAGGGGAGAGGTGAGACGGATCAATGGGGTATTTGTCTTGTAATGGTAGAACAAACTAGTCCAGTTCCCTTTTTACTAGCTCCAGACAGCCACATTCTTGTAACTAGAATGGGAATGTATGATTTATTTAAAAAAAACAAATGTTATAATATGAATGTAACCTTCTGTTTGCTTCTCTTTCTCTTATTATTTAATCCTTATTTATGAAACAATAAAAAAATATTATTAAATATAAAACCTCATATTTTGAGTATGATGCATTTCTCTTTCCAATGGCTTTCATATTTGTTTCAATATCTAATATAACTTTGACTGGGCAATGTAGTTTGTAAGCTGCAAGAGCACAAGCGGTAGCCACCAATGATGCACGAGTTATCTTAGAACCAAATCCTCCTCCTATCCGTTTCACCTCCATGTTAATACTGCAAAGAAATAATGTATTAGACTGCAAAATGTCTATTTACAATAAGTCTTCGAGGCTTTACAGACCTGTTTTCAGGAATGTTGAGCATTTCAGAAACTGCTCCTTGGATGCATGACATCCACTGTGTTGAAGCAAATATATTAATGCCATCCTCAGTTGGGCTACAAACACAACTTTGAGGTTCCATTGTGAAATGATACTGTGGCCCCATCTCAACTTCTCCTTCCACTTGATATTTTGCCCTTTCTGTGAAAAGTTTTCTAAATATTAGATTCCTGAGAATTTATGAGTTACAAATTATTACAAACATGTTATTGTAGAATGTAATAAACAACATTATTGAGTGAACAAGTGGCGATACTAAGCTCAGTTTGGTATTTGGTAAAATATATTTGGCAATTGTTTTAATGAATATATCTTGGCATTCCCTCCATGGATAGAATTATTGGCAACTTCTAATTTTTAAAGCCTCAATAAACAAAGTGTAAAAATCCAATGAACAATACATACATATATTTTTGCCTCATGAATAAAAGGTCAAAATAAAATTAATCTATCCTCAAGAGTGTAGGTGACTTTCATATTAGGAGAGAATAAGACTAAATAAAGGAAAATCTCAGGTAGAAAATTGATTTCAAATTCTCTAAAATTATACCAAGTATTGCGTTGTCTGGAAAACAATGTAAGATTTTGAGTTTTCTTTAAAATACCTCTCTATATAAAAAACTGTTTACGTTTACTGGATTATTCATTTGTATGAATGTCAACACTCATTAATTCTCTTCCAAACAATAATGTTTGTTTACCTCTGTAGCATTTTGCTGCTTAGAAATAATTCAGTCCTTACTAAGATGTCAATGCGTGATTTTCATATAATTTTGTTTTACGAGTTTACACTTGGGGTCTGGGGTGAGAGCAGCATGAATGGGTGCACTGTTCAGAGGTGGTTCAAAAAATGTTGGGAGGGATACTTCAGCCTTGAAGACAAAGAAGGTCATGGAAGGACTTCATATCTTCATGATGATGTTCTGCAGGCTTTGGTGGAAGAAATCCTCAGAAAAACTGTTCGAGAACTTGCAGGGAGACTTAATCTTAGCAAATAAACTGTTGATGATCTCCTCAATGCCATTGGATTGGTAAAAAAGCTTGAAAGTTGGGTTCCACACATATTAAACAACCTTTTTAATTCTTTTTATGGTTGAGACATTGAAAGAGATCTAAACATTTAGACTGTAATATATTAACTAATGATTCCAGAAGATCGGAGTATTTGCTGAGTATATTACACATATAAAACGAAGTACTCATAGCTGCACAAAACAATGGGAATACAGCCTTTTGGTAATTTATAAAAAACTTTCATCATTTCTACAAAGATAATTTTGTATTTTTCTGATCATCATGTCTCACACAGTGCTAGAATTTTAGGAACGTATTTTCCCCTTATAATGGATTCACAAAAACAATTAATTATCTCTTTATAATATATGAAATAGTATTTCTGATCTCTGGGACAGAGTTAAGGTCGTTTACCACAAGATTCATCCGATGGCTGGAACAATGAATGTACGAAGCTTTTTTGTATTTGTCTCATAATTTTGTGTACACCTTCATCTTTTCCCACCATAGTGGAGCAGCCAACATTTGCCTCTCCCACGCATTTTCCTGAGTCAAGGCCTTATTAAGAGATACATTGAGGCCTTATTGAAAACACAAAATAGGCACAACAAAGAATGCTTTTTTTATAACTTGAATAATCATATTAGTTATTATACCGCCACATAATTATAAGTTCTTTCCCTATTCCAGGAGATTTATAAGTTGTATTTCTTGCATCAAAGTAAGTTTTTTCAAATGGAAATCCCCAATTTTATTCTTAATCAAATTAAATCCCCTAAAATATCCTTGTGTTACTGTTTGTCATGTAACCGTTGATTATGCACTCCACTGTGCAAGATAATAGCAGATATCATTGATGATAATCATTTTCTATTATCTATTAATAATGTTTGATTTGCAGACATCACTATACATCATATTCTATTGGATATTTATTTATGGTGGTTTCAACTAGGCTGGCACATTTATTTATAAGGTACTTTATTATTTAATTGGATGTGTGTGAATTTTAAATAAATTAAAAACAGGAAATTACTTTAAATATATATGTATATATATAAAAATCTGATGTCCATTTTCTCAACTTTTTTAATTAAAACTTTTCAATTAATATGAAGTAAGTATTTAATTTATTTAAAAGTAGGAAAGCAACAAAAATAACTAATGTACTAAATTTAGGTACTTATAAGAAGTAATGATCAATCAGCAGAATAAAATTTAAAAAAACAGACTGGAAATGGACTGCAATTCACAGTGCAAATAAATTAAATGAGATTTTAGTTTAGAGGAGAATAAGGTGGGATTAAGTAGACATTTTTTAGGAATAAGAGAAAAGTGATGGCATCACTTCCCAAACAACTTTTAAACATTGAGTAGTGTGTTTTGTGACGATGATAAGGCAAAGGATTTTTGTGGAAACATCGTAGAAAGAAATATCAGGAAGGCCAAAGTCGCTCTGACCACATTTATCCGTTAAATTTGTAAATATTTTCATTAAGGAAGTTATTCGACTGTTCTACATATCATGGGTGATAAATATTCAGGACGCACTTTTTTAAAATTTTTTTATTTTTACCAACGTTTCAACCCAAACATGTGGGTCATCTTCAGGGCGTAGTTTGAGCACTGAGAGTGTTCAAGTACTCTGCAGTACTTGAACACCCTCAGTGCTCAAACCACGCCCTGAAGATGACCCACATGTTTGGGTTGAAACGTTGACAAAAATAAAAAAAGACTGCGTCCTGAAATTTATCAACCATGAGTAAATATTTTCAAATTATGTCTTAATTATATTTACCACCATAATTGAAAAATTTATTTTTATTTTTTTGTTATTCATTTTTACTATATTATGTTTTATTTTCTTTAAAATTATTTACAGGGAAAGGACGATCAATGCCCTCCCTCCCCTGCATCATGCATATGCCCATGTCTAACTATTCAAGAGCAACAGACAAAAAAAAAAAAAGGAAATTTTTATTAACATTATTAAAAAAAATTATTTTAAGAATAAAAATAATGACTTTTCTGTTTAATAAAACAAATGCAAATTTTTTTTAATTTTAGTGGGATATTTCAGTTTGATGAGTTCTACATGTATTTTCCATTGGTCATGTATGGGAGAATGCTACTTTCATTTCATCTTCCAAATTAGGTACTTAATTTTTCCTTTCTATTAGTTATTATATAGGCCAACATTGAAAATCCAAGCTCGCATAGATATGAAGTAACAAATAGCAAAATTTTTAGTGTATTTTTGGAAAGCACTAACATTTATGAATTAAAAAATATTTGTTTTCAAGCCAGCAACTGTTTAATACATACCTAAGTTAATATTCCTGTTTGGCTTATGTTTTGAAAAATGCCTAATTTTTGAAACTTTTCCACTTCTTAAAACGTCCTTAACTGTTAGGCATAGTTCTTCTTGTGATTCAATGTAATCGATATTTATATAATTGGCTGCTCTATTGGCTACATCTTCAGTTTTAGCTACAACTATTCCTACTGGCTGCCCAGCATAAAGAACATTTCCTGAACAAAACAGCTGTAAAAAGAATTTTATTTAAGTTAGTATATATTTGTTGTACCTTAACTTGAAGGTTAAATTAAGGAAGAATGGGGTACAGGAATAGAATGGAAAGGTGAGGAACACCATTAATTTTGTGGCCAAGGAATATAAAGTTATAAAAATTCATATAAAGAATAAACAAATACTTAATCTGTAATAAAGCTGTCATGAGACATATATTATTCTTTCTTTTATTTATTTATTGTTACAAATGACCATCAAGATTTGTCTGCAAATCCTCTTCTGGTCAATATATATTAAAAAAAAATATATGTGTACATTTACAGATTTCTTCAAATTTCCACCTTAACTAAATAATTCACTGTGTATTTTTAAGAAAATATTTCAATCTGCTTGGTCTTTCTCCAGCGCTAATTTATATTTTCTTTCATATTTCCTGCACCTAAACAGTATGTGTCATGGCTCTTCTGGACTGTCTACATAGTTCACAATTGCTATATTTTTCAATTTGCATAAGATTAGTGTATTTATTGGTGCACCCGTAGTTAGTCCCATAGCCTTACAATCTATACTATGTTCACTGTGCATTGTACTACAATCTGTACATTGTCACAGATTCAGAGCAAACCATGGAACAAGACTCACAGTAGGCTGTACCTGATAATAGTCACTCCCTTTGGTTTGACACCCAGTCGTACTGATCTTACCATTCCTTTATTGCTTCTTTCTTTAGCAATCATAAGAGATCCGTCATGTTTCCTTTCTTGACTTGCTTGTTTTCTTCCTTTTGTTCTTTTGCTATTTCTCTTGTCCCTTCAGCTCTGTCAGTATCATCATTTCTAGACAATCCTAGGTGGCTTGATAGCGACTGAAATTTGTAATGGTTGTTAAATGATATGTTATTAATTATTTCAAATGTTAAATGTGATATAATTTTTTTGTTATGGACTGTTTTTAGTAGTCTACACGAGTCTGTGAAAATAATTATGTTAATGCTTGAATTGGTATGTCAACAATAATCAGTGATTTTTAAGTTCGTGAAAAGTTCATCACTGGAAAAGCTTAATTTGGTTGGTATTGAAAACAAAATTATATGTTCTTTAGCTGGATCTATTATAGCTACTGCTATATGATTTGCAGATATCTGTGTATATCTTTACGTAGTCAGAGTATCTATATTGTTGAACTAATTGTTTTAATATTTTAGGGTTCTATGACGATTTAAGACCATAAACCGTAATTAGCGTGAGATTGCTTTCAAATTGTACTATTCTGCTGGGCAACAGTGTGTTTATTTGATCTTTTGCTTTGTATATAGGCTGCATTCCAGTTATTAAATTATTTAAAACTGTGGAATATGTGTTTCTTGACTTTGTTGCTTTTTTTAAGGGGTTTTGTTTATCTGATATGCTTTTTAGAAAATATTTCTTTGTATGCTATCTTCTTCTTAAGGTTAGTAGCATCTCGCCTGCTCCAGCTAACAGCACATTTGTTAGTGTGGTTTTAAAAGTCCCTAAGCATATTTTGATTGATAAATTTTGTATAGTATTCACGTTGTTAATCATAGACAATTTTGTTTTATAATAAATCAGTATATTATAAACTGCAGAAATATTAAACTAGAATAATAAATAAATCAAATCAAATTCCTTTTACCTTTAGATAACATACATAACATATTGAAAGAAAAACAATTTTTTTCCTAAATTTCATAGCAATATAAACATTGTTTGTCATTTTATTCGTTATCAATTCACTCATTTTATAGTCTATTGAGCAGGAAAATGTTTAACCATTTGTGCCTGCTTAGAATAGCTCTCAAATCTAAAGTACAGTCTTTTTCATGCCACCAAACCCACTTTTGAGTCATTTAAAGACTACAAAGTGTTCAGTGAAAATTCAACCCATAAACACTTTTTGCCAATAAGACATAATATTTTTATGGTATCCATACCATTTGAACAAATTTCTATTCATGACACATATTAAATCTGTAAAAGAAGAAAATATTATAAATCGGTATAAAAAAAAGATGTAGCTGAAGTTGAAAAAATGTCTGTTTTTTTGTTTTTTTTTCCTTTACCTCCAACCTCATCATTTCTGGTGTACTGGGAGCTTCTTCAAGAAGTATAACTAAACCTATTCTAACCGCAGTAGGAAGATCAAGATTCATTCCATGGGTCTACCATGAAACACAAAATAACCTGCCCGGCTGGATTGGAAACCAGCACTACTAAGACCGAAAATGTTAAAGCGGGCAAAACTTCAGTCCTTGAACCAAAATATTTTTTGTATAACATTTATAAAGAATGTCCTGTAAGTAGAGGTAAATATTTAAAAGTTTGATAGGACACATCAAGATCTACAAAAAAGTTCAGATAAACAATTGCCCAACGTCCAGGAGAAAAGTAGTAAATTGAAGATTTGTGTTTTTTATGCAAGTCACACTTTTTGTTGAATAGGAAGCGATAACTTAAAAAATATTTGATTTAAGTAATTAAACTTTGCTCATAATAAACTACACAAAATTTACTTTAAACGAAAGAAGAGTTGTCATTATTAAAGTTATTTAAAGAGGACAGCTAAGTTTCATTTAAAAAAAAGTCATAAATTATTTGTGATTTTTTTTTTTTTTATCACCCCTAACTGTACTACACTGGTCCCACTTTTACAAAAACTTCCTCGTTTAATAAGCTGTAAGTATATATTAATTAAGTTAAGGTTTATAATGGAAAAATTGAGATTAACCTCAAGTTGTGTAAAGAAATGATGTGATTTTCTATCCAGACACCTAATAAAAGTACACATGTTCTCATCAAAAATGATGACATTTAACGGCTGCAATACTTTTATTTATTATTTTTCCAAGTTATGGGATTGGTATAATTGTAATAAACATAATTGTTTAAAAACACATTTTATTTATTAAAATAATTTTTTTTAAAAATAATGATTTTAAATGTGAGGTAATTAATTGTGTTTCATTTCGTTGAATTTCTGTCATAGGAATTGATGCGTATTTATAAGTGACAAACTTAATGTTTCTAGTTCTAATGTTTACGTATTCATGAAAACAATTGAAGCAATCAGTAGGTTTCTTTATTTTAAACCTAAATTTTAGTAAGAAACTTTAAGATTGTCACTTATAAATACGCATCAATTCCTATGACAGAAATTCAACAAAATGAAACACAATTAATCATCTTATATGTAAAATCATTATTTTTAAATTTTTTATTTTTATAATAAAACTTTCTAAAACTTATGTTTAAAATATAGGAACCTACTGATAAATGTAGTATAGTTGAAGGGTGATAAAAAAAAATCAAAAATAATTTATGACTTTTTGAAACGGAACTTAGCTGTGTTTGTCCGCTCAATAGTCCTCTTTAAATAGTTTTAAAAATGACAAACTCTGCTTTAGTTTAAAGCAAATTTTGTCTAGTTTACTATTGAACAATCTTTAATTACTTAAATATAATATTTTATAAGTTATCGCTTCCTATTCGACAAAAAAAAAAAAATCTTAAATTTCCAAGTTTTCTGCTGGAAATTGGACCATTGTTTATATGTACTTTTTTGTAGATCTTGATATCTACTATCAGCCTTTTAAATATTTCCCTCTACTTATGGGACATACTGTGTAATGAGATTGAATATTATGCCTAAAAATGAAATATGTATAGGTTTGTAAATAAATGGGAACAGAAATTCACAAGTCATGGTATCGTCGGCACCATGTTTAAATAATGAATAAGTTTCCACATTTGATTCTTTAACTTGGTGCTGATAATATGTATTGGACAAATAATGAATATACACATTGGATAATAATACATGTTACACACACATAAGGTAAACAAAAAATAACACAAAAACCTTACACCACACAGTATTGCTATTACAATATACTCAAATATTCCAACAATATGAATAATTCGATATTATATTTGCAAATATACAGATTATAGTTTTTTAACTAAAATTTGTTTTCTTTTTGCTGTGTTACTATGCAGAGCTGAATGAAACCATTAAATACCATCATGTTTATAAGTAGGTAATAAGCCAAACCCATTTTCTCTCTCCCTCATTTTCTTTCAGTACATAGTTCATGTCCTAAAGAAGCATGGAGCAGTCTTGGGTCTTCTATATTTTTCTCAGTCTTACTTCATTTCTTTTATTTTACCACAAAGCAGCTATTTTCACTTCCACTTTTCAAACCATTCTATCTTGCATTTATATCTTTGTTTTTAAATGGAAAATTAAATCAATTATTGTTTACAAATCTGAAAATATTCCAAATCCTGATATTCTATTGAATAATCATACTTATGTATCTGAAGTAAATACAGTAACATTTCATTAATTTGTAAATCAGTAATAAATTAGTAATTATGACAGAATGTTAATTGTTAATCATAAGCACAAGCCATTTCTCCTATCCTATCAATACTAATAGATTAATATTTATTTATTTTGTAAACTTCAGATGCTTACAAAATAAAGATTCTTTAATAGTTCTTCAATACCCAAAAGGCAAATTATATTAACTTCAAGATGAACTATTTTTTAAACAAATTAATGTTTAAAATTAGAAGTGAAATTTATTGAATACACTTCAAAATTTTAAAAAGAGGGACTAAGAAACTCATATTTTGAAAGAACTACTCAAGAAGCATATATTGAATTGTTAATAAAACTAAATTACCACAATTTATATATTTTTTTTATTTTCCCCCAAAACATTTGTTACTGATTAGTAGTGTTATCATTTGCCAGATATAGTAGATTCCGATTGTTAATATACTATTCAATAAATTAAAATGGATAAGGTTATAGATGTAACAACATCTATGCTGTGTTAAGTTTTTTATGAATTCTAGAAATACTTATTTTATTGTTATACCTCTTCTTCAACAGGCACTGCCTTAAAGCTTATTTTTTTATTATTAGAGGTACTTGTAAAACCAACTTGGTCTGGTGCCTGTAACATAACATTAGGCAGAATAGTATGAGCAAAAGCAACGTATTTAAGATTTTTGAAATAAAATTTAGTTTTACACAATCTAAAAACGATAGTTGCTTTTGAATATAAAATTACAAATTATAATTAAGACAGAGATGATGGGCTATCTATCTATTATGGGTGATGAACCTAATCTATCCATAGTGATGAAATTTATTTGAAGTCTATCCTCATTAAACATTCCTCTGGCACAGTTATCATAATCAGTAATTACAAACTAAATATCTCAATAACCTAAAATAGGTTGGCTTATGTGACCAAAATACTGATTATTCCTTAACTATTATTGGCTTGGACAAAATCAGATTTTGAACATTTTTTATATTGATATTTAAAAGTAGACGATCCTAAAACTTGGCATAGGGATGTAACTATCCCATCGCTAAATCTTTGTACCGCTGGCCCTCCAGATTGGGAGAACACTTAAGTACCTATTATTCTAGGATAGCCGGGCCATCATGTTGCATGACCAAGCCATGTCATCAAGGGCAACCAGTCTCTTATTTACTTCCTTTCCTCCTGATGGCTTTAATATTATGAGATATTATTATTAAAAAAATTTAGACCCATAATCCCTTTCCTCCTGTTTATAGCTGAAACAGATTACGACCAAAGTACGACCAGATACGACAGCCTTCAAACAAAGAGTAATGGTGGCCAGTGCTCGTTTGTCCATGATTCTTTCCTTCAAATGTTAAAATGGACAAACTATTATTTTTTTTATCTTTCATGAATTTTACTTTAATAAACATGTTTTTGGTTGGGAATAACATGTCCTTTGTTATTAATACTAAAACTAATTATGGGTTGAATCAGAGCATTTTCCTAGATTCTATTTAGTTTAATTAGCATTCTATTTCCTTCGCCTTCATGGTTTCAAATTAATCATGATCTGGTGTCTTAGACTGATCTCTGTAATGGGATTTTTAGCCATTATCATTAGTATCCTAATTTGAAATAAATTGTGTAAAAATTAATGTCAAATTTTAATCTCGAAAATGTACAAAATGGGAGAATGACCCTCATTTGATTTAAAATGGGATAAACAGTAATCAAAGTTCTCTGAAGGGTGCCTGAAAACTGGGAGTTTTACTCTATTGTCAAATAGCAATAATGGAAACTTGCAAAAAGTCACCATTTTTCTAAGTTTCATTGAATTTTGGTATTTAAAAATAATGAAATAAAAAATGAATAAAATAAAAATAAATAAACTTGAATTATATTTTAAGAAAGGGCAATTATTGGTCCCACTTTAAAAAAAAAAAAAAAAAAAAAGAGAGAAAAGAAGAAGCTTAAATTAATAGGATTTATAATGTTACCTCTTCTCCTGAAGTTATTGTTACAGCTGTTGGTGGACAAAAAATATTTTTGCCAGGAATATCATTTGCTGAAAAGAAAGCCACAACACCATTCATTGCCTGAAAAAAAAGGAATTTTGGTTTTTATATAATATTTAAGACCATAGAAGTAAAACAGGCATTGAACAATTGCAACGATGAACAATCTGCTCATTTTTGTTTCAATCTGTTGGAAAATATTATATGGGGACATTTACTTATCTTTATTTTATAACCCAATTTAACTTAAAACTCAAACATCTCCATAACTGGTATCTAGCCTTTCAGTACAAAAATATTTGAAAGAAAAATACTGCATTTTTGGCAATTTTACGTTCAATAGAACGCAAAATCCAAAAATTTCATCTGGCCAATGCTAATGCTGTAGGTAAATTGCCACCTTTTGCATAGATCAATTTTTAAACTATGATCATCACGTTATCAGTATTTATATTATTGTAAACAAAAATAAATCCACCTACTCCAGTGAAAATTATAGTTTCTATAATTACCAGAGCAGGAGATGGATCAATCCTTTTAATGGTTGCATTGGCTCGTGCAGCAAGAACAAGTGCACCATACATTAGACCAGAAAGCTCAGGTATATCATTTACATAAACTGCTTCACCTGCCATAAATAATGCATAGTACATTTGTATTATTATTTACCAGTATGAAAATGAAAAATATTTTTATTATAGGAGAACCTATTCTTAAGAAGTACTATGTAATTTAGTAGAACAAATAAACATTTTTTTTACTTATAATAAATAAATTACTTATAAAATAACAACAGTTTACCATATAATTATGTAATTATAGAACAAAGAAAAATAATATGAAAAAATAAAAATAAATGAGTTATCAAAAAAAAAAAATTCAAAAATATAGGATCTAGGGAAAGAACTGAAGTAATTTTACAAGTTTAAAAAAGTAAAGGCCATTATTTATAAATGACTAGAATCCAGAGATGAATGTGGACATCTTTTAGGAATTTGGTCTTCCTCTGACCTATGATCCTCACAAAAAAATGTATAAATATTAAAAATTAATTTTTTACTGGAAGTTGGGTAGCTGAGCGGAATAGGTAATGATATTATCAACTCCTTGGCCTAGGTGTGGCAGATAATTATTTATTATGTTATTTTAGCCTAGGATCAACCCAGGGATTGGAATATTCCAGGGGTACACTCAGCTTTAATAAACTGAGTGTTCTCAGTTGGAGGAAAACTGGCAGTTGATTGCTGTCTTGGTCAGATCACCTCCATATACAACTATTGTTTAAGAAACAAAATGTCATTACCAGTACTGAATTAAAGACCCTTTATGGGTTGTTAGATACAGGTTTAGGTTAATTTTTTTATGCTAATTCTTGACCTTGATCATGATATGTGCTATTTCTGTTGAGTGCTGACACAAACAGAAATCTCTGAATGATTTTAAAAGTTATATAAATAAGCAATCGAAATAATATACTACATTAGTAAGAATTATATTTATTAGAAAAATATTCCTAAAAAAGTGTAGAACAAATTGATTTGTTGATGTATGAACATAACTGTACATGTATGTACATAAATTGTTTGAGTTAGAAATCTAAAATACAAAGAGATAGATGTTTGAATGAATCAAGATTGGTTAATCGATTTTAATTATTTTAGGATCAGATACAATTCTTTTCAGATAGAACAGGACAAGAAATATCCATCCAGTGGTTTAAAATAAGGTAAAGTTCAAATAGCCATTATTGCACGTGATCAAATCCTCAACTTTACAGAGAATTGTAATTGTTTTCACTGGATATGTTATACATTTTAAAGATATGTTTCTTCAGAGGATGAATAGAATCCCTTCAATGGAAACCCTAGAAAAGGCATATGGAAGCTATCTACTGCATGGTCTCAAGATAATTCTGGGAGTCCTAAGAAAGAATACCCAACAAATATACCGAAGGAATTATATGGCTGCTCCATGGAAGAATGGAGATCAACTTTAATACAGTAACTATTAGTCCTGCTTTCATGTGCATTACAGGCCTTTTGAACATCTCACAAATCAAGAGATTTGTTTTTTATGCTGAGAAAGTATACAAAAATCAGGCCTATACCTGATAATGCCGTTCCAGCTTCTTCGGCATTAGTGAAAATGGTCTCAGAAAGAAGTTCATGACCTTATTCTCATCATCTGGAAAGAAGAAAGAATGGCCAATGAATGAACTAAAGCTGAAAGAGAATCAGGTAAATCTTAGCTGAGTTCATAAGAGTCACAGCCACTGCAAACCAAATATTTACTCTAATAATGATATTAGAGAAGAGTAAAGAATATAAAATCACTATTTACCATCTCTTCTTAGATTTTAAGTGTGCTTACAACGGTATAATGCGACCATAAATCTAACAAACCCTGGGAGATATCAATGTTTCTAAAAAGCTCATATGACTAGGACCACATTTAGTTCAGTTTGTCGTAAGCATTAGTTACAATATGTCAGAGCCCTTTGACACAAACTGTGCCATAAGGCAAGGTCATGTGCTTGTCTGTCTCATCTTCAATTTTGTGGGTTCTAGGTTGAAACATGCTTTAATTCCTGGAGAACCATGCAAAAAAGTATTGTTGTCGATGAGGAAAAAATGAAATATATGAGAGTTGAAGGATGTGTAGCAGAAATTGGAACCTTTGAAAAACGTCCAAAAAATGAGCAGCTTTACTTTGAAATTGAAACTCACAAAAAAGTATCTACCAAGAGATTAGCAGGAGGGTTGTGGCAGCCACACTATTATGGCCTCACAAAGCATTTTAGGAGTAAATTTTGATTTAATGGAACTAAGATAAATCACATGGTAAATAAAGTTTGTAGGTTTTAATGAATTAATTCAGAAAATAACAAATCAACAAAAAAAAGTGATGTAGAAAAGAGCTGGCACGTATTTAGAAGATTAAAAATAATTTGTAGTCATTTGAAATGATAGATTTATAAACAATATAAGAAATATGGTAAATAGAGAGTAGCTATTTGAAGTGATTAAATTTTTGTTGATAAAATGAGGAATGAGTTTTAAGGAAAAGAGTTTTTAATAGGTTTATATAGGCAACAGCTATTTTCATATATTTTCCTTCTCTACAAAATATCTAATTGTTATATATCATTTTTTTGAAACATTAAATTTGTTACCTGAACATTGTAAAACTGCCTCAAGCTTGTTAATTGGTTTCGTCAATGGCCAATTACGAGGTTTTGTTTCATATGACTGCATAGCTTGCGATAATGGGCGCTCCAAATTGGCACCACCACTTTGATAGAATAAGTTTATTCCATCTGGTTTTAATTGAAGAATGAACTATAATTAAATGAAAATTGATAATAAGATAAACTTATAAATGAATATGTTTATATAAACCAATTTTAAATATAAATGAGTATATTTATTTTAACCAATTTTAAATATAAATTAATATATTTATTTTAACCAATTTTAAATATAAATTAATACATTTATTATAACTAATCTTAAATATAAATTAATATTTTTATTTTAACTAATTTTAAATATAAATGAATATATTTTTTATTTATTTTAATTTTTTTTTCCAGTCTGTTCTTACAAGTATGTTACAACTTGTAGGCCTCCCCTAATTAAGGGAATATGATCTAATTACCTGCGGGAACCAGCCGTGGTGGGAAATAGGGCCAGGATTCGATCCTATGATCCTTACATTACTTATATAGTGTGCTAACCACTCTGCTATACTGGCCCCATATTTATTTTAATCAATTGTAAATATAAATGAATATATTTATTTTAACCAAGAAAATTTATAATTTACTCATAGATTAATATAATAGAGCAAATAGCTCAAAAAGAAACATAAAGTAATTACAACATAAATGAAAAATGTTTAAAACATAAAGCCTGTATGTTAGAGAGTCTAGACTTTATAGTTTAAATTTTTTTTTCAATTTATACCTTATTTAGTTATATATTCAATTATCTTATACGGCAAGAATGAAACATGAATTTTTATAAATATTTGTGATTAAATAAAATTGAAAAACTTAAAAAAAAAAAAAAATTGAATCGTTATTTATTCTTCTGTAACATTTATTTAAGTCAATAAATAATGGAATGTGGTCTAGCTAGTTTGCAAACTTTAATCATAGTTGAAAGGAGTAGTTTTAACATACATAGGACAGGACCAGGAGCCACTGTAGGTCATTTAATTGTTAAAATATAGCTAAAATGAAATTAATATTGAACCATTGTTCCTCGCTATTAGATAGATTAAGCCTCTAACTTTGATTTTAAGCTGTTTTTACCTTCAGGTACTGGATTCTATTCAAACTTAATTAATGTCTAAGGAAGACAAATTATTCCTACAAATTATATAATCCTGTCATTCAAGCCACTAGTGGATCCAGGATTTAATTTGAGGGGGAGGGAGGGGGCTTCAGGCTGAAAGTATTTATATATATATAACAATAGTTATTTTGGAAAAAAAAAAGAAACTAACTAACTTTTGTGAAATGGTGTTTAAGTGATTCTTGAGGTCCTATTAAGTGTAAGTACACGAACAATAATACTTTTAGAGATAATTTTTTCATAAGACATGGGTATATTTTATCATTTTAGAGGAGAAGGGCTTCAGCCCAAAAGCCCTCATTATTCAAATAAATTTCAATTTATTTTTTAAATTATGATATTATCTATAAATTTTCTTTAACCAAGTATTAATTATCTACAACATTTAAAATTAAATTTATTTCTGATAATGGTGTTAGTAATAAAAATTACTTTATAAAATAGATTAAGAGCTAATTGCTTTTTGAAATCTGCTGAAGCAACAGTAGTTTGATTAGGTTCCAACTCCTCTGATAAAATTGATACACCTGATTTGAATGCTTTGAATATATTCTTCCCGACAAAATAGTTTTCAGTCTTTGTGGCATGGACCTGAAATAGAGTTTTCATGAACTGCTAAATATTTCAAAATTAGAGTTAATTTCTGTTTTATTAATGCAATGTGAATATTAAATAATAATAAAGATATGATACTAAATGACAGTGGTAATAGAAGAAAAATATAGTTTTAAAAAAAAAACCCTAATATTTTGTAGTATATGCAGGGTGTCCCGTAAGTAGGAAGAAATTTTTATAGATTTGATAGCATACCTCAAGAGCTACAAAAAAGTTCATATAAACAATGGACCAATTTTCAACAGAAAAGTAGCAAATCCAAGTTTTGTGTTTTTTTAAGTGAGTCATGTTTTTTATTGAATCAAAAGCAATAACTAAAGAAATATTTAGTTTAAGTAATTAATAATTGTTTCATTGTAAACAAGATAAAATGTACTTTAAATGAAAATAGAGTTTATCATTGTTAAAACCATTTATAGAGGACTTTTGAGCAACTAAATTAAGCTAAGTCCTGTTTTAGAAAAAACATAAATTAATAGTAATTTATTTTTATCTTCATCCAACTATACTACAGTTTCTACACTTCTACAAAAACTTCTTCTTTAATAAGCTTCAAGTTCGTATTAATTAAGTTGAGGTTTATTTAGGAAATAATTGAGATTCAGCTCAAGTTTTGTAAATTTATAAATGACAAACTAAATGTTCCTGATCCCAATTTTAACGTTTTAATTAAAATAATTGAGGCAATCAGCAGGTATTGTTTTATTTTAAACACAAATTTTAGGACTAGAATCTTGTATTTTGAGATCTGCTACCACTCCTATAAAAATTTCCCTCTACTTATACAGGACATCCGTATATGTTTAAGGAGAAGGCAAGTAATTTATTAGGAATTTTTGAGACTGGAAGAGTAACTTCACCTCTTCACAAAAGTAAATTCACCAAATAAATTTTTAAAAAATATATAAAGTAGAGAAGTAACTAACATATAAAAGATATATTTTGATAAATTAAAGTTCATTATTTAAAATATACTTGAGAGAAATTTAATTTTAGTGGTTTTCAATATTAAAATTAATTTTTCATACAATTTCATCAATTAAGATGAAGTGTTCCAAATCTTTGTACATTTAAGACTTGAAATATTTCAAAATTAAAGATTCATTTCTTATTATTATGTGGAAAAAACTGATGTCTAGACTTTTCCTTATGCTCTTTTCATAATAATTATGATTAATATATACTATAAATATGATTGTACTTACAAAATTTGAATTGATATTTCCATAAACGATGCTTGGTTTCTTTTTTACACAAAAGTTTTCATCGAATTGAAAGAAGAACCCAGCATTTACCAGAGCAAATGAATTTTGAGACTTAGGCATGATCTGAAACGCAGTTATAAATCATTTTTACACTTGATTAGATAGAAAATTATTGGGCTAATGCCATCTTATAGCCCTGGAGCCAGTAATTCGAGGATAGAAACAGGAAATCCATTGCAAAAATGTGAGAAAAGTTTTTACTTTTTAAACTTGTATATATGGGTTTAGATATATAAAAAACAAAATTGCTAATCCGGACCACCAAGGGAAAAGTATTGATAGTCAAAAAAGTCAGACTTTTTCGATATTTTTCACATATAACTCCTAAAGGAGGCATTAAAGCGAAAAATGTACTCTTTAATAAATTACAGAATGTTAAATTGTGTGTCCAACAAGTACAAAAACTTTATGATTTGATAACATGGTAAAGTATAAAACCACAGTCAACCATTGCTGATTTTTACCAAATTTGTCAAAAACTGAGACAAATGACTATAAATGGCCTTTTAACCTGGAAATGAGTTCCTTAAGAGGAAAAATCCATAGAGTCAAAGTTGTAGAGCATCAAATTTTGTGTCCGGTGAGTACCAACTAATTTAATGTAAGTCACTTACATCGAACAAAATAGGTAATCTCCCGATGGTTAGAAATTGGAAATGAAGGTAAACGTGATTTTAAATATTTTAAAAGTATGGGCTTCTATTTTACTGAGTTATTTTTGTTTAGAATCTGTTACATGCAATATAAGCCTGTTTTCCACCTCTCAGCAGCGAAGGATTTTGATAAACGACGTGTCAAAAGATACCAAATTTTAGAAAGGAATAATGAATCCTGATTCGAGATATATAATTGGTCTACAACAAAAATGTCAGTACTCAGTGGATGCAAAATGTGAAGCTTTGCAACTTTGTTTCTATGGGTTTTTCCTCTTAGAGAACTCATTTCCAGTTTACAGGGCCATTTATAATAATTTGTCTCAGTTTTTGACAAATTTGGTAAAAATCAGCATTGATTGACTGTGTTTTTATACCTTACCATGTAATCAAATCATAAAGTTTATGTTCTTGTTCGACACGAAATTTAACATTTTTTTAATTCATTAAAGAGTACATTTTTCGCTTTGATGCCTTGTTTAGGAGTTATAGATAAAAAAACAAAAAAATCTGACTTTTTTGACTGTAAAAACTTTTCCCTCGGTGGCCTGCATCAGCAATTTTGTTTTTTACATGTCTAAACCCATATATACAAATTAAAAAAATAAAAACTTTTCTCACATTTTTTGGAATGGATTTCCCGTTCCGATCCTCAAATTACTGGCCTAATATTCTTTCAATCAGCCATTTTTTAAAGCAGTGGCTCTGGAATGGCAGACAAGGTCCTTTTTACTGAGAATAACATACACCTTCGAAATTTACAATCAAACCTTGCCTGCGATGAGGTCGATTTTTGGGTCCTGGCTCCAGGGCTATTAGCCTTTACCATCAAAGTAATCAAGAATAATATCTAAATCCAAATGTACTTACAAAAGCATAACACTTAAGTCAAAAGCTCAAAAAGAGATAACAATATTTTAAAAGATTCTATTTCCCAAAAGAATATTTTAACTTTTTTTGCATGCTTATGCAAGGATTCATTAATACAAAAAACAAGGATCAGAGGTGAAACAATTTATTACACTTAAAGTAACAATATTAAGCACAACATATTACCACAATGTGCTATCTGCCAACACAAACTGTCCTTTTGCCAAACCAAAGATGCCATATTGTAATTAACTTGCCAAACAAAAAAATAAAATCACTATTAATCATAAGATCTTTTTTCAAATTCCAAAGCCTGCCCATATCAAATAATACTCTAAAATGTTTCCTCTCCTTCATCTCTCACTCTGACCCTTTTCTTTACTCTATTTATATTAGCGACTTTCCTGACTCCAGGTTTCAGACTACCATAACTGTCCTTAAACAACTCCTAAGATTCTGTGGTTCTATTACTCAAATGAACAGACAGCTCCTTACAACACCCCTTGTTTCCTCCCACAACGACTATGGCTATTTGATGTATGTAGGGCTGTCAGCAATGATAAGAATAAAGAGACATTTGCGAATTGCTTCATCCGGCGTTCTCATGTTTCTTGCTGGTACACTGAATTGAAATGGCTCTATCCTACTTTCAGATGGCAATTCTTTCTTGGTATTTCCCTTCTCAAAGTCCTCAAAACCAAATCCTCCTACATCGAAGAGTTCTTTTCACAACATTCTTCTATCCACTCCCTTAATACCAGATCTCAACCTATTGATTTATATATTTCCTCACATAAAATCATTTCCTTCAGCAAATCCTTTGTCATTTGTAATAACTCCTTTTGGAAGTTCTTACCTATCTCCATACATCAATCCTTAGCAGAAGTGTTTGCTATACTTTCTGCAGCCATCTCTTTAGAACTTACCAATTGTGAGAATGCTAGCATCACTATCTATTCGGATAGTCAGTCGGCACTACAAGCACTGGAGTCTCCCAAAGTGACCTCCACACTAGTGCAGGAGTGTAAACAGGCGATGGAGACACTGGCCTGCTCCAAGAGGGTGGAACTAGTGTGGGTCCCTGGTCACAAGGGAATTAAAGGCAATGAAGAAGCTGATGTCCTTGCAAGGAAAGAAGCGGAATTTCCTATTGTAAGTCCGGAACCTGCTATAGGAATATCCAGAAAGCATCAGCGGAAAGAAGTCCTTGTTGATTGGATCTGGAAAAAAGCAGGTAAAGAATGGAGGGAATGCACGGGACTTAGGCAAGTGAAACAATTTATTAGAAGCACCTCTCCCTCCAAAACAAAATGGCTGCTAGGCCTAACTAGGAAAGAAATCTGACTAATCATTGGAGTACTAACAGGCCACTGCAGACTTAAAAGACATTTAAGATCTGTGGGATAGTGGATGATGAACTCTTTAATCTCTGCAGAAGTGCATCTGAAACTGCCCTTCACTTCACTGTGTCACTCAGATACAGACTTCTGGGACCAGATAGAATCCAAGTATGCAGAGCTACCTCCATAAAATGACCCAACCTTTTGAACTTCATTAGAAGAACAAAAAGGTTTGAGACAGAGTAGATGTACAATAGACAACTACTGGTAGTATCATCTTTGGGATTGGCAAAAAGGACCAATAGGCCCACTTGCTGGACTAAGTCCTCCGACCAGTAGGTCAATCCTTGTTAAAAATTCTTTCAAATAACTCATATTTCACTACCTACTTCAAATTCAAACTTCTGCTACCATGTGAAAATTATTATTGTAGTTTCTGTAATTTTAATTGATTATTTACAATTTAAAAAAAAAAAATGAAGATTTTTTCTTCATGCCACATTAATGTTCCTAATTTCTGAACTCTATAATTTTCTTAGGAGTCTTAGGTTTCATATAAATAATAATAATTGCAGGTAGCCCACAACACTCTCCCTTAGGATGCAAACAATGTATTTTATAATTGCAAGGAACATTGTGATGAATTTAATACAATTAAAAGGAAAAAAAAAAACACATGAAAAATTGTATAGGCGATAAACTAAGATAAAGAATTCTTCTTTAGAAATCTCTCTTCCACCAAAAATGAAAACTTTATTTCACAAACTAAAACACATATGAACAGAAAGATATTGTGGTATATTTTCTATAGAAAATACAGAAAACTACCAAAAAAAATTAACAAAATATTGAAGATTAGCAGAAATATATGAAAACTAAACTGGCAGATAATAACACTGACTCAAGAATTCATAATACAAGTAAGCTTTACAAACCTAATAAAAACCTCAGATCCATAATAAATAATATCTATGGACTAACAAACAGACTATCGGAATTTATTAGACAATCTTTGGATATGCTGAAGAAATTGGAATAATAATAATAATAATAATAACCCGTGAGGAGTTGCTAGTCTCCCATCGGGCGCCTCCCCAGGTGGCGGATAGGGGAAATCTCACCAGATATGGTGGGTACCAGGGAAATAAAATACCCGGGGTGGACCAAAACTAGTAAAATCCAGGTGCGACGGTTCCCATATTGGGCAGCAACCTGGTCAGCGTCTGTTCTCCATGTCAGGAGCGGCTGTTTAAATCACCTGGCAGGAAGGTATAAAATGCACCTACCCATTAAAAATGGAGCTACGAAATAGAAGATTAGCCTCGGACGAGCCCGATATTGAGGCTGCATCGGGCGGGAACAGTGGACAGCTTCCTTCAGGGACTAGTGGAGCGAGCGGCACTACCTTGTCGTCACGGACCGCAAGGCTGCAACGTTTACCGGCCAACATTTCGAGTTCGAGCTTGGAGGAGAGACATTCTCCACCCGCGCGAGTTCGGCAACAGAGACCAAGAGGTGCAAAGAGGATGAAATGGACGCCAGAAATGAATATGGCTGTCATCCGAGCATACTACTTGGCAACAAAACTTGAAACAGAGAAAACAGGATATCTGAACCGTATACAGGGATACTGGCGTGAGTCCTTCCCAGATATTAATATAAGCACGCAGAGACTGAGTGATCAGGTAAGAGTAATTCTTACGAGAAATTTTCTTACTTCTAATGACCTCCAACAACTTAAAAATGAAGTTCGTATGTTAATAGCCACTGAAAATGATGTCGAGCTCTCTGATGAGGCGCTAAATACAAGAATAGATTCAGACGCTGGTGTAATCAATGCCTCAGTCGGTAATAAAGATTCAGCGGAACAATTGGAGTATGCGGATATAGAAAATAGATTGAGTCAATCACTTTTGACCGAGCATATTCTACTTGAGGGAATACCGCTTCAGGAGTGACCATCGTTGCCACGAGTACCGTATAATAAGGCCACAATTAAAATAACCAATATAATGAATAATGTTCTTAAGGATAATATAGCCCTAATTAATGGCCTTCAAGATATCCCTCATTGGCTATATATTGCTGCCAAGATAGTTACATTAGAACTGGGCATAAAAATGGAAGATAAAAGTAAAAATAAACTTCCAACTGGATATAGTGGAATACCACAGTGGAAGAGAAGACTTCAAAGGAAAATTGATACCTTACGTGGAAAAATCTTAAACTATATTCGTAACCCTCAAGCTGCAAGACCTAAGACAAAAAGGAAGATAGATGAGATTATAGTACAGAATTTGGGAACCGTAATGGAATGTGAGTTAATTGATAGTCTGACTCGATATCTAGATATTCTGAAACAAAAGCTGGCAGTTTACGCCAGCAGATTGCGCAGATATAGTGAGGCAGCTTTACGCAGGAAACAAAATCAGCTGTTCAAGCAAAATGAACGTCAGTTTTATAGAAACCTTGTAAAAGAAGAAAAAATATCGATCAAATACCCTGATGACATTGAAATCCATTGGAGAAATTTATGGGAAAAATCGGGGAATCACCTCGAGAGTTCTTGGATACAAGCAGAACTGCAAAGTCTTCAAAATGTCAATGGAATGATGGAAGTGACCATAACTGTGGAAGATGTTTCGGAAGCGGTCAGAAACATGAAAAATTGGAGGGCACCAGGACCTGACGGAATCCAAAATTACTGGATTAAAAGATTTCATTGCTTCCATGAATTGCTGGCCAAAGGTTACCAGGAAATACTTGAAGACAAACAGAGCCCCCCTGATGGTTTCTCTGATGGCATCACGTATATGCTTCCGAAAAAGAATGACTTAAGCATGCGTCCTGAAGATTTCTGGCCGATAACGTGTTTAAATGGTCTGTATAAAATTCTAACTTCCATCTTGGCAACTAAGATATATGAGCACCTCGAAAGTGAGAATATGATACCCATAGAACAGCTAGGGTGCAAAAAAGGTGCTAGGGGTTGTAAAGAACTCCTAGTAATAGATTCGTTTATTGCAGCACAAGTTGCGAAAAAACAGCGAAACCTCTCTATGGCATGGATCGATTATAAAAAGGCCTTTGACTCGGTTCCCCACAGCTGGTTACTTAAAGTACTAGATATATACAAGGTTGAATCTAAAGTAAGCAGGCTCCTTTCAAACTTAATGACAGGTTGGAAAACTACGCTGAAAGTTGGAACTATCTGCACAGGGAATCAAATTAAAATATTGAGAGGAATATACCAAGGAGATTGTCTAAGCCCCTTATGGTTCTGTATGGCTTTGTTCCCACTAAGCAGGATTCTGCGAAAGAACAAGATGGGATACAAATTAATCATCAACGACGAAGCTACCACACTCAGCCACAGCTGGTACATGGATGACCTTAAACTATATGCGAAAAACAAAGACCAATTACAAAGCATGGTTGAAGCCGTTTCATCTTTTAGTAGTGATATAGGCATGTCACTCGGTCTGGATAAATGTGTGGTGCTCCATGTAACCAAAGGAAAAGTGGTTAGTATGCAGAATATTCTAATCAATGAAAAAGAGTACATCAGGGAGCTTGAAGACAATAGGTTGTATAAATATCTGGGAATGCAGCAACATCTTAAAATTGCAAGAAAAGATATGCAACAAGACCTTCTGACAATGTTCAAAATTAGATTGCGGAAAGTGCTCAAAACCCAGCTAACCGGGAAACAAAAAATCAAGGCCATTAACACCTGGGCAATACCTGCTCTCGGTTATAGTTTCGGCATATTGCACTGGTCGAACACCAGCCTACAGGAGATCGACCGCCTTGTGCGAACAACTCTCACACAAGAACGGGCCCACCATCCAATATCCTCCAAAGCTCGTCTGTATTTGCCTAGGAAAGAAGGAGGACGTGGTTTGCTAAATATCGAAGAAGCTTGCCGCAAGCAGGAAGCAGCCCTACGCCGATACTTTCTTACACAAACAACTGAGGTTTACCTCGCAATCTCAAGATTGGATTATGGTCTAACCGCACTTAACCTGAGCAATTGTGAGGTATCTACAATCGTGTCAGAAAACGAACGCTTGACAGAATGGAAAAATAAATCTCTGCATGGAAGATTCTACAGCAAATTAAATTATAGCTCGATTGACAAGGAAATATCCATTGAATGGCTGAAAGCTGGAAAGATATTCTCCGAGACAGAAGGATTTCTTCTCGCCATCCAAGACCAAGTTATTGCTACTAGATCATATAGAAGGCATGTTCTTAAAGACGCAACAACTACGGATAAATGTCGATTATGCTCAGCGACGCTGGAATCAATCCAACATGTCACAGGTGGGTGTGGAGTGTTGGCTGGCACCGAGTATCTCCAGAGGCATAACAATGTGGCTAGAATTTTTCATCAGGCTCTGGCAGTGAAGTTCAACTTGTTAGATGACAAAACTCCATATTATAAGTACCACCCAAATAAACTCCTCCAAAAAGGTAGTCTCAAGCTCTACTGGGATGAATCGATAATAACTGACCATACTGTGCGTCACAATAAACCAGACATCCTTCTGATAGACATGAGAGAGAAAAGAGCAGAGCTTATTGATGTCGGGATCCCCAATGATAATAATATAAGCTCCACTGTTGGAGAAAAACTGAGAAAATACCAGGAACTGGCAATCGAACTGAAGGAATTATATCATTTGGGGAACGTCACCACCACTCCAATTATAATATCTTCCAATGGATTGATACCAAAGACAACAGTAGCAGGCACGATGGGATTAAAATTACCTCTTGAAGTGCTGAAAGAGGCTCAACACTCAGTTCTCTTGGATACGGCACGTATTGTTCGAAAGTTTTTAAATATCTAAAAAGTAATAGATATTAATCTGAAGTGGCTGGACTTCTGGTCTCCCACCTCAGAAACTTACCCCGCAGAGCGAGAATAAAGAATGGAAATAATAATAATAAATAAAAAAAATGGAAAATGCGATCTTCTAAGTTTGGAATAAGTAAATTTATTTAAAAACATACCTAGTGGAGAAAGTTTAAAAATAAGATGGAAAAATATGATAACACAAAAATTTAAAATTTGTGGAGGGGATAAAGTATGTGCAAACCAAAATTCAGCTATAATGACAATTTCTATAAGCAAATCCAAGGTTTTGCTACCAGAAGAAAGTTATCCGTTTATATTATAGAAATATACTTGAATATAATAATAATGGAAAACCAGTTAAACAAGATGTAATAAAAACCAATAATGATGGCCAAATATATTGATGACATGTTAATAATAACTGAAAACAGCTTCATATTAATTATTTGAAAATATAAATAGTGTACATAACAGTTTGAAATACAATGAACAATAGAAGTACCTAATAATAATAAGTTAAGATATTTGGATATGAAAATTATAAAAAAGTTAAAAATAAAATAAAATAGACCATAAATCTGAGATAATAATAAATAAGAAACTGATTTATAAAACCACAAACCTTACAGGTAAATAACACATAAAGAAAGTTAAGAACAAGATTTACAAACAAATTAGTTAATAACCTTTATTCAAAAAGATTAATAAATAGATTATTGTATGCAATGATAGAATGAAAATATAATTGCAGATAATCCTCTACAGAACATATCTCGAATTTTTAGATGAGAAATTTAACTGAATTTGATTTTGTTACAGGTGGAAGTTACATCAAAGATTTCAGTACTTCTCATCCTCAAAACTGATCTATCAAAGAAAAATATATATATTTAAAATAGATATAACAATCATCAACATCAGCCAAGTAACATTATATTGACTCTTAATGCTACTTAGTGAATCAGGGCCTTCCTTCTCTTGTCGTTGTCATTATCTCTCTACTTGTGTAACCGTAATCTAATTTCATATACCAAGCAAATTTCTCTCATCACTGGTGACACTGTCTTTTCACCACAATTTTGGCCTTCCAATGGTTCTCATTTCATAAAGCCGATTTGACATTTTTTTTTTTTAGAATTTCATGTTTAGCCCATCTAAGCCTTCCTTTATGGATGATTCTCATTTAACTTCTGGCTCATAAGTCAGCCCATCAAATTTCAGGTTACTTTGTTTCCAGTTTTTTTCCCTCTTTTAATAAGATGAGAATAACATAATAAAAACAAAATCATCCATAGGATATACTTATTTGAAAAAGAATCATAAGAATTTACGTCTTAGAGAATCACTCATATTGGAAGATGCAAAATTTATTTATATACTCCTATATAAATAATCACTTGATGTGCAAAAAAATATAAAACAATTCATTACATATTTAATCATTACTTTAAATGTTTTGATGCTGCAATCTTCTGATACTGCTGGTAATATTATTTTAGTTATAATAGATTTACTCATATCCTTGCTATACATTTCCATCAGTGATACAGCATGATTTTCTTGGCCATCTGAAAATAGAACAATAGAAATTAACAAGCAAATGAAGATACACTCCTTAATAGTGTATTTTAAACCTTTCACAAAAGTAGTATTTCCTCTCAAGAATTTATTTAATCATTAATGCGATTTAACCAGTTAAATTAATTAAAAATTGTACCAGAAATTTAATTATAGTTTAAAGATTGATGATATAAAGTAAACTACATAAAAGATTGTAATTTTAGATGATGTAAGTTAAGACTATTTGTTTCACTTGCTAAGTAAAATGAATGATTACTCATTTAAATTAATACAAATACAATACCTATTATTATTGTGGCTTTCACAAGTTCAAAGAGCAGAAACAAATCAGATGGAAACTCTGGATGATGATATTTAATCATTAAGTTTCCTGCCAATGTCCCTGTCTAGAAAAAAAGAAGAAGAAAATTTAGTTGTCTTTTAAAATTATTAATGATTATCAACAGAATTACTCCAATAAGAATATCTATTGACAAGTCTTTCATTTTTTTTTTTTTGTGATTCTAATCTACTGATATATAGAACTTTAGGTTAATCTGACAAATGCTATACATATATAAGAATTATATTATTATAGTAGATTTTTAAGTGATTGACATACTGTATCGTAATAATGAATTATTGATCTTATTTTAATTTACTCCTGGTATAAAGTTTGGAGTGGTCCAACTCATGAGTTGGATAATAACAGAGAGGCATGTGAGATTATAGATAAAGCTTGTTAAACTTGTGAAGAAAATTGATTCAATATATAGGCCTTTGGTGGAATAAAGATATTATAGAACCGCCCCATTTCTCCTAGAGGCCACTAGATAAAGGTGCAGATGATGACTCTCCTGTGATGATCCTTAATTTAAGATAGGGGAACAAGGAAAGAAGTGAGGCCTTATTTATAGTCCTGTGAACTTTTTGGCATCACCAGTAAAATCACTAAATGAAATTATTTGGCATCAACTTGTATAAAATGTCAATTTTGTTACCATATTAGAAAACAAGAAAAAAGGGAGAGGGTCCAAAGTGTTATAAAATAAGCCATAATTAACTTTAAATTTAATCTCTAATAGAGATTACCCAGTAGCCCCAGGCTTCCCCCGGCTACTGGGCGGGTCCACAGGTGGCGGATAGTGGAATGGCCTGCAGATATGCAGGTTAGCTGCGAATAAGGGTCACCAAATAAGCAGTCCTGGACCACGGGGGGACAGCATCAGCAGGAGTAGGCGTCTGGCCATTGGCAAGGCCAGGTGCATTAAAATACCACATAATCCACTGACGATGCTGTGATGTGGCGAGTAAGTGCTGCCACTAAATATGCACTGCCCCATACTGCCTTGTACGGTTTGGGAGGGGACCTCAAAGGCTAGGCGAAGGGACTCCGAAAATAAACCAGGGGTGGTCTGGACTCTAAGCTATGGTGAAAGCAACCAGACTAGGGGACGGAAACCCCAAAATCAAATGACCCGGTCCTCCAGGTTGGGGGTTGGGCGTGGGGCCAACAACTCTACCTTGTAAAAAACAAACCCGTTATGAAACCTATAAATAGCAAGCTAGATGGAAATAAAGGCAAAAGAAAAAGGAACTCGGATTTGGATTTAAATGTCGCTACATGGAATGTCCGTACGATGCTCCAGCCTGTAAAGATGGCAGAGGTAGCGGAGCAGATATTAAAGTATAAAATAGACGTTGTGGCTTTACAAGAAATTCGATGGAACGGAGAAGGCAGAATTGATAAGAAGGATTATACGATGATGTTTAGTTGTGAGGAGGTCAATAAGGGAAGAAATGGTACTGGATTAATTGTGGCAGGAAAAGCAAAACGGAGTTTACTATCATTTGAGCCTGTTAATGAAAGGATCTGCAAAATGAGACTGAGGGAAAGATTTTTGAATGTCACCTTAATATCTGTGTATACGCCAACTGAGGACAGTGAGGACGAGATAAAACTCGACTTCTATCAGGATCTTGAGAGGACTTTTTTAGCAACTCCACGTTATGATATGAAAATTGTTTTGGGTGATCTGAATGCACAACTAGGAAAAGAAAGTTTTGTTGGTGCAGTATCTGGTCGATTCACGATTCATAGTGAGACAAATAATAATGGAAAGCTTCTTTGTCAGTTTGCGGAAGCCAATAATATGGCCATAAGGAGCACTACATTCGTCACAGAAATATACATTTAGGAACATGAAAATCCCTAAACGGAGCAATTACACAGATTGATCATGTATTGGTTCAGAAAAGGCATGCAACGTCAATTATTGATGTCAGAGCAGCGAGAGGACCAAACTGTGACTCCGATCATTATATGCTTAAATTGAAGCTTAGACAGCGTCTTGTAGTGATAAGAACTGATCAACGGCACTGTAGGAAAGGGTGGGAGATTGATAAGCTGAAAGACCCTGAGATTGCTGAGAGATTTAAAACATCACTAAATAGGAATCTGATAGACAGTCAGGACGATGAGGAGGAAGAATGTGTAGACAAAAAATGGAAGAGAATTAGAGGAGCTATTGAAAAGTCAGCAGAGGAGGAGATAGGTGAGAGGAGTAGGAAAATGAGTGAGGAGTGGTTTGATACTGAATGTCTTGAGGTCCTGCATGAAAGAAATCAATGTAGGACGGTGATGTTGCAGCGCTCTACAAGACAAACTTCTAAATAGGAATCTGATAGACAGTCAGGACGATGAGGAGGAAAAATGTGTAGACAAAAAATGGAAGAGAATTAGAGGAGCTATTGAAAAGTCAGCAGAGGAGGAGATAGGTGAGAGGAGTAGGAAAAGGAGTGAGGAGTGGTTTGATACTGAATGTCTTGAGATCCTGCATGAAAGAAATCAATGTAGGACGGTGATGTTACAGCGCTCTACAAGGCAAACTTCAACGGTATATAGAGAAAGTCGGAAAAAAGCAAAGAAGATTATTCGAAATAAGAAACCGGATTTTATGAAAAGGAAAATAGAGCAGATTGAGGAATTGAGGACAACAAATGAGACTAGAAAATTTTATGGAGCAGTAAAATTTATGAGTCAGGGTTTTCAGTCAAAAATGACTGGATGCAAAGATAAAAATGGTGTGGTAGTGGAGAGCTTCCGAGTTCTATGTAGATGGGAAGAGCACTACACAGAATTGCTCCACTCTGGTGGTGGTGAATGTATGGTTGGTAGTGATGAGGAGGGGTGTGTTGATGACCTGGTGCCATTGTCTATAGAAGAGGTGGCTGAGGCGATTGAAAAATTAAAAAATAACAAAGCACCTGGGGAGGATATGCTGGTCGCGGAATTCTTTAAGTACGGAGGAGAACAATTGATAAGCCAAATGTATTTACTGTTGGAGGAAGTTTGGAGTGGTGAAATCATGCCTCAGGAGTGGTGCACCAGTCTGATATGCCCGATATATAAAAAAGGAGATAAACTCCAATGTGAGAATTACAGGGGCATTTCTCTATTGGCTGTAGCCTATAAAAATTTTTCCAAAATCCTCTCTGTGAGGCTCAACGTATTTGCTGAGAACATACTGGAGGAAAACCAGTGTGGATTTCAGAAGGGGAGAGGAACAACTGATCAGGTCTTTGTGATGAAACAGATAATGCAAAAAGCCTGGGAATATAAGATTGACCTACATATGCTGTTCATAGATTACCGGCAAGCTTTCGATAGAGTAATAAGAAGCAAATTAATAAATGCCTTGCATGAATCCCAAATTCCAAAAAATTTAGTAAGGTTATTGCAAATGACTATGAATAATAGCAATGCAAAAGTAGTTATTAAAGGCAATATAAGCAATAGTTTTAAATGATGGATGGGGTTAGGCAAGGGGATGCTTTGTCTGCCACATTATTTACTATTGCACTTAATAATGTGTTGAAAAAACTGGATTCACCTGGTTGCATACTTAACGCAATGGTGCAAATATGTGCTTACGCAGACGATATATGCCTAATTACCAGGAATTTAAGATTAACAAAAGAAATCTTTGCAATATTGATGGCCATAGGTGAAAATGTTGGGCTGGAAATCAATCAAGATAAGACAAAATACATATATGTCGGAGCCGACAATGAGGCTGGTCCACAGAGCATTGAAATATGTGGTCTTACCTTCGAATGTGTAAAAAGATTCACATATCTGGGGGGTGGAAGTGAATTCTGAAAATAAAATTGCTGCTGAGGTGTACAAGGTATACAATGGCTGGAAACCGGGCATACTATGCCAACCCCAAAATTTTTTCGATCATCGCTTCTGTCACGAGAAACAAAGATAAGACTATATAAGACTTTAGTAAGACCTATTGTGACTTATGCAGCAGAGAAATGGACCCTTTGTACTAGCGCAATTAGTATGATGAATATTTTTGAAAGAAAAATATTGAGAAAAATTTATGGAGCTGTTTGTGAAGAGGGTGTGTGGAGATATAGAAAAAATGCGAAGCTATATGAATTATATAACAACCCCAACATAGTTAATTTCGTTAAAATTAGGCGTATGGAATGGTTAGGCCACCTGATTAGAATGGACCACAGCAGGATGCCTTATAGGGCATTGTCCTCTACAATGTATGGCACAAAAGGAAGGGGAAGACCAAGAAAAAGATGGCTACAAGATGTTGAGAGCGACCTTAGAACACTGGGCGTGAGAAATTGGAAGGAAAGAGCGAGCAATAGGGATGATTGGCATGCTATAATTCAGGAAGCCAAGGCCCACCCTGAGCTGTAGAGCTACATAGTAAGTAAGTAAGTATTAGAAAACAAGAAAAAAGGGAGAGGGTCCAAAGTAATAAAGTAAGTTACAAAATAAGCCATAATTAACTTTAAATTTAATCTTCATTGAACAATTACAATTATACAATATATGATATATACATATTTTGGTGAAACCGATACAAGACAATTTCTGAAATTTATATGGCTAAAAATAAAGAAAAAAAAAAAAAAAAAAAAAAAGAGATATTCAAATTCCAAAGTTTTAAAACCAGAAAATTAGAGCGCACACACAGCAAGCTACACACACAAAAAGATATGAAGATATAGATGTGAACTTTTTTAATAGTACTCATTTGTCATTTGTCCTCAGTGCTAAATAAAGAAAGTAAAAAAGAATGTCACAGACCAAAAAAACCAACCAAGTTCGTTGATCCTCCATGTTTGGACTCCATTTTGGGACAGTGGGACCAATTTTTTTTTTCTGAAAACATTGTATTTTTTAAATTACTAGTTGAAAGGAATACAATAGGTAATTTATAGAGCTCTCTATGTGGGAGAGTATATGAGAGGATGTGGCCCACAGACAAAATATCCAAACTATCAACTATAGGCTGTATTTTTTCAAATAATGGTAATGGTAATAAACTTTAACATTGTTCTTTAATTATGAGAATTGGATAACTGATCTTGACAAAATTTTATAATTTTCATTTATGTATATATGTAATATAGTAAGGGTGAGTATTGTGATCATGAAAATTTCTGAATCTGAGTTTTCATCGGAAATACACGTTTTGGAAATATCCTGAGCCCAAATAACCAAGTCCCGAAAAATGGTTTGTTTGTCTGTATGTGTGTATGTTAGCAGTCTAGCTCAAAAACAAAAAATCCTACGAAACTGATATTACGTATTTAAGATAGATATATGCCATAGATGTGACAGCAACTTTTCCCATAAAATCGGCTAACCGGAAGTGCCACTTTATATCAACGGTGAAATACATTTTAACATTTTTTTCAAAATCGGCTCTAACGATTTTGATTAAACTCAGTGTATCATTTAATATCACCACCAATTAAACTGAGTGGTGTTTAATATCATTTAGGTCTTATACCCGTTGATGTCACTTTACAGGGCTTAAATGCCCAATGTTCATATGCATCTTCCTCTAAAGTACATTTAATATGGTTTATTTTAAATAATTAACTATCTCTCATTATTAAGAGTTACAATAATATGCTAAATATAATTTTTGAAAGAATTTAATAATTGAATAAAGGAGAAAAAAATAAAAATGCTTATCCAACTCGAAAATGAATCTCCGGAAATACTAGTCAGAAGGTTTACTTATAATATATCATTGGAAAGTGGAGAATTTCAGAAAAAACAATGTCTAATATAGAAAATTGTGGAAGGTGAGGGTGCCAAAAAAATTATAAATAATAATTTTTGAAAAGTAATAATATTTAACGTAAATCACATGTTTTCAAGGAAATTAAATGAAATTTACTAACTAAATGTAAACTTTTAAAATATTTTTAAGTTTGAAAAAAGTATTTAAAATCCACCTAATCAAGGCAATGACATTGTTTAAAAAACCATTTCATTGTATTTGTGTGAAAGAAGAAGTAAAATATAAAATCATTTCATGGATGTGTAAAGCATATGTTTGTAACCCTAAATACATTTGCTGTAGTTTAATAATTCTAGATCTGATATTATATTTAAATATTTAGATATCTATCATTCGTTTATACCGAAAAATCACCATGTTACCTTTTAGAAAATTAAATTAGTGAATAGTTTGATATTCCAACAATATCCACTTACAATTAGTGTGACAAATTTTTACCTCTCTACGACAGACAATGAAAATCACTTAATTCCGTTTTAGTAAACTTTGCAATGAAAAATAACAGTTTAATAACTAATAGTCGTACAATCCGAAATCAACGGATCGTGCAATCCATAATCAATGGATCGTACAATCCATAATCAACCGGTGATATAATAAATAGAACTTTTATTATTTTAATGGTATTTATGATTTGTTAGGTGTAATTTTTTAGCTTTAGCTCGGTTAAAAATGCAATTCAAAAATTTTATAATAGCCCAACATTGCCAGAAAATAATTTCTATTTGAAGTTGAGCGGTAAGTGAAAGTTGTGTGTTGCGCGCACCAGATTTTTTTTTTAAATTTTTTAATCCCTTTCTAGAATCTTCTTAAAAGCGAAAAACTCAAAACAATAAGTAAGTTCATTATTATTACTCAGTTTTTTAAAGTAGTTTTATATATTATTTTAAAAACTTTGTTTGAACAAAAAATTGAAATTAAAAGAATAAAGTATTAATACAAGTAAGAATTAATATTTCAATTTTTTGGTTAAAATGTCATTTTTTAAAATCAATTCGTAAAATCAAAGTATAAATTTTGAGCACCAAAACTTCATATCAGATCTGTTACTCAATATTAAAATCAATTTTTGTTTTTAAAAAATGTATAACTAAAGCAGAGAAAAAAGTAATGTAAAATTCAATTTTTGTGGATAAAAACCTTATTTTTAAGCCATTTGGGGAGTCTTAAGATATAAATAAATATAAACAGAAAAACCTTGTATTATTTATATTGACATAAAAAGGCAACTGTTAAATGATATTAGAAAGTTTTCTACGGAAAAAGTGTTTTTCGTTTTACCCAAATGGTCAACTCTGTCCCTTTACACATATTTTGACTTCATTGACCAAAATTATATAACCGAAAAGGATAAACATTATCTGTTCAATGAATGTATGGTCCATACCATGTTTTAATCAAAATTTAAATTTAGATTAAAAAAGTAATTTTGATCTCAAAAATATGATTGATGCCCTTAATCTATGGTCTCAGAATATACACACATTTTTTTTTTCGGTGACTTTTAATTTTTTGAAAACTAATCACTGAAAATGGCTTCTTTTTTTAGCATCATCCATTTGTACTTTTGAAACAGGTTTACAAAATATTACTTTCTGTGTTTGAACCAATAAAATTATAAACAAAATTCTGACCAAGTGTTTTTATAAGTGAACTCCTAGAATGTACAAACATATATACAGTAAATATACATTCTACTTTTTTTTTGGACAAACCACATAGAAATATTTATTTGCTTACTGTAAATGGTTTATTTCATTACTTAAATATTACATTAATTTGCTTACATTTCTGATTGGAACATTTGCAATTAATTCAATGTGGTTTGCAAAAACTTGTAAGTACCCAAAATTCTTTGTTTTACTGATTGAAAGGAACAATAATATTGCTTCTGTCAGGCTCATGTTTGCTCCAAGCTCTAGTTGTTTAGATGTGATCTTATAATCTTTCAATTCGGGTACATGGTTTAGATTAATATGCACTGGACTTGAAATTACTGATTTGTATACACCTAAAATAAAAAATATTTATCATTTAAACTTGTTGAAATATTTACCTATATAAGTTTCTTATTTTATTAATACTTGGACAAATTAACACACTTGTGATTTATGTATATAAATGTCTATTAGAGTTAATATAGAAAAAAATTTCTATTTGACGATATTTATTTTCCTCAAGTGGTTTTAGATTTAGTTAGATTCCAAAATGTATTTTAGAAAATACCACATTGTTTAAACATTTTTAAACTTTGAAATACAATTTTAGATTATACTAAGAGATAGTGGTATGACCTAGCACATATAGGCAAGAGTCCCATAACACCCAATGAGGAGTAGTGTGGGTTCTATTCCCACCAGGATCAATTAATAGTTATTTCATGTTAGTCCTGCAAAATTAATCTTTACACTTTCATTTTGGTTAGTACAAAGCAGCAACCTATAGTTGTCATCTGCAATCATCTTGCTAGACGAGTTCTTCCCGACAATAGTAGTTGGTTGAACTTGACTTTGGAAAGGATATAGCTATGACAATGAATGCCTCATATACATAAAATATATATATAAATATTATAATATTTGGTAATCACCTTGTGCTGTATTCCCAGCTACTAATCTAAAGTTAGAGTGCTTCTTTAAAATTTCTTTAATGTCTTCCAAACTTTCTGGTGTCAACCACAATGAATTATTTACTGTTATTTGGAAATGGGACTTTGGACAGCTTGATGATGATATACAATTATTACAGTTTTGTGATCCATTTTGACAAAACCTCCCGATATCCTAATTTAAAAAAAATTATTATAAGTAATAATCTGAGTATGACTTTGATTCTTAAATTTTGATTTAAAATATGAAAAGCCTTACCTCAATATCCTTAATTTTTTCTTTAAGTTTTTCTGTTGCATCAACAGATAGAGATTTAAATGCATCTAAAATACTCCTGTAACCTGTACAACGGCATATGTTTCCACCAAATGAATTTTCCACATCAGTCATCATTACTTTTTCATTTGATGAAAGTAAGCTATGGATATAATGTAATTATATATATACAATCACAAGACATTATAATATTTCTATTCTGTATGGTCTCAAGGCTCTTACAGACTTATGGATTCTTCCATCATTCTGTAGACAATCTAATCAAACATAAATATTGGAAAAATCATGGCAGGCTTTAATTTTAATTTATTTTAAAATGAAGATGCAATTTAGACATAGAGTTCATTTACCACTTTTATACTGAACAATTTTTGTGCTATATTATCTTCCAGTGAAATAATTTCTTTAAAAACAACTAAATTAAATCTAATTAAATCAATATTGGCATAAATCTTTTCACTTGATATTACTGTACAATAAAAACTGTTAAAAAATTTAAAATGCTAAATAAACTTGGCTAGTTTATCAATTGTTCAGCATAATTTTAGTGACGTGAAATTCATATTTTGCAAATTTCATTGTTTCAATAATTGATCAGTAAGTAACCACCTTATTATTTGAATGAAAAATAACGTAATATAAACAGCAATACTCCATATCTACGTAGCTACTTAGTTGCAGAAAAAAATCAATCATTTGCTTTTTTTTTCATATCCTGATATACTACATTTTGAGGTTGGCTAATAAAGTTTAAGGAAATTTGTAAAAATTCTCATTTTTTACTGTACCTTTTAATCAGTTTTCTGCAATTCCAATGTAATAATTCAAATTATAATATATAGAGTGTTTCCGGATTAAGCAGCCAAATTACAAAAATGAACTAAGGACCTCAAAACAAAGAAAAACATTTCCTCCGAAGGTATATCCACAAACGATTTGTTTAGGAGATTTTCACACCTAAAGATTTTCGTTGATATGAATTATTTACGTTATATGAAATAAATAAAACCTATTTATTTGTCCTAAATATTTTATTAATTAAATGTAAACATTAACATTCTTCATAGTAAATTTTGTTCAAAGTGAAAGTATGTCAGAAAACGCTTTGTTTAGGAGATGGAATAGATACAATACTAATATGGTCTTTTATCCCTATTTGTATAAAAAATATTGCCAACATAAGGATTAATACTATTTGGAATTAGCATAGGGAACTCTCAATAACATTTATCAGTTTGTAAGACGCTAAATGTTAATTATCCCAATTAATGGATGATTTATTAATAATGATGGATGATTAATAAATGCCAAGCCCAGTGGCTTGGCCTGCACGCTCTCCACACCTGATATCACTGGATTTTTTTGTTTGGGGTGACATTAAACACAAAGTCTATGCAAGTCCGGTCAATGACTTTAATTCCTTACGAAGAAGGATACTTGAATCTTGTGAAACAATAACACATATCCAGTGCTATCTGCCACTGCTGCAGTTGAAGAAAGCTGCAGAACATGTCTTCTTGTTCAAGGAAATCACTTTGAACAACATCTAATATGAATTTAATGTTTACGTTAAATTAATAAAGTAGTTGAATAAAAAAATAGATTTTATTTATTTCTATAACGTGAATAATTCATAACAATGAAAATCTTCAGGTGTAAATATCTTCTAAAGAAAGCGTTTGCGGACATACCTTCAAAGGAAGTATTTTTCCTGTTTTGAGGTCTTTAGTTCATTTATGCAGTTTGGCTACTTAACCCTGAAGCAACCTGTAAATTAGAACCACGAGAAATAAAATTAAAGTATTATTTGATTCATAACCTCGCGCGGGCTCATTACCGCGTATGGGGAGCGTCCCACGGGTGGCGGATATGGGGATGGTTGGTGGAAATTCCTTGGAAGTTCCTCCCGGCTAAGTTCGATGGACTCGCTGACCAACAATGAGAGGGGCCCTCCAGACTTGCTGGAGGGAGGGGACCTCCAGACTTGCTGGAGGGAGGAGACCTCCAGACTTGCTGGAGGTAGGGGCCCACCAGACTTGCTGGAGGGTGTGACGTAGGATTGAACGTCCTACTCACATATCTTTAGTTCACCAAACACCACAAATAGTCATGGATCTCCCTAAGGTAAAACGCTCATTATCCGAAAGTAAACTAGTCCCCCGTTCAGGTCTCCGGGTGGGGACTGCTTCAGGGGATTCATGGCGCAAGTTGAAATATAGGGATTTAAATATTGGTACGTGGAACGTAAGGAGTTTAAACACAGCAGGGGGGCTAAAATCGGTCGCGAATGAGATAAATGGGTACAATTTGGATGTCGTGGCTCTGCAAGAGGTTCGCTGGCCAAGGGAGGACTCGATGAGGTAAGGAAAGTACACTATTTGGTACGGAGGAAGCGGGAATCATTGTTTAAGTACCGGGTTTCTAATTAAGAGTAGGTTACTATCCGCTTTGAGGGACGTACAATTCTTTAGTAATAGAATTTCGGTAGCTATATTTCAGGGACGTTGGTTTAAAATCGCATTAATAAACATACATTGTCCGACCGAAGACAGTGACGATGAAGTCAAAAGTGAATTTTACGATAAACTCGAATGGGTTTATGATAAACTACCGCGAAACTACATGAAAATAATTGTAGGTGACGCGAACGCAAAGGTAGGAAGGGAAGAAGTTTATATTCCGACGATTGGTAAAGAAAGTTTGCACGAATATAGTAATGATAATGGGATCCGTCTGATAAACTTTGCCATCTCGAAAAACCTGATAATTAAAAGTACGACGTTTAAACATAAGGATATTCATAAATATACTTGGACATCACCGGATTCGCAAACACGAAATCAAATCGATCATGTCTTGATACAACACAGCTGGCAAAGCAGTATAATTAATGTACGGTCTTATCGCGGAGCAGAATGCGGGTCGGATCATGAATTAGTAATCGCGAAACTTCGACAAAAACATAATATAAAAAAGAGAAAAGAAAACCGTTTCGATTTTGAGAATTTTAATTTGGAAAAATTAAAAAACCCATCAATTAGAAACCAATTCGAGCTAGATGTTAAGAATAGGTTTGAAGCTTTAGAGCTTCCTGACGAGGACAACGAGGATATTGACAAGTTATGGGTAGAGATCAGGGATAATATTAAAGCGGTCGGTAACTCGTGTCTAGGAAAAAAGGATAATAAGAATAACAAACCGTGGTTTGATGAAGATTGCTTAAACATGTGCGAAAAAAGAAAAGCCGCTAAATTAAAAGCTCTAAATAATCCTAGTGAAGACAATCTGGAATACTTCCGAACCTCAAAGAACGAAACGACAAAATTGCTCAAAAATAAAAAAAGGGAGTATCTTAAAAATAAAATAATTGAAATAGAAACTAATAGAATCGAAAATAACGTAAGAGACATGTACAAAGGTATAAACAGATCATGTAAATGTGTAGGGCCCGTAACGTCTGAAATTATGGATGATAATAACAATATTCTGACCGATCCGGTTGACATATTGAATAAGTTTATGGACCACTTTGACAATATTTTAAATACGGGAAATTATGATCTGTGTCCTCCTTCTGAGTACCAGAGTGCTGAACCGTTAATAGAAGGACCAAGTAAAGAGGAAGTTGAAGTAGCTATCGGAAAATTAAAATCATATAAAGCAGCGGGAACCGATAATATTCCTACTGAACTAATTAAAGCATGCGGGGAAGCTGGAGTTTCCAAAATACATCGGTTGGTTAAAAAGATCTGGGTGAACGAGAAATTACCTGAAGAATGGAAAGAATCTATTCTTATTCCGATTCACAAAAAGGGGCCGAGGACGGATTGTAATAACTATCGAGGAATTTCACTCCTTCCGGTATGTTATAAAATATTCACTTTAATCTTAACCAGTAGAATCACGGAATACGCCGAGGAAATTATCGGAGACTACCAATGCGGATTTAGACGGAATCGTTCGACTATTGATCAAATATTTTCTTTACGGCAAATATTAGAGAAAAAATTAGAGTATAACGGTATAGTTCACCAGATGTATATAGATTTTAAAAAGGATTAAGATTCTATTGACCGCCAAAAACTGTATAATATTCTAATCGAGCAGGAGATTCCAAAAAAACTAGTAAATCTAGTGGGGATGTGCTTGACGGAGACACTCAATAAAGTTAGAATCGGTAATAATTTGTCCGAAAAATGTGAGGTTCGTTCGGGTTTAAAACAGGGGGATTCTCTTTCGCCTGTCCTGTTCAATTTGGCATTAGAACATGCCATTAGGGAGGTAATGCGAACCGAGAGAGGGTTGGATCTGGGCGGGACAACATCCGTGCTGGGCTATGCTGATGATCTGGTACTGTTAACCGAAGACCTTGAAACTATAAAACTAAATACGACAACGTTAATGAAAGCCGGTAAAGAACTAGGACTCGAAATAAACGTGGATAAAACAAAATATATGGTTAGCTGCAAAAATGGCGATACTACTGGTGATATCGATATAGATGGTAATATGTTTGAACAGGTAGAGAAATTTAGGTATCTAGGTTCTACGATAACTAGAAAAAACAAAATTGAAGAAGAGATTAAGGTTAGACTGAAGGCGGGAAATGATTGTTATTTTTCTGTGACAAAACTACTTAGTTCGCGCCTCTTGTCCCGGAACTTAAAAATTAGAATCTATAAAACAATTATCTTGTCTACAGTTCTTTATGGATGCGAAACTTGGCCGCTTACACTAAGGGATGAGCAGCGTCTTAAGGTTTTTGAAAATAAAGTATTGCGTAGAATATTCGGACTGAAGAAGGATGAGTTACCCGGAGAGTTCAGACGGTTACACAACTCCGAATTGCGTGAGCTGTATCCGGGTAATATAATCGAGGTAATTTCATCGCGGCGAATCAAATGGGCGTGTAAAGTTGTTGGGCTTGATAACGAGATAGTTCCTAAAAGGTTAATATTTGCTGTGTCGAATGGTAAGCGTCCGAGGGGTAGACCGAAGCGAAGGTGGGAAGATTGCATTAAAGCCGATCTGAAGGGACTGGGTTTGGACGGCGAGCGGTGGAGGGAGGTGTGTAATAAGCGATTGGTGGTGTCGGCATCGAACCTTCGGGTTCGCTAAGCCTTTTATTATTATTATTTGATTCATAAACGTCTGATCATGGGGCAGACTTTTCATATTGTTTGGGGGGTCAGCATGGACCAAAAAAATTTGGAGTAAAAAAAGTTTATATTGGGAATATAAATTATGTATGACAATTAGCATAATCAGCATAATAATTGTAAAACAAACCATACGGTACTCTAAACTTAAAGATAAATGTAAATACTTTTTATTATTATTATTTTTTTTTGCTTTTGAATAAATTTGAAAATATATTAACAAAACAACTAAATATATCTGTGACATGGAGCTAAACAATACTATGCCCATTTTTTTTATTAAATAATTGAGTAACTAAGAAACCAGTATTAATAGCTCAAAGTTATCAAGCTCCTTGTTCAAATGCAAAAATGTGACATGGTGTCCTTTACCTCCAGAGTACAGATTTAGTAACCAAAAAACAAATTTTAATAGCACAAAGTAGTGGAGCATTGACTCATTTGAACAAATATAAAAATGGACATGGTGTTCTTAAATTTCGAGGAACAGATATAGTCTCTAAATCTCTAAATATGTATTTATAATCTCCACAATATAAGGTGTATTTATAGATTTTTTTTTTAGCCAAAAATAAATAATATTATAAATAAACTAGGTAGCTCAATATTATTATTACAACAGAAGACGAAAAGTAGTTTAAAATATAATGAACGCCGACGCTCCTAAACATTGCCCACGGAATGTAGCAGATATTGAAGGCCAATTAAGAAGCCTCTTTTAAAAGAAAAATATTTGCAAAAGTGCAGATTACGCAAAATTGCGCCCCGATGCCAAATCTGATGTCCATCGACGTCCAATCGGTAAAAAAGCAATAAATTAACATCGCTGGACACATCGCCGGGGCCAGAGGTAGTTTTGACCCGCACGATAAAATATTATGATGTTTCTCATAAAATTAAGATAGTTGTAGAGATCATGCTGAGGATGGCTTATGCACCAGAGCATCTTCGTCAAGGGCGTACAATCTTGGTCTACAAGAGAAAGGGTGAAGCCAACAACATATCATCATGGCGACCCATTACGATTATTGATATTGTGCCGAATCATTGAAAAGGTTCTGGATCATGAATTTAGAAAACAGATCACCTTCAGCGAAAACCTGAGAGGTTTTTATCAGAGACCTGCCGAGAACACATGTGAGCAGAAGAATTATCGATGCGATTATAAAGGGCGGCAAATGTAGAAAGAATAATTGAGCGGTGTTTGTGGTTGTTGTCTGCGTTTTTTACAACGCCGGTTACAACTATATCATCAGCTCACTGCATACAAGAGGGTCACCTGACTTGAAAAACGTGACTGCGGCTCTCCTGGGTACTACAAAGTGCGGCGAGAATTACCACAAGCTGGCTATAGATCATCTATACTGCGACCTGAGGGAGCACTACTTTTCCAAGAGTTATGGATACAAGCTAACCAGCGAACAAGAATGTGTGGTGCTCACAGGCTTCACGGATGACCAAAGGTGCTGCAGAGAGGATAATTAACTGTGTACGAACGATCGATGTCAAGATGTTAATCCGAAGAAAAGCGTAGGCCTAATAATTGATAAAGGAGGGGTGCAACAAACAAAGTTCTCCCTAGAGAATGGAGAAGTCATTCACACATCAAAGGCAGATGATGCTGAAAAATATATGAGGATGCACGTTTTCGGGAAAGCTAGTGCTAAATGAGGAAACTGTGAAAAAAAATTAACGATAACTCAGACTGGTGAGCTCTTGTCTTCTAAAGCAGAAACAAAAGAATAAGTTTTAGAAGTAAATTTTTATTTTTTACTTATACTTACATAGGCATTTATGTATTTATTTCTATAATAGATTTATAGTTGAGAAAAGTGATGTCCAACTCATATTCCGCCTGTCACGATATAGAACGCAGAAGGTTCGGTATTGACGTGATGTAGATTTTAACTTATCTGTTCTTAATCTTTCTTTCAAAATAATTTTTTCAAGTTACTTTCCTATTATACGAAGAAAACATAAAAGACTTGAGATACATGATATAGGTAGTAAAATTACTATCCAAATAAATACATTAAGCTGTTTTATAGCACAAGTTGCGCCATCAAAATTTTTGAGGGATACACATTACGACGAGATTTTGAATTTTTAAGGGTGGCACACATCGACGGGGTTACGAATTTTCGGAGTGAAAAGTTTCAAACCAGAGAACATGCGGAAAAAGATGGAACATAGCACCCCAAGTGCAGTTGTATATAATCTAGGATTTTTCTAATTCTATTTTGACATGCACAGTTTTTAAGAACAGGTGGGCAATAAAATACCTCGAGACGGAAGGTTAATTTATGCGCCATCGTCTTTCTGGGGATGAGCGCCCCTTCTTAACAGTATTATAGGCGGCTGAATCGATTTGAAATTATTTGAAACATTTAAAAATACGATCGTTTGAAATATATTAATATCTGTTTGAATGCAGGATTAGAATTGATGTGAAATTTCAGAGCGCATTCAACTATACGGGCAAGTAGTCAAATTATTGAAGTTCAATCAATCGACCGACCGGTAAACGGAAGGAAATTAAATTCAGCATGGCATGGTGAGAAACTGTAAAAAGACTTATTTTGGTACAACCCATTTACTTCATTGGCATAATGAAAAAATAAAATTGTTTAAAGATTTTAATATCGGATTAAATGTTGTTAGATATATATGAGAGGGCAAAACTGAACCAACACAATATGTTTTTGACGTCTCATATTTAGATCGTAATATTAGTGTACCGTGAGCGAAGAATATAAAGTTAAAACTGGCGATTATAGTTATGAAAAATGACCGGTTATCGATTACACTGTTTTTATTTTATTTTTTTTTTAACGGCTCAAAAAATAACCAGAGCAGTCAAATTATCTAAATTGTTGGGAGCGCCGGTCGACCTTCAGTGGCGCTTGCCAATTGTTAGAAAAAAAAAAAATACCGATCGTATTAAAATAATTAATTTTAGCCTACCGATAAAGTAATTGTATTAGAAAAATGTCGAATGAAATAATGAATAAAATAATAATAAAATTCAAATGAAATAAAATTCAAATATTACATTATATAAAACAGCTTAAGAAATAAATTGAATCTTTTTTAGGGAGCGGAGATGACGTCATTGCCCGGGGGCGCCAATGTTTATGGTCGGCACTGATCACGAGGACAGAAAGCAACCTAAATAACCAGTTTAAAAAGATAATACAACACTATTCTCATAGAAATTAGAAAAAAAAAAGACATATAAACTAGGGACGGTTCATTACTCAATGAGATCAAAACTCACTTTGAGTATATGGTGTTATTCAATCTAATAAATGATCTCAAAGTTATTTAAGATTCTTTTACTCGTATAACTGTTTGGTTATTTTTAAGTATTAATGAAGTCGTAAAATCAAATTATTTATTTATCGTACCTGTACATATTCATCACCATTCCTGGAGAGCAAAAGCCACACTGCGTTCCATTAAACTTGGCTAGGGCAGTTTGAACTTTGTTGTAGCCTGTAATTTTGTTTCCAATACCTTCAACTGTTGTTATTGAAGCACCTTGGCAAGAAAGTATTGGTAGTAGACACTAAAAAAAAAAAACTTCATGTTTTCAGAATATGAAGATTTACGAATATCAATCCCTAATATTAATTCGACGATCAATTATGCATATGAACCCTATATACAATGCCGGCTTTGGAGCAGAGCGACCCGTGCAGTTGTCCCGGTACGCCGATCATTAGGGGCGCTCGCCACTCGTCAGGAATTAAAAAAAAATACTGTACTAGAGAAATATTGAATGAAATAAAATTCAAATATTGCACAATATAAAACAGCTTGAGAAATAAATTAAATTTTGTTTAGGGAGAGAAGATGACGTCATTGCCCGGTGGCGCCGAAGGTCTAAGGCTGGCACTGCCTACAGTCATGTAACAATTGTAGTCCAGTCAACGAATGACGAAAAGGAGCGTGCAGAGTAGGAATGGAATGGGGAGAAAGAGTTGGATTTAAGGAATTTGTGAGAGGTACTTGGGAGGTAGACAATACTGGAACTAGATAATTCTTATTACCCTTCCAATCATCAGTGGTGGAATTGGAGCTCTGTTCTTAAAAAAAGGTGAGCAATAAAATATCAAGGGAGGAGAAAGGGGGAGGGTAAGTTCTTGCACCATCGGCGTTGGAGGGGGGATGGGAACTCCTACATATCTGTAACTGAGTATAGTTTTAATTAATGTTTATTGTAATTCAAGTTGTTTTTGGTCATTGTTTGTATATAGTTTGTTTTGTACATTTCTTAGTCGAGCATCCAACGGACGAGTTCCGCCCACCAAGCAGTAAGTTTTAGGATTGTTGAGAATTCGGAATGTTCTCACGGTACTGCGAAGGGTTATGAAACCCGAGGAGAAGATTTGTATGCATTCCGGTCAACACTGGTGGATAAATTGGTGGATGATGAATGAGATATGGCGGAGACGAATCATACTGATGATCTGGATTATAGAAAGTCCTGAATCACTGATATGATCTGTGATACTATTGAAGAATCCCTCCAAACCTGGAAGGTGAAGACGCCGTCCTTAACCAACATAAAGATAGAGCTCTACATGATTGGCGGTGTTATCAGAGGTGTAGTTGGGACTTCGTGGTAAATACAAGTTCAAGGCCAGAGAAAACAGAAACGAAGTGCGCTCAGAGAAATGAAGATCCTGGGACGAGTACATCGTCGAAGAATCTACGTCGAATAATTCTAGAGGAAGGAGGTAAATTATCGAGTAGCAACGGGCAGGTTTACCCCTCAATAAACGTTAGTAGCCCTTTCCCTTAGACATGGAGAGACCCTGGCAACGAACCCTGGGGAAGCTGCCAGCATCTTTATTGGGGCAACGTACCCTAGGGATGATCCGTTCCAGGATAGTGAAGAAGAAAGTTTCGTAAGACGTACAACGATATGCCCACCTGGTACTGACTTGTGTGACCTTGGTACTGGGACATACATGATCTCTGTTTGCCATGGATAGGCAGAAAGCTGGTCGCTCTCCAGGACCTGTTGCTATAGACGTGGTGATCTTGAAGAATATTATCCTATACATTGAAGAGAGGCCTTTAAAGGATACTTTCCCCTCGTTTTTGGCAATGATGACTTCCAATTAAACAACAATTGGATTTATTTGTTTATTTCCAAATTACATGTTTACATGTTAACGTTTCGGGATATTTACTCCCATCTTCAGAACTACAATCCCAATATTTTTTTGTTGATTCATGGCTTAAATCTAATGTATTCCATTGTCAGGTTCTAAATTCATGTTATAATAAATTGAAGTATATAATATCCAGAGCATCGTTATGCTTTTATACCAATAATTGGTAGTGAATATCCCGAAACGTTAACTTATAAACATGTAATTTGGAAATACAACAAATAAATTCAATTGTTGTTCGATTGAAAGTCATCATTGCCAAAAATAAAGAATAACATACAACTTCCCAGAAAAAAGAAAAAAAAGATATTTTTCCAAAAGCTGGAGGATCGCCGATCTGAGACTTCTCTAGAAGGGAGGGGAGGGGGAAGCAGACTCCTCTACTGGGATAAGCAGGTCCCAAAATCATTTAGACCTATCATGTCTCCTCCCGGTGACGAGCAAGGTCCTGGAGAACCTCACAACCTATGACCTATGACCAATCTTTCGTCAGTTCTTACTAGGGCAAGTAATCCACGGAAATGCGGCTCTACAAAGGACAAGGGAATTTCTGAAGCCTGCTGAGAGGGCGTGCCGACGTAGAACTTAAGGTCGAGAGATATGCCATACTGCTGCTCTTCGACATATCCTCCGATTTCTACAGCGTTTGTTGGCCACTAGTACACCAGCAGCTGCAAAAATAGGAAGCTACCAGCAACATATACGCCTTAGTAAGCAGCTATCAACAAGACAGGCCTGTAAAGTTCAGAGGTAATTACTATGAAACTAAAGCTTCCACAGAGAGGGGATGTCCACAAGGATCGATACTTACCCTGCCCTGTGGAAGCTAGTATTTGACGTCCATTCGTAAAACTTGGCCCTACCATCTCAGCCTTGCTATCCGGATATATTTCACCACATCCGACTCCTTGTATAAGTTGGCTAGTTCTTGGTTGCATCTATTCTCTATTCATCATTCTTCTTAACTGGGCCAAATATCTACCGAAGGACTTTCCTTTCGAAAACTAATATTTTAACTAGCTGTTTAAAGAAAAGAGAAATATAGGGAAAATTCATCCTCATAGACTAATTTTCTAATGGAATATATATATATATATATATTTATTTATTTGAACCCTACCGTGCCATTGAGGCAATACGAGTTTTGCAGATCTGGGCAGTTATACGTCTCTGCATAACAACCTGCTTCTGCAACGAGACTTGTTGTCTATGGCCTTATGCCGCTCCTCCTTGTTCCGGCGGCCTCCCTGGCGCGTGTCCAATGGCTTTTTTCTACTCGGACACAAATTCTTTGTAGTACAGATAGTTTTCTTCCGTAACTAGGTGAGGGAAATCGGACTCTGTGATAACATAGAGACAAATCTCCCTCACCACTTTGGCTCTTAGCAACTCAAAGGCGATGCAGTTTGTGATAATGCGCTCAGAATATCCGGGATCCCACAGCTAGGGCATAGAGGATCGATATCTTTTCCAAATCCTTGGAGCTTGTATCGAAAGGCCTCATGCCCAGTAAGGAATGCCGGGAGGAGAGGGAGGACCCACTTGGCTTCAAAACGTGATTGAACGGTGGGGAAACTTCCTTAGAGTGGCCCCTTTCGGGCTTGTCACCCACCGTTCATTCCACACTTTTATTGTATCCTCTCGGATAATAGATTTCCATTTTCTGGGGTTTTCGTCGATTCTCGCTTTGAGGTTTTACACACACACATATATATATATTGTGACCAGTACTAGCGAATTCTGCAAGAGCGTGACCCTCCCCTGGATGGTGGGCAAAATTCCGAAAAAGTTCCTAAAATCAGCTATGTAAAGAAAAGAGAAATATAGGGAGAATTCACCCTCATAGACGAATTTTCTAATATAATATTAAAAAAAAAAAATCGTAAAAATACCAGCACTAGCGTACTCAACTTTGTCATATCACGTCACATCAACAGGCTGTGGATCATCTTGCGCCCGGCCTTTAGCGCACGGCGAGATTATGTGAAACAAAAAATAGAATGTAAAAGCAAAAATTGGCTCGTAGGATGAAGTGGTGTAGGTTTTTGGACGCCATGAGATGCGAAGGCTTCTGCTCCTGTCGCAGTTTGTTCCAACTGGCTCCGAACTGCGTCTAGCAGGTGAAATACATAACGAAGGAAAATTCATTAAAAAAAAAATAAAAATAAACTTCATTTATTCTTTCGAACAACCTTTTATTCGAGCACAAGAAAATACGGTTTTTCTTCTGGACCCAGTTTTTTTTTTCAGTCCAAGAGATTTGTACGCATTGCAATCCAGCAACTATAATCCTCTTGAAAAATTCATCCAATTCATAAAACGGGTCACGATAATAATTTGTATATTTCTCGTTAGAAAGTGTTGTTCTTTTGTTAAAATAGCTTCTGGTGTGAACTTTTTCATGAAGGTAGGTACTGATTATTTGATCTCCGTCTTGATCGGAATCGGGAATTATTCTAATTTTTTTTTCTTAGAGAAATCATATCCAAGCTGCAGGGCCATTTGTAGTAATTTGTCTCAGATTTTGAAAATGTTATTAAAAATTAGCGTTCATTGACCGTGGTTATCGACCATATCACCTAATCAAAGAATTAAGTTTAGGTACTCGTCCGACATACAATTTGAAGATACGTTTTTCGCTTTTATGCACAGTTATATCTGGATTTTTTTTACTGTAAAAAGTTATCTATTGGTGACCCGAGTTAGCAATTTTTTATTTACATATCCAAACTCATATACAGAGTGTCCCGTAAGTAGAAGGTAATATTTAAAGGAGCATTGATAGCAGAACTGAAGAAATACAAAGACGTTTATGTAAACAATGGTTCGATGTTCAGCAGGAAAGTAAGAAATTAAAACTTTTTGATTTTTATAATTCAGTCACGCTTTTTGTTAAATAGGAACTGATAATTAAAAAACTGTTAATGTAAGTAATTAACGATTGCTTCATTACAAACTAGATAAAATTTCTTTTAAATAAAAATAGAATTTGATTTTGTTAAAACCATTTAAAGAGGACTTTTGAGCACAAAAACTCAGATAAGGAGTGGAGGGAGATGGGTAGTGATGGGAGAACGGGTAGGGGTGGGAGAAGCACTTGGTGCAGAGGTGCGCCCATCCCCCTCCCCCTGAGAAAATTTCTGAATCCACCACAGGGGTCTAGCGGCAGATCTTAAAAAGAGAATTGGCAAAAACCCTAGAAAATGGAAAACTATTATCCGAGAGAATACAATTGTTGAAGTGAAATCAACGGTGGGTGACACGCCCAACTTCACCACCGTTCAATCACGTTTGGAAGCCAAGTTGGGCCTCCCTGATTATTGGGTCTCACAATTCCTTACTGGGCATGGGGGCTTTCGAGCCAAGCTCCATGGCCTTGGAAAAGTTAGCGATCTCCTATGCCCTAGTTGTAGGATCCCGGAGACTGCTGATCACATTATCATGAACTACATTGCCTACTGAGTCGCTATGAACTGAATCGCAATGGGCCAAACTGCCGAGGGAAACTGGTCTCTATGTACTCACAGAGTGCTATTTTTCTCAGCTACTTACAGAAGAAAATTACCCGTAGTACAAGGAATTTGTGTACGGATGGAAAGAAGCAATCGGACCCTCACACTTCAACCTCACTAGAAGAATCGGCTCCAAAAAGGCAGGCTGGAACGAGGACTGGAATAAGAAGCTATGAACTGCTGATCATAATACGAAAAATTTTCTGATGGCAGGGTCAGACAGTTAGTTTTGCAATTAAGTGTAACAACCCAATTCTGCAAAACCCGTATTGCCTGAATGGTACGGTAGGATTCATATGAATAAATAAAAATAAATAAGATTTTCTTAATGAATCTATATCAAAGTTTTTTGTTTTAATTGTCATTTATTTGTAATGCAATCACCTTTCTAAACAGTTTTCGATGTTTTTAAAATCTTTTTTTCCTTTTTCATACTTTCAACATTAACTTATAATATTTAAAGTTTTATACGTCATTAGAATAATTGGTCCATATAGTTTTGATAAGATCATACCGGTATTTGAGGTTTCTGTGCCAGGATGGAATTTTCTGCTAGGCGCGCTTATCATTTTTGAGAAAAATCATTCTATTTCTAATGTATGTATGTTTGATTATGAGTAAAAATTAAACATTCATATTCCAGAGTAGTTTTAATTTTTTTACGGTTTTTTGATAATTTATAACACAAGTTTCCAAACTTTTTGGCCCGCGGTCCACATTGAGTCCTCCACTCAAAGTCCCGCAGGCCATGACTTATGTTAAAAAAAAAAAATCATGTTCTATAAATGAGAATTCAGCGCTGAAATAAGCTTTCTAAGAGAAATAGAACATGCAGCAAATGTTGTAGTAGCATCATTTGTTATTAATTTGCTAAATTTCAAGTATTGATAAATTTAAAGTATTTTTAAATACTTTTTTAAATCATGTAATTTAAGATGCTTTGGCGAGCAGAATCGAAGGTGTTTGCGGGCCCTCGTTTGGAGATTCCGGATATATACTATACATATGACAGTGCAAATCTCTTTTCACGCTCTATCGTCTGTCAGGAGCGATGAGTTTTGATGTATGGGGTATTTAACAAAAGGGAATTTCGTTTCTTAAATTTATACCAGAAATGGCAAGATAGAGGGTAAACGAAAAAAAAAACAAGCAAAAACAATATTCCCCAATCATTTTATAACTAAAAATATCTAGTGTGTCCACTCACACGACTTTCCTACCTATTTCAAAAAAGTTTTTATATCTGTACATATGTACATGAAGAAATAAAAAAGAATTGAACTAGATTCATTTTCCTGAAAATCGATCAAACATAAGATTGGAGTACGATTAATTTGATAAACTAATGCAATGTAAATCAAATCGATCATGTCTTGATACAACACAGCTGGCAAAGCAGTATAATTAATGTACGGTCTTATCGCGGAGCAGAATGTGAGACTACCAATGCGGATTTAGACGGAATCGTTCGACTATTGATCAAATATTTTCTTTACGGCAAATATTATTACGGCAATTATATTATAAACTAGCTCATGCTCTTTACCTAACCACTTCCACATATTATTATGCTTCTTATCCTAACCACTACCAAAGTATCCTTTTTGATCCATTTTTTATCTTTAGATGTTTCATGAAAGAAGGTTTAGAGATACCAACAAATAGTAAAGCGAGGTCGAACAGTTTATATGGGAAAATAAGAGTGATTCTATTATTACTTTCTACCTTGAATGCCACCGGAGGAAGGTATGCTGATTTCATCTCCCCTCCTCCCCTTCATTCTAAGGATATCCAAAACAAAGGAAAATTTGAGATTAGAGAACCTACTTCAAACTGCTAAAATTGTGTTAAAATTGTAATCAAAGAGTGGATCAAATTTACCAGTATCAATATCATTTAAGTTAATAAATTCGAATTTCATTTTCACTACCTTGTAATTGTAAAATTATTTTTGTAAAACGTTATACATTCGGAACAGATATGTGAAAAGTTAAAACCCAAATCAGTAGAAATAATACAAATATTTTGTTACTAAATAAATTCATAATCTAATACATAAATTTAAGTTCCAGAAAATTTTGCTCCTGTTATTGAATTTTTTTTACTTTCCTACCTATACTAGGTAAGGAAAGTATTGCAATCGGTTCAAATTTCTGATATGTGGTTTTCGACGGATCTATACGTTTCAGAGTCCGAAAAACACATCATTAGCCATTGGTCTGTCTGTCTGTCTGTGCCAAGATTTTCTCGGGAACTACTGAACCGATTTTGTTGCTTCTTTTTTTATTTTGTAGACTTTTGATTACTGATACCTGTGACAGAAATTCGGTGCTCCATGCGCAATAGCTTGCGCGCAATAAATGAAAAACATTCCTGCATCACACAATCTTCACTATCTCCTCTACTTAACAGAAATTATTGTTTGACAATACTAAGCTATGGCAAAAAGTTTTTAATTAGCAATATTAGTGAGTGTTGAAATTTTTACACTGATCTGCCTTTAGCCGGTTTACATTGCATTAATAATAATAATAATAATAAAAGGCTTAGCGAACCCGAAGGTTCGATGCCGACACCACCAATCGCTTGTTACACACCTCCCTCCACCGTTCGCTGTCCAAACCCAGTCCCTTCAGATCGGCTTTAATGCAATCTTCCCACCTTCGCTTCGGTCTACCCCTCGGACGCTTACCATTCGGCACAGCAAATATTAACCTTTTAGGAATTCTCTCTTTACTAAGCCCAGCAACTTTACAAGCCCATTTGATTCGCCGCGATGAAATTACCTCAATTATATTACCCGGATACAGCTCACGCAATTCGGCGTTGTGTAACCGTCTGAACTCCCCGGTTAACTCATCCTTCTTCGGTCCGAATATTCTACGCAATACTTTATTTTCAAAAACCTTAAGACGCTGCTCATCCCTTAATGTAAGTGGCCAAGTTTCGCACCCATAAAGAACTGTAGGCAAGATAATTGATGAAATCAGCATACCTTCCTCCGGTGGCATTCAAGGTAGAAAGTAATAATAGAACCACTCTTATTTTCCCATATAAACTGTTCGACCTCGCTTTACTATTTGTTGGTATCTCTAAACCTTCTTTCATGAAACATCTAAAGATAAAAAATGGAACAAAAAGGATACTTTGGTAGTGGTTAGGATAAGAAGCATAATAATATGTGAAAGTGGTTAGGTAAAGAGCATGAGACAAAGAAGTCATCAAGATTAGGAGATTTTTATAGAGGAGTAGGCCATTAAGTAGGTTTAGATGAAGTCATAGAAAGTTTCAGAGCTACATTTGTTTAGCTATTATCCCCGAGTGCATGATAATTGAGTTGCTACTTGTATTTTTAGCTTTTAAGTCTTCATCTGTTAGGATTGATTTTCTCATTGTTAAAAAAAATATAATAATCTTCAATTAACACATGAAAACAACTTTTAGGCAATATAAACTGAGACAATCGTGAGCTTAAATTATTGGCAGTTGATAGTGAATTAGTCATGTATTGGATAGTTTTAATAGAGACTACAGAAAGTAGTTGATTTAGATATGTTTTCACTACGATGTTTCCTGACTTTGAAGCCAAAAAGTTTGTTTAGCAGTTAAACGAGTTTCTGTTATCAGCAATATTGGATTTAGTGTATAATTTGGGAGGACAGCTTTTTTATTTTTATTATTTATTTTTAATTATTATATCCGTAATTTTCTCTGATAGAAAAAGCAAGAAACTATATGAAATGATGTTTAAGTGGATCTTGCAAGTCTATTAAAAAAAACAAACAAGATGTCTTGATGAAAGCCTAAAACTAAAGCCATAACGTCGGCCTACAAGAAAATAAATATTTTTTTATATAGTTGTTAGTTTCAGCTTCACCCACAACCAACTTCTCCAACTATCAAATTAATGGTCAAAAATATCTCCATCATTATATATATTTCTAAATCTTACAGCGTTAACTGCAAAGCTTTTCTCTTCTTGTGTGACTGGGTGTCGCGACTTATAGTTGACGACACAGGCTCCACAACCTCCTTCTTTGCACATGTACTTGGTTCCTTTGAGTCCAACATGGTTCCGAAGAAAAGTGAGTAGTGAAGTGTCTGGACCAACATCTGGACTCACTGGAAATAATTAACGATCAATAAATGAAATTTATAGACAATTTTGTTTAAAAATAAATTCTTATTTAGTTCAAGATTTGCAGAAAGCTATCAATAAAACTAGGTAACTTAATTAATTTGAAGGGTTTTTTTTTTTACATTAAAGAGAAAGAGAAAACAAGTGGAAGAGTGTAGGAAGGAATGTTTGAATCACAGTTTGAAACTTTTTAACAGTCATCAAATATAATGAAGATATCTGTTTAATTTCCAATATTAAAAGAGCAGTAAGCCCCGAGCCCCGAATAATGCCAACCCCAATGAGAACCTAACCCATGACTTATCGGCTTTTAAAATAAGCACTACGTGACATAAATACTCATCGACTAATGGTGAAGGAGAAATGGAATATATCAATGAGCAAGCTATCATCATGTTTAGTTCACGTATCAATGGGGTGGGGTTATTGATATAATGGTGTATGTTTATATAGTAATGGCCATGTGTTAAGATATAGGCCATTCCGCCAAACGATACCAAATCATGTCTCACCGAGATTGTGACTTCAGTGTGCAATTTCTTGTATGCTGACTGACCCCAGTGTGAACTGAACACTTTAACTTGGAGTTAAATCATTTTATGTTAAGAATCAATTCGTTTTCACGGTTAAATTAAAATTTTAATCGTCAAAATTTAATTAGCTCACTTGTACATTAATACAATTTGGCAACTTTAATGGAGCAAAAGTTTTCTATTTCTGCTTTAATTAAGTTTTTTTTACATTAGAGCCATCAGACCCTGGTAATATCAGCTATTCGGTTTTATAAGAAATGGCGGCATAAGTTGTCAACACGGGCGGATCTACGGGGGGGGGGGCCTTTCGGGCTGAAGCCCTCCCCAAAATGGAAAAATATAACCATGTTTTATGGGAAAAAAATTTAAAAAATACCTCTTAAAGTATTATTGTTCGTGTAACTACATTTAAAAGTACTTAAGAAATAACTTAAACACCATTTCATATAGGTAGTTAGTTTCTTTCTGTCTTTCCAAAGTAATTATCGTTATTTTTATGAAAAAAAAGGTTTCGGGCTGAAGCCCCCCCCCAAAATTAAATTCTGGATCCGCTAGTGGTTGTCAACACAAAAAATGATAATTCCTCTTTCCCTAAGGTTTCATCTATTTACTCCCATTCTAGAAAAAATACAACAAAATCATTTTTGAGCTTCATATGTTTATTTTACCTGGTTAGCCAACTGCAGGAGGTTTCTATCCAAATAGGATAACCGGATTTACATATATTTTCAGTTTTAATATTTTTCAGTTTATTTTTTTACTGCCTCATCATTCAAAATTTCATTTCTCTCACACAGTTATTTTTTTCAAAAAGGTATATTTAATACATGCTATTTGTACTTTCCTACCTATATTAAGAAAGGAAAGCATTGCGATCGAGTAAAATTTCCGTCATGCGGTTTTCGACGGATCTGTACGTTTAAGAGCCGCTGAGTCTAAAAACCACATTTTCAGCCATTGGTCTTTCAGCCTGTGCCAAGATTATCTCGGGAACTAGAAGACCGATTTTGTTGTTTCTCTTTCTTATTTTGTACGGTTTTGACGTTTTTTCTATAGACTGTAGCGCAATAACGGCTTTAACGATTTTGATGAAACTTTGCTATAATATCAGGAAAAAGGTTATAAAGAAAAGAAAAATGTTTTGGGGCCCAACTCGCTTAGTAAATATTCTATGGTAAAATTCATATAAAAAAATCTGCATATATTCCTCGACAAAGAGAATTAATGGAGTAGCAAACTAATAAAGAGAAAATTATCAAGGTAACTTGCTTGGTTGATAATCGTGCTGATAGTTGATAATTTTTTCTTGAAACTTGACTGCCACACACTAAACTTTTTACTGCCATTCTGCTTAATTAAAAAAATATCATTTCTAAAACTTGTTTAACCTCGAATCTTTTTTTCTTTTTTGTTAACAAAAATGGGTGTTTTTAAATCAAATTTTTACAAATACTGCGATTTAAAAAATACTCCGATATCCTCCGGAAAATTGATTTCTTACAACTTTTTAGCAGTAATTGTTAAAGATAAATTTATATTCATTTAATCGCCATGATTCTCCCGAATGAACTAAAAATTATTTTGTATGAATAAATGTTAGAACAATTTCTAGGTATTTACTAATATCCCCTATACCTAGACATGCTCACAAATTTAGTTTTAAGAATTGTATTGAATATAAAGAAAATAAGATTCTGTAGTTATTTGTTTCGAAAAATACCTCGAACCAAAACAATAAAAAAATTTACGTTAAATATTAAATCTTCGTTAACATTGCTTTAAAATTTTAATTTTGTCGAGATAAGAATTAAACATTAAACTTTTATATTATTCTTTTTACTGTATACAACCATACTTTATTTTCGCTCTAATCTAAATACATAAACAATCACGACACCGTTAAATGAACTCAAGTAAAATTAAATAAAATGTGGGGTCAATGGGTCACAAAATGGCCTCAAGGAAAAATTCAAATTTGATTTACTTGTTTCACTAAGATTACTGTACAATATATATATATTGTAATAAAATATAATTGTTTCCAAACTCTAATCCTTATTCTTTTTAAATGTTGTTTTAATTTCACAACGGTAAATGGAATCTGAGCGTATTTAATTGAACCTTTATGACTTGATCTGAATCAGTTGTTGTTAATATAATCTTTAAAATTAATGTAAAAATTACATATTCCTTTCATCGCAAAATGTGAGGAAGTATCGATGGTGTTCAAAATATCATTATCGATGGTTTTTAAATTTTTTTGTGATAAAAATAAAATAAAACGTTTATTATTTCATAAGAACTATTATAAAATGAATATTCATAATTAATAAACGATACGCTTTTTAAGATATATTATAATTATATTTTGTGATTTATTGTTTTTGAAATTAAAAAAAAATTAAAATAACCGCATATGTAGTAATATAGAGAGCAGGTATAAATATGTATCTGAAATTATGCGTTTTATATAGTCTCTATGATTTTCGAAATTAATTTATTATCAAATTTAAAAATTCTCAGGTTTAAACAAAGAAACTGCAATTTTTTTATTGTTTTTCGTATATATTTTCTAGTTCCGACGTCATATTCGTGTTCATTCGCCTTGAAAACATAATTGTACTAAATATGAAGTTAATCCGACATCATTTACGAGTTCTATGCCCATGTCTACAGTTAACGAATCGGAGGCAATGAAGACTTTATAAGTAATATTTTTATTCATAATGTCTGTTACAAATGGCATCTAACATACTGAAATATGCTATGGTTGACTACAAGAGTTCACTCCAGGTCTCCTACAAGAGTGTAACTTCAAGAATGTAACTGCAAGAGTGTTTTTTTTTCTGAGTGTCATGGGTTTTATATACCCAAGAATAACAAGGGCGTGAGGGAAGTCGGAAGAGGACGACAAAGAGAGCGTGAGAGAGAAGTTATTAACTGTTAAGAATTGGTATCTTTATCTTTTATAATTGATATGAAGTCTGTGAGACCGAGACCTTTTGCCGAAATCTGTTATTGTTCCCTAAGTCTTGATAATGGGTCTTCTGTCTAGTCGGTACTTTCTAGATAACTATTTCTAGGGATAGCTTTGCCCCTTTATCCTTTGAGTTATGAAAATAGGTGATTCACCAATTGGCATATTTAAAAAAACTCTATTATTAAAATGAAAGTTAAATTAATATTAATATTAATAATAATAATATTATTATTATTATTATTTGTTACGGATTAAGTCCATTCCGTAACTTACGAAAATCTGTCTTTCGTCCCACTTTACGGCGTCCCTTTAAGATACAATTTTGAATGATAGCTCATTACAAACAGGATGAAACATGGAACATTTTCCTCCCTAACAATTTTTAGTTTTTGGGATATATTAATCCAATCTTCAATAAAACTCATTATCATTTAGTTTTCGACACTATTTTTCTCTTTTCGCCTCTCTAACACGGCGTCGTATTAAGATACGATTTTGAATAATAAGCTCATTACAAACAGAATAAAATGATGAACATTTCTCTCGCTAATAATATGCAGGTACGAATTTTAGTTTTTGAGATATTTTAATGTATATGCAAAGACTTCAATTAGTCGACTCCAGACGACTTTACCCGAGCGCCACACATCAGAGATCTGGTGGCTCAATCTAATCCACTCTTCACAAAAAATAAGCAAGACGCTCCAAATGAAATTTTTACTTCAAAAATATTTGATATTTTTTGCCTGTTTAAGAGAAATTTTAGAAATATACAGTACTCAATTATAATACTGATTGTATCGTAAATGTGAAGTTTTGATATAAGAAAACTTAATAAAATAATTTTAAAAATTGTTATTTCTAAATATTTGAAAGAATAGAGACTGCAGTCTCAAAATGTTTTTTTTTTTATGGAGAAGGAACTTTATTCAGAGGACTTATTACCAACTTTTTCTAGTCTGAAGGAAAGGTGGAGGTTTGATTCAAAACTATTGAAGAGACAAAAGATCTATATATGCAGGGAGACAGAGTTAATGTGATGCACGATCGAGGTGATGCAATGTGAAATTGGTCTTTTGTTGTCCAAATTTCCTATTTGTTGTCCTTAATTCACATTTTAAATGATTTTTTTGATAGACAATGAGTTGAGAAGCAACATGGTAAGTTATTTATCGAAGAAGAACGAGTATCAGTGTACCAACCGGGATATTCTTGTTGTCATAATAACAAGCAACAAGGACTGCATATAAGAATAATGACATAAATCGGTATAGTACTGGGTTGCTAAATCTCTAAGGGAAAAAGCTAAAAAACAAAATGCCTTACATTAATATCAAAGCTAAACTATAATATATCCTGATGTTCTTTGATTTTATTTCCTATAAGAGATTTGGGATTTATAAATCAATTTCTTAGTCACTGAGCTATATCTACGACACCCAGATGCCCTAAAAGGTACTCTCTCTTCCGGAAAGAGTGTGCGCGCGAGTTTGTGTGGGTGTTGGTAGTGGTGCCTAGTAGGGGGTTTCATGGTGCAAATTGCGTCATCAGAATTTATAAGGAGAGCACATTTTGACGGGATTTTCTATTTTTGAGGGGGGCACGTTTCAGAAGGGGTAATTAATTTTCAAAATGAAAAGTTCCAAATTAAAAAACATGTGAAAGCATGGAACAGACCGCCGTATGTAATCTACATATACTTTTTTTTTTCTTTATGACATTTACAACTGTATTACATAAATACATCAAGTAAATTTGGACATAATTGATATAATGACATGAATACACTTGCTGAGTAATTACCCAATGGTAGCCTCTAACTCTAATGATATGACTACATTAGGAGATCACGGGGCCATCTTCTTTTCAGACGCCTCGGAGGGTTATCAGGAATTGAAGAGGAAGCAAGGTTAGAAACGAGAGGATTGGGATGATTCTGAAGTTTATTATGGAAGGATAGGTATCTGGATTGGGCCAGATCTGAAACATAAGGAACATTAAGATCTTTATGGATAATTTTATTAGTGACAAAGTAAGGAGCATTGAGGATTTTACGAAGGATTTTGGATTGTAAGGATTGGATGCGAGAGGAATTCGATGGTTTAGTGGAGCCCCATAGCTCAACTCCGTAAGTCCAAGTAGGTCTTATTATAGTCAAGTATATAAGTCTTTTGTAATTAATGGGAAGTTTAGAGCGTTTGTCTAGTAAGTGCTGAAGTAATCGGAAACGTCGAGCGGTTTCTTGTCGTTTCAGTCTAGTATGAGGATACCAAGTTAGTCGTTTGTCCAGGTGGAGTCCTAGGTATCGGATTTGCTCAACAGGGATAAGTGGAGTATTGTTAAAGGAAACTGTAGGACAGGAAGTCGTTGGTTTACGACGAAGGGTAAAGGTAATTTGGTGGGATTTATTGGAGTTTATTTTAATTCTCCAGTTTTGACACCATTCTTCAAGATTTATGATGTGTGATTGAAGCATTTGGGATGCAATTGCTGGGTCATTGTTTACTGATAGGATGCATGTGTCATCGGCATATGTGGTGATGACAGTGTTGGGACAGGTAGGGATGTCAGCTGTATAAACTGTATAGAGGATAGGACCTAGGATACTACCTTGAGGAACACCAGCAGACTGGGAAAAAAGGGATGAATAGGCGTTATTGTGATTCACTTTAAAGTATCTATCAGTAAGGTAGGAACGGATAATGAGGAAGTATGTAGGTGGTAGGAATTTTCGGAGTTTGTACAGCAGTCCCGGGTGCCAAACTCTATCAAACGCCTGTTCAACGTCGAGAAAGACCCGTACAGTACATTCCGCGCTCCAATGCAGAGGAGACTACGTCTACCACACGATGACATTGCTGTATAGAGGAATGGGAAGTTCCGAAACCAAATTGGTGATCTGGGATTATGTGTTTAGAATTTAGGATAGGGTACAGGCGTTTTAAGATGAGTTTTTCTAGGATTTTGCCCATGATGGGTAAAAGAGAGATAGGACGGTAAGAGGATGGGTATTCTGGTGGTTTTTTGGGTTTGTGGATCATTTTAACAATAGATCGTTTCCAAAGATCAGAAAAATATGTAGAACGGAGTACAGCATTATATATGTAAGTAAGGAATAGGATGGCTTTTCGAGGAAGAAGTTTTAGGATCTGGTATGTAATTAGGTCATGTCCAGGAGCTTTACGGGAAGGTAATTTTTGAATGATGTTGGATATTTCTATGGGATGAAATGCTTTGGGTGGCAGAGACATTTGGAGAGGAATATCCAGTTCTGCTTCAATACAATTGATGTGAGATGAATTAAGGATATCGGGATGTGGATTAAAAGTTTGGAAAAGATGTTGACCAAATAGTTGGGCTTTTTCTTCGTCGGATTTGGACCAGGTTTGGGAATCAGTAAGTAGTGGATGATTAAAGTCTTGAAACTTAAGAAGTTTTTTTGTGGCCATCCATAATGATTTGTCAGTGGTTGTAAGTTTTTCAGTAAAATTTAGTAAAGTTTGAATTTTGTATTTTCTAATTTCTGATTTCAGTTTGTTAGTCAGTTGTGTGTAATGCGATTTATCTGTTGGGTATCTAGTCCTATGCCACTTCGATCTTGCTCTGCGTTTTTCCTGTAATAAGATACGAATATGCTGTGGCAAGTTAGTATTTTGTGAGAAGTTAATCTTATTGATAAAGGTATTATTATTTATACTGTCTGTTATTGATGATGTCAGTTTTTCTATGGCACCATTAATGTCTTCTTTTGTTTTTAGCGGGATTTTGAGGTCTAGTTTGTTTTCCAAATCATCACGAAATTTGTCCCAGTTTACTCGTCCAGTGATCAGTTTAGGAAGTGATGGTTTAGGAGCAAAGTCAGAATGTAGTGAAAGCAGAACTGGACTATGGTCTGAAGAAAGGTCATCCAGGGATTTGATTATAGTTTGGGAGGAGGAAATCTGGGAGGTGATAAATATGTCCAGGATATCGGGATGTTTTTTGAGGTATGTTGGAAAATAAGTAGGATTCATGGGCGAGAGGATGGAATAATTGTTGGAAGAAGAAACTTGTGAAAGGGTATTACCACGGGAGTTGGATGATCGACAACCCCATCGTTGGTGTTTAGCATTGTAGTCTCCTCCAGCAATAAAGCGCGATCCGAGGGATTGTAAAAAGGATTCAAGTAGGCTGTACGAGAGGGAATTGCAGAAGTTGACTGAATGGCATCTGTTGGAATAGAAGGAATAAGGGAATGGGGTAAATATTTGTGGATAAGGATGCAAGAACCGGCGTTTGCAGTGTTGTCTGGGTGGTCAGATCTATAGGTGATGTAGTCACGTATGTAGAAATGTGTCCGTTGGGTGAAGTAAGTTTCTGTTAGGAGGGCAATGTCAATATAATTGTCATGGAGAAATATGTCTAGTTCGTCACGGTGGTTTTGCAGTCCATTAGCGTTCCATAAGAGAATAGCTAGGGACTTTGAGTTCATCGAGGGAAGCTAAGCGAGATTTCGGAAAGGAGTCTGGTTAGAAGGGTTATGAGCGGTTTGATAGTCTGTTGAAGATCTATCACGAATGACGATAAGATAGTGTTGATGTCGGATGGTGTTTGGCTGGGAAGTGGGTTTGGATCAGGAGGTTGTGATGGGTAGGTTATGCAACTAGGAATGTTGGGTGGGGGATGGGCCCGTCGTGGGGTACGAGGAGGAGGAGGATCTAAATTCTGTTGGACTTGTGGAGGGGGGTTCATCCTGGGATTATGAACGAATGGAGCTGGATGTGGATGCTCTGGCGGGAGTTTGACTCTTAAGGGTAAATGATGAGGAGGGATTTGCTGGCGAGGAGGTTGAGGCTGAGTATTAGGGATTTTGGGCTTGGATTGGAAGGCCTGAGGCGCCTGACGTTGAGGTTGCTTCTTACTGATGGAAGACTGGGAGTGAGAATTTCTGAGATTCTGGTGAGGTGAGTCCTTAGCTGTAGAGATGGATGGTTGTTGTTGGATGACGAGGGAAGGTGAAGTCGGCAATGCTGGGAAAATTTCCTGATTTTCAATTTCAGGTGGCTCAGTGTAAGTTTTCTGAGCAGATCCAAGATTTTTCACCACTGAGTTTTGTGATCTTTGTTTGTAAAGATTTTTATACACTTCACATCCTCTGTAGCTCGCAGGATGGGCTTCGCTACAAAGTGCACACATCGCAGGCTCATCTCTTGGCTTCTGGCAAGTGTCTGAAGCGTGTAGGGCGGCACATTTAACGCATCTGACTTCCTGATAACAATAGGCCTTTGTATGGCCCAAGTTTTGACACTTAGTGCATTGTACAACTAGAGGCTTCTATTTCGGTTCCTCAAAACGGACTATTGAGTAAACCAATCGTTGAACCTTGAATATTTCAACATTGGTTTTTGCTGGTTCCAAGTCTATAAAAAATAATGGTAGCGGATATCTTTCTCTAGGATGTAGTACAGGTGCTATGTGCCTGACATTATGACCGATTTCTTCGAGGCCCGATTTGATAGCAGATATGGGTGTGGTTGAATGTAGTCTTCTCAGGACCACTCGATACGCCTTTTCTTGTTTTAATTGGTAACAGTGGAAGTCGTAGTTATTGGATGTTAAAAAATTGATTAGTTTTTTTTAATTGTCTCTAGAATTAGTATTAATTTTGATGTCGTTCACTCTCGAGTAACATCGAAAATTTGGCTGTCCGATCAAATCTGCAATTTGTTGACCAAACGACATAAAGTTCTTAATTTTTGAAACAAATATTGGTAGCGGCTCAGGATCAGAAAAATCTTGAAGCTGCGGAGTCTTGTGAGATAAGTTGTTTTCTTGAATTGAGTTTTTGCTTTCTGATGTTTTTGGTGCAGTTGGCTCTGATTGAGTGGCATTAGATTTGCTCCTAGTTCTCGGTGGAGATTTATCTTGTTCTGGTTGCTTATTTGATTTATTTTTCTTTTTTTTTTTTATTAGGTGAGTTTTGTCCCGATCCGGGAACTGAGTTTCGGAGACGCTTTTGGAGTGTACGCCTTTTCAAATATTGCGAGTCGGTCTCGCTAATTTCCGAAAAGGGTGTCTCATCCTCCGTGTCTTCACATGATGTGTTCTTATCCAGATCCATCATGATAAGTGTTAGAGAAAATTAAGAAAAAGAAAAAAAATATATGTATATATATATAAACCTAAATATTAAAATTAAAAGTTATGAGATAACTTCTTAAACACTAAGCTATTTACTAAATAAAATAAAATATTAAATAATTCATTTCCAAAAAATAAATAATCGAAGAAAAAAATGATATAAAAGAGTCTCTGGAAAGAAAAAAAAAGAAAATATAAAGAAAAAAAAATGAAGTTAAATGTCTTGGATTCGAACTGAGAATAACACTGAAGAATGTTATTGTACACAGTGCCGAGCCTTGGCTTGAACTTACCGCAGATAAGGTAAAACCCGCAAGGGAATTACTAGCCACATGGGCTAACCAAACGAGCACTAATTTATAACTGTTTCATTGTTAATAAATAGTCACTCACCTGATCATATGTGAATATAAAAATATAAAACTATTAATATAGTCACTGTTGAAAAAGTCTTAGAGCAGTATTTTAAATAATAAGCACATTAGATCGTATCAAAGGCAGAGCGACGTGTAACTTGAATTGCACTAGCGGCCACGACACTTGCTACTACTACATATACTTAAATTCTACTTTCGTTTGCACTGTTTTTAAGAAGAGAGGAATCAAATATCTTGGAAGGGGTCGGGAGGAAGGTTTATGCGCCATCGGCCTTGGGACAGATGGGCACTCCAGTGTGTTGATCATTCTTATATTATTTCACCATTTAGCATTTCTGAATATGGCAATTCGGGTTAAACAAATATTAACTTTTTGAAGAAATATTGATCTCAAATATTATTATATTATTATATTACAAACTTGAGCTTCAATAGTCAGTTTTCTTAAGAGGTATTAGTTTTCTTTTTCCTTTTTTTAATTTTAAATATTTTTGAAACCATAACTTAAATAATTTGATCTTAAAGCTTATTAAACGATGAATCTTTTCTTTAAACTGTTTAAATAAACAAACTTTATTAGTATATTGGAAATATATAATGGCTATGATTATAATAAAGATAAAAGTAAACCATAAATATTTCAAGTCAACATGAAAGAAATTTTTCTTGAATTTTTCATTTAAAGTTTAAATAAGACGAAATCTATTTATATGGATTCATCATTCCCAAGCCTGTTCCAAAGAATTGTTTATTCTCACCCATAAGAGGGGTTTGATTCTTAAAATTATACCGGGGGACAAAGAGAAACAAGTTTACCAACTTTCATCGGAATGTAAGTTGTTCGAAAGTGGAGAAACCACTCTTCCACCTATTCGAAATGAATCTCGTCCTTGTTCTAGGTGAAGAAATTTTTATGAATAGCGTGAGCAGAAATTTGTTTATTTGCTTTTATGAAATTTTATTATTTAATTGCGGTGACATTCAAAGTACAAAATAATAATAGAATCGCTCTTATTTTCCCATTTAAACTGTATGTCCTCACTTTAGTATTTTGTGTTTCTCTAACCCTTCTTTCATAACACAACGAAAGATAAAAAAGGATACGTTGGAATGTGGAAGTAGTAAGGTAAAGAGTATGAGACAAAGACGTCACCAAGATTAGGAGATTTTGATATAGGAGTAGCCCATTAAGTAGGTTTAGATGAAGTCATAGAAAGTTTCAGATCCTCTCTACATTTAAGTTATTTTCTCCGAGTGTTTGATAATTCAGTAGTCACTTGTATTTTTAGTTTTTAAGTCTTCATCGGTTAAGAATGATTCTCTCATTATAAAAATATATATATATATATATATATATATATATATATATATATATATGTATATCACTTCACTTATGGAAACAACTTCGTAACAATATAAACTGAGACAATCATGAGCTGGAATTATTGGGAGGAGAAATTTTTTACTTTTATTTATTTTTAATTATTATATAGGTAATTATATTACAATAATCTCATTACAAAAGTTAATTTTATTGATATTATTTTGTAATTCAGTCAAATATTTATACATATATATTGTGTGTATATGTATGTATATATTTTTTTGGAGGGGAAGGGGGGCATTAACAAAGCCAGGATTTAAATTTTTTTGGGGGGGCTTCAGGTCCAAAGCTTTTTTTTTCATATATATATAACGATAATTACTTTGAAAAAAAAAAGAAAGATACTAACTACCTATATGAAATGGCGTTTAAGTGATTCTTGAAGTCATATCAAATGTAATTACGCAAACAATAATACTTTAAGAGATGATTTTTTTCCATAAAACAAGTTTACATTTTACCATTTGGGGGAGAGGAGGCTTCAGCCCGAAAGCCCACCCCGTAGATCCGTTTTAGTTTTAGGGCGAATGGAAGTTTTATAAAGGATAATATTGGTGCGCTGGGAGACAAGTCCGCTAGGTAGATGTAAGCTCAGTCCATAATAACATCAATCACTAAGATCATTCTCCTCAGTGTCTCTGTCGAGATTTTGTTGTTGCACATCACTGTGTAACGAATTGCGACACTTGTTCAAACATGTAATGACCAAATGTAATCAAAGAAGCTTGCGCGGGACGAATCGAAGGTGACCGGGAGCCGTAGTTTCGAAACCTCTGGTCTAAACTATATATATGGCTGTCAGGAGCGATGAGTTTTGATGAATGAGATATTAAACGAAAGGGAATTTCATGGATAAATGATAAATTCTAATTTCGATTCTTAAATTTATACTATAAATGATGAGTAAGAGTGTAAACAAAAAAAAAAAAAAAAAAAAAAAAAAAAAAAAACATTCCTCACCCATTTAATTAATAGAAAAAAAATTTAATAACAGGGACAATTTTCTGGAATTTAAATTTAAGTATTATGTTATCAATTTATTAAGTAACGACATATTATTGTTATTCCTATTTTTTTGGATTTTAACTTTTCACATATCTGTTCCAAATGTATAATGCTTTACAAAAATAATTTTATTCTTTATCCAATAACAACTTACAATTAGTGTAAATGAAATTTCAATTCAGGGAGGAGAGCATTTTTACTTTTATTTATTTATTACTTTCACTTACGTATATATGTAATATATACGTAAGGGTAAGTATTGCGATCGAGAAAATTTTTGAATCTAAGTTTTCAACGGAAATACACGTTTTGAGGTATCCTAAGTCGAAATGAAGTGCCGAAAAATGGTCTGTGTGTCTGTGTGTTTGTATGTTAGCTGTCTAGCTCAAAAACGAAAAGTCGAACGAAACTAATATTACGTATTTAAGATAGGTATATGCCTTAGATGTGACAGCAATATTTTCCTCAAAATCGGCTAACTGGAAGTGCCACTTTATATCAACGCTGAAACACATTTTTATAATTTTCTCAAAAACGGCTCTAACGATTTTGATTAAACTCGGTGTATCAATGAAACTTCGCTAAAGTCATTTTCTCGGCACCCTTTAAATTTATCTATATAACAACGAAAAGAAGCTGGAAAAAAGTTACGAGGGATGGTAAAATTAAATTCCGAATAACCCAAAAAGTATACACTTTTTTGTCGATATTGTGATAAGATGTTTCAAAGGTATTTAAATTTCCTAAAAAACTAAAAAACAAAAAAAAAAAAATCGTTAAAATCGGACAATTAGGAGGAAAGATATGGTCTATAGCTTTTTTTTTTTTTAATATGTTCTGCTTCAAAGCTTATATCTTTTGTTTTGATTGTTGTATTTTGAATGTGTTACTTAGGTATTGCTAATTGTTTTAGCATATTACTAATGATTAAAAAAAAAGTTTAGTCCAATAATTGGAATCACCTTTTATTTTTAACTAGGAAGGTAAAATGATACTTTAGATGTATAATTGTTATTAAAAAATAATAATATTTCAACACTGCAATCACCATCTCCGGAATCAACTTACTCACTGTCTGCATAGATAACTTTTTCAACTAAAAATACCACTAAAATGACATTATTCAAAAATGTTGAAATTGGTGGTTTATAATAGCAAAGAAAGTTGTGTGGTTCATAAAAGCAGATGGAGTGACTAAATTTTTATTGTCTACCGTCGATATTTAAATAGACTTTTTTGTAATAATTTTGTAATTATAATGGTCTTAATGACTAAAATTTTATAAGAGCCCAGCATTGCCAGAAAGTAATTTCTATTCAAAGTAGAGGGGTAAGTGAAAATTGTGTGTTGCGCGCACCAGAGTTTTTAAAATTATTATATACGTAATTTCCCTGAAAGAAAAATGAAGAAACTATATGGAATGATGTTGACTTTTTTATTTATATTTAAAGCTAACGATTTTTTACTACTCACTTAATATAATCAGAGAAGAGAAATTAAAATATATTTATAACTGTGGGTAAATGGTTGACTGTCGTTAATAATGAAGAGAAGAATAGTTGGGGTGATCAGTCAAAGAAGAAGGCAAAATAAATGATAATATTTATTTTGACATTTCCCGACGTTTCGACCTGAAGTTCAGGCCTTCATCAGAGCTAAGAAAAGAACCAGATAACAAGGTATGAGAAACGTAAGTAGTGTGGGTAAAAAAAAATTAAAGTAAAATGAAGTTGTTAGAATAATGACAATAGTATCCCTCAGTCAATAGAATCAGTCAGTCAGACAATAGAATCTCTTAGTTCTTACTATTGTCATTATTCTAACAACTTCATTTTACTTTAATTTTTTTTACCCACACTACTTATGTTTCTCATACCTTGTTATCTGGTTCTTTTCTTAGCCCTGATGAAGGCCTGAACTTCAGGTCGAAACGTCGGCAAATGTCAAAATAAATATTACCATTTATTTTCCTTCTTATTTGACTGATCACACCAACTATTCTTCTCTCTTCATTGAAATATGTTTATTGTTGGTAAACCTACTGAACCTGCAAATGACTAAACCTAAAGGAGGTAAATAATTCAAACACCTCTCTGTTTACAAACACCATTCACGCTCTGGTTAAATTAAATTGGATTTAAAATGAAACCTTAAGATTTCTACAAGAACTGAGCAAAGTTTCCAAATTATGGATAATTACCGTTTGATAAAAATTGTTTTTATAAAATATAACACTCTCCTGTCCAACTCTCAGCCAGTTGAACGGCTATTTTCATTCTCTAATTTGTTGGAAGGACCAATAATGAAATTGTTGTATGATCAATTGTTTGAGGAACTGGTATTATTGCCAAAAAGGTTAATTTGAAAATAATATCTACTTAGCCAATTTATTTGTTTGTCGGTCAATTCTAAAAAAATCTTCTTTAAAAAATATTAATTGAATGCAATATATTTCTCATTTAATTGTTTTAAAACTATATCACTGTGCCCTCTTTTTATCACTGCTTTCCGCACAAAAAATAATTAGAATAAAGAAATAAAATAAAACATTCTAATTTATAAAAAAATATATATAAATTTTTATAGGAATCAGTTATAAAGTGCAATTTATTTACTTTAGATGCAAGTATTTTGCAGTTGTATTTTATTTTTTAAACTTTTCGTAGTTTGTATTATTAAAATATTTTTCCTGTAAGTATTTTTAATACATGGTATTTTAAAAAAGACAAAATTCATGTATTTTCAAAAGACAAAATATATGTATTTTAAAAAGATAGTTAAAATACTTTTTGCCCAGGTCTACGCGAGAATCAGCATACGCTAGTAGCTGAACTGTTCTCTTGAACAAGGCGCTCGTTGTTTGTATTCCTGATTCTCTGACAGCTCTGAATTTAAAGATGAGTCATGGCAAAGCATCTCCTTGTCTCACTCCTCTTACTGTCGAGAAACTCCCAGATTTTTTTATTTACATTATGGAATATAATTTTGTATGAGGATTATTAAGATATCATATCATCTCTACAAATAATAACCATCGAATCTGGAAATTCCCACACTAATATTATCAATTCAGACCAAACAACGAGGATGTTTTAATTTCCACATTATTATGTGATTTTATGAATGTTTGAAGATTTTGTAATCACCTTTTAAAAATATTTAATTACAATTAAAATCGCTAGAGTGCAGATTGAAAATTTTCTATGTTTTGATATTCAATAATTAGCATTGACACCGATGATAGGAATGTAATTTCATAATTTTGTTAGTTAGTTGTTGACAGACCCTTTGTCTAATGAATATGTTGTTGCCTCTAGGAGGCCATTTGATTCAGTGTTAATACAAGTTTGTGATCCGAACTTATCCTTCATAAATCTCGACCTATGATCTATGATAATTAGGGACGGGCAAACCTACTAATTGTCCGGGGGAGCCCGCCACTCGTTAGGAATACAAAAAATAAATTACAAAGCGTATGGGAATAATTAATTTTAGCCTATTAATAAAGTATTTGAATTAGAAACATATTGAATGAAATGAAATTTAAATATTACTTAATAGAAAGAGGCTTAAGAAATAAATCTCTTTTTTTAGGAGATATGACGTTATGACTACTGATGAGCTCCAATAGATTTCGCCCTAAACAATTAGCCACACCTCAGTCACACCTTACCGGATGTCCTCCGACCTTCATCCATTTCGTATAAAGGATGTTAAACATCAATGAAAATACGGAGTTAATAATAACTAATTTTCCTAAGAAAATTTTTAAGTTAATATTGTATATAATTTTTACGATTATTTTTGTGTATTGTCCAAATTATATTTAGATCAACCGATCATTATCCAGGACTAAAATTTTGAAAAAAGATTAAATGGTTCTTTTTTAATTTTACTATCCTTACTAACCTTGAATATTTTTATGAGTTATGCATAAACTAACAGAATCTGCACTAAAATTGCCGGCTGTTTAAGATCCAGAATGTTCAATTAAACAACGAACAAATTACGTATAACTAAACATAAATTTTAAGGATTACTGACAGACGTTAATTGACTTCAACACGTCATAAACTTAACAGATGAACCAGTTTCACACCTTGGACTTCATTTTTCTTTGAGATTCTATTAAACATTAAAACTTGATAATTGTTTAAATAATTCTAAACGACTACCCATTTACATTCTCCTAAAATATAAAATCATGTCATTCATACATTAAAATATTACATTCATACATTTAAATAAATGAAATTTTTAACTCGACACAGGTATTTATAACCATATGAATTCATGTAGGTAGCAGCAATTTGAATGTCGGATTTTTTTTTTTAACTTTCGATTCTGATTTTTAAGTAAATACCCTAATCAAAAATCTAGATCAATGTAGGACTAATAAAAAATAAGATATTTTTGATGATAGCTCTACTGAAGGAGTTGCATGAGCAATAAAACAGATTAATCAATGTCATGCTTACCCAACAATTTAATATTGTTTAGATAAATCTCATTTGCGGTATCTCATGAAAGCTTATTTTTACACTAGTATTCAGTAAACAGAATTTGATACGACTATATCTTTTTAGTTGTGAGATTAGTAAACATGAGTACTATCAATTAAAAAAATGTTTTCTAGTAGCTTACTGTAATTCTTTAATTTTTAAAAATATTAATATTACTCAATTTAACATTTTGTCACAATTAAGGATATGAGTAATACTGATTCACTCTTTATATACAATAAATTAAATAAAACAACAGAAAAATAATAATAATACAATATATATATATATATATATATATATATATATATATATATATATATATATATATATATATTCCTGTGATATATATATATATATAGAATAGAATAAAATAGAATAGAAAATAGAACTTTATTTTGGGACTAAGTCCCCTTAGAATAACAAAGATGAATTAATACAAAATAAAATACCAATTTGGCCAAAAAATAACTTATAAAAATTCTAATTATATTCTAAATTATAATTATAATTATATAAACAAAACAAACATAATTAATAAGATTCGTTAAGAAAAATATACTTAAAACCTGTGTTAATACATACCTACACATTTTTTGCCATTCACGAACAATGAAACATTAGCCTGCATACTGTTGAAGCCTTCTCCCTATTGCAGCAAAGCGTCACTGAAGAGACTAAAGAGTCCAATCTGCTGAAGATGGGAGGGGAGGACAACAGAAATGACGCACAGTTATACCAACCTCTTTAAAAAAACAAATTTTGTATTGAAATATAATCATTGGAGTAAATATTTCGTTCACTTTTGTATGAAAAATAAGACCCAATAGAAATTATACTTCTTGTATTTAAGAATTTGGTCAGGACTGCGGTCAATACTATATATAATAGTAGCGTTTGTTGAAAACGTTTCGATCTACGTTGTATGTTTTCATCAGGGTTAAAATAACAAGTACAAAGAAATATTGTCGGTTAGTATAAGATACAAAGAAGTAAAATATCAATTGATGTTAAATTGGTAAAACCAGATCTATTGTAGAAAAAGAAAAAACACAAGTAAGTGAGTAAAATAAAAGGCAGTAAAGATGAAAAAACAAACATTAAAAAATGTAACATAAGTGAATTAAAAAATCCATAGAAATACAATATATTATATGTGCTAATGAATTATTATATTAATTAGTACATTATTAATGTAGAGTATTTCTTATATTAGAATTAGAATTATTCCATAAGAGATAAGTTAATAAAAAATAGTATTATAATAGCCAGATATGAGACAAAAAAAAAAAAAATGAGTCATTACCGATGCGATAAAAAATAAATAAAGAAACGAAAAATGGAAAATTAATTTAGGATGTAAGTTTACTTGTAAAATAAGAATTTCCGAACAAATCTTGGGTTTACTGTAAAAAATTATTAAGTAGAATTTTATAAAATAAACACACGCATATATATTTTTTTATAGTTAATTAAAAAGAAACTTATCTTTCTTCTTCTTTTATAAAATTAATTTAGTGTAAGTATTTTTGATATAAAAAAAGGGTTCGCTCATTGAAGTTTTTTGCAAATAAGATAGAAATTAGCCATTAATGTTAAAAGATTAGCTTTATAAAATCTAAACAATTTACATAAACTTGTTTTTCCCTCACTGATTATTTCTGTGATATGGTTTCAGTAGATAGCTCAAGGAAAACAATTATAGCATGATTCAGGAAAAGAAATAATGTAATTTCGAAATATGATTTCGGAGAGCAGTGAACCATTATCAGAGATTATCTAAAAGTATAACAGAACAAACTGAAATGATCATTAGAAAACGGATTGTACATCAAAGCCTATATCGGAACTATCTCTGTTTTACGCCTATGATGTAATAACTTCGTTCGATTAAACTTTATTTTTTTAAATTTCAAAGCAAGCCTGGGACAGTACTAAATAGGCAGTCAGTGGTTAGTGGTCAATGGTTTTGTTTTCATTCAAAAATCAAATAAATTTTGTTTATTTAATTTTACAATCTATATTTATATTTTACAATTAAGTTTATTACATATACAAGTACGATATACGTTTTTATTGACAAAATTAATATACTGGATATAATTTCCAATAATGTAACCCAAGAATACTATTTATGAAGTGTATAAAATTACACCAAATAATTATAAATGTAGAAATAATTATTGTTGTATTCACATATTAGTCTATATAATTTTCATATTTATATTTTTGGTTACTCTTGTCACATTTAAACTAGTGTGCATCATGGTAAAATTCCGAAAAATGTCATACAATGTTTCTGCTATCATTGTGATTCTGCTTCAAAATTAGCACTAGACAACAAATATCTTCTAATAGCCTTCTAAAATGCTGAAAGAGGAAGTTCTGCCATAAAATGAATTATAGGAACCGTGTAATGTGAAATCTAAATTAAAATAATTTGAAATATGAAATTCATTACTAAGGAAAGTAGAACCCAGAGCTAATAATGTATTCAAAAGTTATTTATAATGTTAACTAAAATTTTTTGAATAGAACTTATTAAACATTTCTTGTAAAATTAAAAAATAAATAAATTTATTTAAATGAAAAATTAATGAGGTTACAATAAATCTTTATAAATTAATAAAGAGTACAATAGATAGGTTCATAGCGAGGAACCTTCATTTTTGATCGTTGTCAAATAACCTATACTATTTTTTATTATTATTATTTTTTGGATCCTCCCCTTCCTCGCCTTAAGGCTATACGGGGTTTTCCCGGGCCAGGGGGCATGGGCGGGGATTTAAAAGACTCCTCCGGCACCGGGACGCGAACTCTTGACAATTTTAAATCCATTGTATCATAGATCAGGTTGTCAGGCAACGGCGGTACTGTGAACACATTAGCCAGTTCGGCTACTCCGCCCACGAATAACCTGTACTTGATATTACTAGAGTTAATCAAATTTCCATTATATGTTTGTTACTTTTACTAACCTTAATTGGTTATTTATTTATAGCATGTCCTCCCCTTCCTCGCCTTTTCGGCTCTATGGGTTATTTCTCGGGTCAGGAGAGAGGGAGGAGGATTGATGCCAGATTTAAAATGATCCATCGGCAACGGAACGTGAACTCAAATTATTTCATCATCTAATCTTCGGTTATCAAGTTGACGTGTACAATTGATTTACACATACGCTAACCCACTCGGCCTTCACGCTCTCAGTTTAATGTCTCTGTCTAGCCTAGTGCCAATACCCGATGAATGAGATGAAACGCGTAGTGCCACTGCTCTTAGTTTTATCTACTTCCCAGTCTAAGACACGCAGGGGTACCCCGAAGGGGATTTCACGCAGGTTGAGCCATCAAAATTTTTTAGGGCGGCACATTTTACTGGATTCTGAAGTTTTGAGGGGGGCACATTTCGACAGATTTATGGATTTTCGGAATGAAAAAGTTTCAATCCAGGGAACAAGAAGAAAAACATGGACCAGACTACTGTAAGTGTAATTGTAAATGATCCACGATTTTTCTAATTTTACTTCCGCTTGTAATGTTTTTAATAAGAGGGGGGTAAAAACACTTCTTGGGAGGGAGGAAGAAGTTCATGAGCCATCGACTTTGGGGGAGGGGGAGGGATGGACACCCCTGAAGATAGGAGTCTTTTATTGGTGGGCGGGGTAGCCGAATGGGCTAAGGCGTGTGCACTGCACCGCCGTTGCCCCGTTGCCGGGCAACCTGATATATAAGATAGTGATAAAAAAATAACCACGAGTTCGCGTCCCGGTGCCAAGGGAGTCTTTTAAATCCCCGCCCACACCCCCTGGCCCGGGAAAAACCCCGTATAGCCTTAACGGCGAGGAAGGGGAGGACAAAAAAAAAAAAAAAAAAAAAAAAAAAAAGGAGTCTTTTATTGCTCCTCTCTTGGGTGAACTTCATAGTTATAATGACTTACAATGAGAGACTTATATTAATACTTACAGAAAATAAAGATAAATAAAAGAAAAATAATTACTAAATAATAATATTTTAATATTTAAAGGAAACTTTAAAAACAGCGTAAACGATATTTGTATTGATTTATAGCTTAGGTATAAGTAAAAACCATTTATACTGCTTTTCTTCTTAACCTGATCTGGGTAACAGAACATACGGTTGCGGAAAAACAGAATTATGTTGACTCTAGTGTGTTTATTAGTTCTATTCTGATCACCTGATCGGATCCAGGATTTAATTTTGGAGGGGCTTCAGCCCGAATGATTTTTTTTTCATAATTTATCATGTGAAAAAAAAAATTTCTAGTCACATTCGGGTTTGGTGCCATTTTCTCATAATTTATCATATGTCTATTTTAGGCCAAAGATCACCAAAAAAACACAGTTTTTTAAATATTTTTTTATCTCCTGTATGCTTTATTCAACTTTTCGGCTTCAGGAGCCATTTTCAAGAACCTGCAAAACATGCACCGCGCCATAAAATTTTTAAAATTTATCATTGCGATATGATTCGTCCTAATTCATTCTTTTATTTCAAAGAATGTCGTTGTCCGTTTCTCTATTTGCAGACGGTATCAAGAAATTATTGTTCTTCATTAGGGTATTCATTCAGTCCTATATGAACGTATGTTCAGTCCTGTCTATGCTGAAACGTTGAATAAAGCATACAGGAGATAAAAAAAAAAAACTGTTTTTCTGATGACCTTTGGCCTAAAATAGACATATGATAAATTATGAGAAAATGGCACCAAACCCGAATGTGACTAGAAATTTTTTTTTCATATACATATAACGATAATTAATTTGAAAAAAAAAGAAAGAAATTAACTACCTATATGAAAAGGTGTTTAAGTGGTTCTTGAAGTCCTATTAAATGTAATTAAACGAACAAGAATACTTTAAGAGATAGTTTTTAATATTTTTTTCTGTAAAACATGATTATACTTTACCATTTTGGGAGGAGGGGAGGGAGGGCTTCGGCCCGAAAGCCCCCCTCCCTCCCGTAGATCCGCCTGTGATCCTGGTGCATTTTTACTTTCCTACCTATACTAGGTTAGGAAAGTATTGCAATCGGGTCAAATTTCCGATATACCGTTTTCGACGAATCTATACGTTTCAGAGCTCCCTGAGTCCGAAAAACACTTTTTTAGCCATCTCGGCAAGATTGAATTTTTTTACTTTCCTACCTATACTAGGTAAGGAAAGTATTGCAATCGGGTCAAATTTCTGATATGTGGTTTTCGACGGATCTATACGTTTCAGAGTCCGAAAAACACATCATTAGCCATTGGTCTGTCTGTCTGTCTGTGCCAAGATTTTCTCGGGAACTACTGAACCGATTTTGTTGCTTCTTTTTTTATTTTGTAGACTTTTGATTACTGATACCTGTAACAGAAATTCGGTGCTCCATGCGCAATAGCTTGCGCGCAATAAATGAAAAACATTCTTGCATCTCACAATCTTCACTCTTTCCTCTACTTAACAGAAATTATTGTTTGACAATACTAAGCTATGGAAAAAAGTTTTTGATCAGCAATATTAGTGAGTATTGAAATTTTTACACTGATCTACCTTAAGCCGGTTTACATTACATTACATACGTTACATTACTTTAGTTTACCAAATAAATCGAACTCAAATCTTTTCCTTGATCAATTTTCAGGAAAATAAATCTAATTCAATTCTTTTTTGTTTCTTCATGGACATATGTAAAGATATAAAAACTTTTTTCAAATAGGTAGGAAAGTAGTGTGAATGGACACACCAGATGTTTTATTATTCAGTTTGATTGAGGTTTGTGATTACTGCCTCTTAAAAATCTGAAGATTTTATAATTGCTATCCTTTATTATCATACCTTTATCATTACCTTCCAAAAATGATTTTATATGAAGTTAATATTTGGTAAAGATTGACTCGATAATTTCCACGGTTATCAATTACCATCGAAAAATATGCAGTAAATTATATGGTCCTTTCAGTTGACAGAATGATTAACTCCTATTTCAACATTTTTACTATTAATTTCGGTAATATTTCTAGTGGAAAAATTATACCTTTATTTACAGTTCTCTATTTTAACACTATAATCACTTACTCTAAAATCGACTTACTTTGTGTACAAATATATAAATTTTCCAACTAGAAATATCACTGAAATGACTTTACTCCATAATATGATGTAACTAGTTATAACGAGCCAAGCGCTGCTGTGGCTCAGTATGGCAAAATGGAAAAGAAAGAAAATAGTAAACACATATGAGCGGCTTAATATCTAAGGACAGCTGTCATTTTTAAAAAGTTGAGAATAAAAAATTGTTTGGAACCTTAATTAATCAAGCTTCAATTTAAACTAATTCTAATGATTTTTTTTTCCAGATTCAGTTTGAATATCTTTAAATAAAATCATCAGAAACAGTTTGAATTGAGCCCATAAACAAAAATGAACTTTTTTTCTGTTTTTTAAAAATGACTGAGATCCTTCTTTGATACGAAGCCACTCATTATTTACATGTTTAATTTTATTATTAATATTCTTTCTACTTAATGTATTCTTTAATAAAACCAAGTTTGTTTGGTTATTTTATGGTAAATAAAAATTAAAAATGTTCGTTTGTTCAAAATCTTAAATCTCGGAAAGTTCTTCACCGATTGCCTTGAAATTTTAGCGTAATGATGCATTCAAATACGAGCGTGGTTTTATATATCTACTATTACAAAATATAAGGTACAACTTTTTATTGAAAACGCACTATCAGTTGGATGTAAAAGCAAAATATTTTAAGATACCGTTTCAATGTTAAAGATTTCCAAATATCAAACGTTGCAATGTATTGCAATTGTGTTATATCGCTTACCATAGCATTCCTTTTCTTGTGCATTAGAGCTGCCTTCCACCTCCTTCAAAATATTTCGCATACCCCTTCTAAGATATTAGATTACCCGCTTTCTCTTAAAATAACTTGATTAAATATAGAGTTATAAAAACTCTAGTGGAAAAATAAACCTTACTCGTAAAAAAAATCTTACGGCAAACGGCACAACCTTATTCAAATGTAATGTTAAATAAAAGAACATATTAAAAAATAAAATAAACTAAAATCGATGATAAACTGATTTCTAAAAGGAATCAAGAACATAAACGGGGATAATTTTTACTCAAGGGTTCAATATTTCTAAATAATAGCATATCAAGTATTTGAGATGTATCATACTACTTCCCGAATACATTGGGAGAAAATATAAATTTGAATTTTAAGAGGTTATAATATCATTGACCTACATTAAGAGAATCATATCACTTCTTCAAATGATCATCTCAAATACTTCACTACTTATAAAATTGCCGATTAATCAATAACCAAAGAGGGGAGGGGGAAGGGTTTCGAGAAAGTATGACATACACATAAATTAAAAGGATTTCAAGGGGAAGACTTTAGCCAAGTTTCATTAAAATCGTTGCAGCCGTTTTGGCGCGAATGTCTACAGCGATATTTTTTTTACACATATATAATTATCGTAGGGCGGATGTACTATGCCAGAAACCTTCACGAGAGTGTATGCAACAACTTATTAAAGTTTCATAGCCAACGGATGAGCGGCTTAGTAATGCATAAAGAACAGACAGATATATATTCATTTTTAAATATATAGATATAATATAATGTAAATATAAGTAATATTACATTTCGTTGTACTGTTTCTGGTTCTACTTCATTTTGTCTTTCTTCTTGTTTTCTTTTAACTTCATTTATTCCATGGAGTTCTGCACATTTGCTTGATTTGAATGCCCACATTTCACGTCGTGTCCCACAGTTTTACTATTTTTTTAGTAGAATAAGTGCTCAGTTTTACTTAAAAAAAAAAACTGGTTAGGCTGACATCAAAACAACAATAATGGACTAACACCACAGTGAGTAGTGTTGTTATTTACTGTGTACTATTACAGACAGTGAATTCAGTGGTTTAGCGTCTATAGGTTTTATCTCTATCGCCATATCAGCTGACGGCTCCCCACTCCAGTTGTGGCCCAGCCACGTAACTGACTGGTCCACAGTCGGCGGTTCATCCATTATAAGAACACGCAGGCGTAGTTTTATTTATTTTTTCTCTTTCTTATTTTATATACGCGATATTACCACCAAGTGATGTCAACTAAGATGTCCCATTCAGTTGGCTCTACCCCTCGTAATTCACCGCCTAAACAGAAAACACGTCGCAGTAAGCGATCAACGCACCCCGGAACTCCTCTAGCGAACACTCAAGTAACTGTGTCTCAACCACTGCCAAGTACGTCTTCACAAAAAAGGGAATTTCCCTTTTTTACACCTAATCCATACCAGGTGCTTTAAAATGACAGGGAAGAGGTGGAAGATGCACCTATACCCAGAGAACCACGCCCACCTCCTATCTTTGTCAAAAATTTGAGAAATTTCCAGTTGTTGTGTACTCAACTTAATAAAATCTGCCCAGGTAGCTATACATGCCTAAACAGAACCACTGATACAAAAATAATACCGGCCACACCTAAGGCGTACCGAAAAATCGTAAAATATTTAACAGACACAAATGCGGACTTTCACACATACCAGTTGAGGCAGGTAAGAGCACTACGAGTTGTAATAACAAATTTACACTCCTCAATCCCAACAAAAGTGATTAAAGAAGAGTTAACGGCGTTAGGGTTCAAAATACGTCAGATAACCAATGTATTAAAAGAAAATAAAGAAATACCAGGTGTAAAGAATAAAATCCCATTGCCCTTATTTTTCGTCGATCTAGAACCATCGCCTGGAATCGAAAAAATATACGATGTGAATAGAATTTTCTACACCAGCGTAAAGGTCGAAAAATCGTACCCAAAAAGAGAGTTCATCCAGTGCCATAATTGCCAGGCATATGGCCACACCAAGTCTTATTGCCACCACTTACCACGCTGCGTGAAATGCGGTAAAAGACACAAGTCTGGTGAGTGTACAAAACCAATTACAGAACCAGCAGTCTGTGCCCTATGCCTGGAAGGCCATCCAGCCAACTATAAAGGCTGCCAAATTTATAAAAATCTTAAAGCGAGATATATGAAACCCAGGGACCCTGATGATACACCTAAACCAAGAAGAGGACCCGCTAAAATTGTGAACTCTAAGGTTTCTTTTGCCAAGCTACTTGGGGGTAGAGACCCGACTAATGAATGTGAGGCCCTGCCGCAAGAACAAATTCAACCCCAACATCAAATCCAATATGTTCCTCCACCGCCTAATGCTACAGATCTAACCAGCTTATTGACATCCTTTCTTTCAGAATTTAAATCCCTTGTTACCCCACTGATATCACTACTCACTAACCTAGTATCTCACCTTATCCCTCCTTTAAAAAATCCTTAAATGACTTCCATCAAACCCATATCCATTCTCCTTAGGAATGCGAATGGTGTTAGAAATCACATACACGAACTATCAGCCTTACTACAAGACAAAAACGTAGATGTAGCCCTAATAACGGAAACTCGACTGACCAAAAAACACCTCCTAAAAATACCACAATACATAACTTACCGTACCGACCATCCTGACGGTAGAGCACATGCCGGTACTGCAGTCATTGTGCACCAATCCCTCTCCCACTGCCTACACACGATTTCCTACAATCCACCACAGTCGTAATCAAAACCTTCTCCTTTCCTATTACCGTTGCATCAGCGTATTGCCCTCCAAACCAATCCATCTCCAATACCCAATTTAGTTCCTTCCTCATTTAATTAGGACATCATTTCATCTTGGGTGCAGACTTAAACGCCAAGCATCAACAATGGGGTTCAAGAACCACGAATTCTCGTGGTCGAACATTGCTGTCTGTACTCAATTCCCAAAATTTTACCCTTCTTCCACCCAACTCACCTACCTACTGGCCCACTGATCCTAACCGTAATCCCGATATCCTCGATTTCTTTATCCATAGTGGTTTAGGTGCTCTCAACCATTCCGTTGCCCGTCTTGACGAGCTTTTCTCAGACCACAGCCCATTAATACTCCAAGTATCACTAGCTCCTATTCCTAAACCCTCTCCACCGTCCTTCATCAGAAGCCCAGTTAACTGGAAACTCTTTCATCAAATCCTGTCCGATAAAATTGACCTCAGAGTAACCCTGAAAACCCCTGAAGACCTGGACAATGCAGTACATTCTTTCAATACCAAAATTCAAGAAGCAGTCTGAACTGCTTCCTCCCCTGATCACTCCTCAAAAATCCTTAAGAAACATAATTTACCTCAACACCTCCTTGACCTAATCCACATAAAACGCCGTGCCAGATTATTATGGCAACGTACCAGGCATCCAGTCGACCGCCACTCCTACAATTATCACTGTAAAAAATTAAAACAAGAATTAGCCACCTTCAGATCCTAATCATTCAATTCCTACCTCACCACACTCTCTGCTCACGATAATTCCCTTTGGAATAACACCAGAAAAAGCCTCAAATCCCATCATATTTCCCACCCTCTTCGACGAGGTGATGGCTCCTGGACAGCATCTGATGAAGATAAAGCCGAGGAATTTGCCAAACACCTTTCCTATACTTTCGCTCCTCATCCGGAATCCCATCCCAGCCACGCAGCAAAAGTAGAAGAATCCATCTCAATACCTATCCCACTCTCCTTACCACCTAAAGCTGTTAATCCCTCTGAGGTCAAATACCTTTTACGGAAAATCACTCCTCGCAAATCTCCTGGATATGACCTTCTAACCCCACAGATCCTTCGACAACTTCCATCCAAAGCCATCATATTTCCCACATATATATACAATTGCATCCTACGAACTACGTACTTCCCTCTTTTATGGAAACATTCCACCATCGTCCTCTTCTTGAAACCAGGCAAACCTTCCAACAATACAGCATCCTATAGACCAATTAGCCTACTCTTAATCCTCTCAAAATTTTTTGAAAAGATCCTACTGAAACGAATCCTACCTATAATTGAATCCTATAACCTTCCTACTCATCAATTCGGATTTCGTTCCCAACATTCTACTGTCCAACAAGGACTCCGAGTTGTTGACCATATATCCTCAACCCTAGAAAGTAAGCAGTATTGCTCGGGTGCATTTCTGGACATAGCGCAAGCTTTTGACCGGGTATGGCACGCCGGATTACTCTTCAAGCTTAAATCCACCTACCACAGTCCTTATACCTAGTACTCCGATCCTATCTTTCCGACCGCTCCTTCCGAGTTCGCTGTGGCACCGAATTCTCCGACTGTTACTCAATTGAGGCTGGCGTTCCTCAAGGCAGCGTCTCGGGCCCCATCCTTTAAATTCTCTTTACCGCTGATATTCCCGTCCATTCCGATAGCCTCCTGGATACTTTCGTTGATGACACTGCTATCCTTTCTTCCAACTCAGATCCTGAAACAGCGTCCGCAAACTTACAAAGGCACCTCTTCCTGATTGAACACTGGTGTAAGAAATGGCGCATCAAGGTAAACGAATCTAAATGTAAACACATTACCTTCACCCTTCGGCGTAATACCTGCCCACCAGTTTATTTTAACTCCATTCAGCCTTCTTTCTCAGATACAGTCCGGTATCTTGGCTTTCTCTTAGACAGACGACTAACATGGAATCCACATACTAGACTTAAAAGACAGGAACTTAACAGACGATATGGCCAGCTATATAGACTACTGAATAGAAAATCTAAACTTTCTGGTGAAAACAAATTACTGATCTACAAGACAATACTGAAACCCATCTGGACTTACGGACTAGAACTATGGGGAACAGCTAAATGTTCAAACATCAAACGCATTCAATCCTTTCAGTCTAAAGTCCTCCGTACAATAGTCGATGATCCCTTCTATGTAACCAATAAAACCCTGCATAATGACCTTAATATCCCATTTATTCTTGATCTTATCCCAGCCAAATTTTCCAAATTTCACCAGAATCTTTCTCATCACCCAAATCTCGTTGTACAATCTCGATCAAGCATCACCCATCCCTACAATTCTCTTCGTAGGTTAAAGCGGCAGTGGCCACGAGACCTTTTGTAAATATGGATATTTTGGAGTTCTAGCAATGGCCAGATTCTCCACTCAAGTCATGAGTGTCTGTGGCTGTAGAGCTCTTACTCATCCTCCGCTGGTTTTAAATACCAGTGAAGTGGCTGAGGGAGAAGCGTAGGGATCTCCTAAGCCTCCCTTTTCCCTCCACATGTGGAGGGGACAGGATTGGTTCGGAGATCACCTGGCAAATTGTAAATAATGTATATAGATATGTTTTATATAAGATGTTTGTTTTGCTTTTATTTCTATTTTTATTTACTTATGTGTATATATATATATATATTTTCTTTTTTTTTTCTTTTCTCTTTTGTTCTTTTTTCTTATTCTTTTGTTATTACTTTATTTATTTATATTTTTGTATATACAGTATGAATGTACTCTCTGAACTCTATTATAAGTGTCCTTAACTGTGACAAATTGTTATATTTCTGAATAAAGTGTTTAAAAAAAAAAAAATTATTCCATGACCAATATTTTGTTTTATTTGGCCACTTTCTACAACATCCAAATTAAATTGCAACAACATTTTTTATTTTACATTATATTTCAAACTTTGTTGCAACGCATCAAGAAAATTTTTGTTATAATCTATATCCTTTTTTGTTCATAATTTGTATTTATATATTTATGAATCAGGAGATCATAAGGATTTTAAGATTGAACCTTTTTGAATATACTAACAAACATCTCTAAACTCAGTTTAAGTATTATTAATTTTCTTTCTGATGATCAGTTTAAAGTATTTCAGTAGCTTATAACGTTCACGTGACAGCACAGACATTTTTTGAAAAAAAAAAAAATGTGTCAATAAGTCCAGAACTTTTTGCGATGAGTGGTTACAAAGAAAAAAACGGTTGATATTTTATAGAATAAGGACATTTTTGTATTAGAATCTATATTTACTTCCACTTAGCTATATATGAAAGATATGTAAAAGAAAAGATGATACTGAAAAATTTCAAATTCTAGTATATCTATATGTATGTATGTATTATATATATATATATATATATATATATATATATATATATATATATATATATATATATATATATATATATACAGTTACGTTGCAATTGTCTGTATGTACTTTTATTAGATGGTGCATTAGGTAAATTTTTGCCATCTGTTGCTTAACGTTACGACAAAATTTAAAGAAAAATGTACATAAAATGGAAAAAATACGCGATTTATATCATGGATACTCTTTTCACTTAAAGGCACTTTCAACATTGATGTTGATATAAAAGATTTTTAAAAAAATTCAATAGTAATTATCGTGTATTCAAACATTGTTAAGCCTTTTATCAAATTGTTTGTTCTTTAATAAACATGGAACTTTGGTGAATCAAATTATGATTCTTCTTCCTTATTTTTCACATGGGTTGCGGTGTTTCGAGCAGGTGCGGGGTCGTGGGCTATTGCTTTTATGTGTTGCCTAAATGGATTATTCGAAAATGCTCATATTAATATGAGTACTAATTTATTAATTAATACCATTTTGATTTTAATTAAATAAATACATTTTAATATATACATACACACATACAATTAATTTTGAAGTATTAAAAATATATTGATTTGAATTTAATTAAAGTATTAATTAATTAATCAACACTATTAATTTAATAGTATAAAAATACACTAAAAACTCATAAAATAGTGTTGGAATATTACCCACGTTTGTCTGTTAATGATACTGATACTCCCAATGTATTATTTTGTTGTGTTCTCTTGTAAAAGAAAAGATTTTTATCTTGACTCTTTTTTGGGGGGGCGGGTTGGTCTTTCCCTTCCTCGCCTTAAAAGGCTTCCTGGGTTCCGAATCCTCCACATAATAATAAAGGTATTTTCATTTCATTTCACATTTTCATTCTATACCTGTTCCCCACCACAACACTAATCGACCATCAGTTACTAGTCAAGATTTAATTATATATTTTTTCAAGACCAGATTTTTAAAGTTTGTTTAACTAACTTGAAATGTAATATCCCAGTAAGAAAATAATAAATGACACGAAAATGTTATGAGTACTAAGAATAATAGAATGGATCAGCCAGAGTCCCACATTTATCTTAAACGCTGTGGTGTATAGGTATAGTCACGCAATAAATAATTAGAGAGTACCTCCTTCATTTTACTCCATTGTCTTCTTACAGAAATTTTAAAACCATCATGGCTTGAAATAGAAATCCTGAAAAAAAAAATGTATATAAGTGACTAATTACATAATTATCAAGGTCGTACTGATCATTACCTATATAATAACCAAACTACTTAAGAGGATAATCGTATCTAAGCGAAAATAATAATCAAAGGTTTCATGTATATTTGTGTGATTTCATGTGTATAGTTTCTACTTTCACTTTCCTATATGAGTGATATACAGTAAGGCAAAGTATTGCGATCACGAAAATTTTTGAATGCGTCTTTTCAACGGAAATATATTATGAGGTCCACTTAACCCAAATAACCAAGTCTGTGGTATTATCTGTCTAAATGGTCTGTGTGTGTTTGTGAGAATAGTCCGTGGTGTCTTATTTCATACTAAGGTTTGTCGTTATAAATTGACCACATCCACAGGCCTGATGAGAAAAATGCATGTCACCAGGATATAGCCGCTGGAATACAAAACGTTGGCCAGGTGAAGATAGATCGAGACTCTACATAGGTAGGGTATAATAATCCCTAATAAACTCCAGAAGTTGGGTCTAAACAAATTTTACAACAAAAATTTTCATTTACTGCATGTACCAATTTTGAACAGAAAAGAAGGTGAGACCAATTTTGTCCTTTCTTAAATTTGTCGCGTTTTCTCTTTTACAGGAAGCGAAACACTAAATTATTCAATTCAGGTCATTGATAAACTATTGGCTTCATAATAAACTAGACAAAATTGTCAAGGGGACTATTTAAAGGGGCCTTTTGGGCGGAAACTAAGCTAAGTAGAAGAGAAGGATGGTGGGGGTGATCAGTCAAAATAAAAAATAGTATCAATCCAGAATTATGAAGGTAAGTTGTGTTTTTCAATTAATCGTTGATTATTTGCGATGTTTCTTTATCATCCTACAGCTATACTACAGATACCACAATTTTATAAAAACTTCCTTGCTTAATAAGCTTTAATTGTATATCTAATAATTTGAGGTTTGTTTTAGAATTGAATTGAGATTTACTTCTATTTATGTGAAAAAATATGTGTATCTGTTTTTCAGCAAAAATAACAACTGAGAAATTATTACAAAGTTATAATTCCTTCCTTTTTTGTGACATGACCTCTATTTTAGTAAATTAATTACAATAAAACATATTTTATTCATGAAAAAATATGTTAAAAAAGTACTGCTTTTTCTAAAATTTATTATCTAAAATGACAATGAACGGTTATTTATAACACAGATTATAAATTATTGTGGATATTGATCATTATGGTATCAAGTACCTAACGAAATGTTTCCAATATAAATTTCTAATATATAATAAATTATGTATTCGATATAATTTACTTTATGTTAACACATCGGATTTTCATTAGCAGTTAATAACCACAAAAAGGTTAATTAAAATGGGTATACGTTACAATATCTGTCAATGTTAATTTTGTTATAATTTTTTTATATCTATCTAAATACCACGTGTGTTCCTTTGTCATAATTTAAATTTTTTTAATATACAAAAGTAATATCTGGAGCAACAACATAATGGGCCTCCCAATTGGGTGTCTGTTAATTAATTGTTTTTTTTTTGATATTTGATATTTTCCTTTTGATATTTGTATGTGTTCAGGCAAATAACGATTTTTACAGGAAAAAAAGGCAAATGAATGCTGAGTTCAATTTCAGACAGCATACGACATAATTTGAAAGTGGACTGTGTTTCTTAGGCGACTAATGGGTTATATGAATTGTTAAAAAAGTAACTTACCCTTTCTGCTGGCATGAGACAAATCTTACTTGGATTGGGGCCCCTAACAAGTCCAGTTTTAAGTCTATGAAATCAGGAGTGAGAGCAAGATTTGTTCTCGGGTAGGAAACTGCCGATTATCTTTGTTAATGCAACCTATCGCTAGGCAGCGTTTACTTGCAAAATTATGTAATCCAGAAAATATCCACCGGGATATATCTCAATTCACAAAAAAAAAAAATTAAATTCATAAATTGATAAGCGCTTGGTAAGGCACAAACGAGAGGAAAATTTCTTTATTTACAATAAAAAAGACAGAGAAAATATTCGAAATACACTTTGAAAAAACAAAAATAAATGTAAGCCAGATCAGAGATAGGCTAACAAATTACTATTCATTTTAACAACAAAAATTACTCCTCATTATATATTGAAGAAAAGAAAAAATGTATACATATCAATAAAAGGTTTCTCCAGAAGGGAGAGGCACTACCTTGTGCACAGGTCACACCAAAGTGACTGTAGCAGTCCTCAATTTTTCCACCCTAACTACACCGTCAGGCCCTGGAAGACTCTCTATGATCCCGGCAAGCCACCTCACCTGTAGTGTAACACCCTTTCATTTACATAACAAGAGTTCCCTTTTTCAAAGTTTCTCTGTCAACAGACCACTTGTTGCGAGGCACCAGACTGTGGAGGTACTTGCTGTACCATTTCTTTCGAAAATGACGAAGTATCCTGGAAACCATCTCCCAACGGTTTGCCAAAGAAAATACAGGCGTGTCTTCCTGTTCTGGTCAGGCCAGGAGAGACTGACCTATAGGTATATGTAACTGAGAAAGTGGCCCGGGGTGAGGTAACAAGGTTATCCGAAGGCTAACTGCTAATATTACAGATAGGACGGGAATTGAAAACGGCTACCACCCGTGCCTCCAGAGTATACAATTCATGGAATGTTAACGCATGATCCTAAAGAATGGCAAGAAGATGTCTCTTAGCAGATTTAATAGCTATTTCTCAAATACCACCGAAATGAGGAGATAGTGGAGGAGTTAAGGTCCACTGTATACCAGTCCGGCTCAAATAGTTAGAAATAGATTCGCTCTGGGCCTTAATAAATTTATAAAGCTCTATCAACTTCTTGGATGTCCCAACGAAATCTGTTCCTCAATCATGAGAAGGCAAACCAGGTCTGGCAATGAATCCGTCTAGTGTGGAGATAAATGTAGGAGTGGATAGGTCCGTCACGAGTTTTTGATGTATGGCCTTGGCAGACATGCATACGAAGAGAACTAACCAACATTTTGATTAAGGAGCATTGCGCTTACTGGAAATCTTCATAACGAAGCGGTCGGCTTTGTCTATTCCAACTCGCTGTTAGGATCGAACCTAGGTAAACCTGGAAGGAGGTAAGTCACTGATTTTTGGAGCCTGTGGTTTTGCATTATTTATATGGCATGTAACACGTTTATATATTCGGCCTCTAAGGAGTCCCAGGGGCCCACCATGTAAGGAATACCTATGGTAATGGTCACACCATAGGACAGCTATGTGGGAATCTTTCGGTATCAGACGCAGGAGTTTATCATTCTCAATAAATTAAGTCAGTGAAGTATTTCCTCTGAATAAATCTGATATAAATCGTTAATGAATCTATAAATTCACCAGCAGTTTAGGCTCCAGCAGCCAAACCACCATGCTCCCGATTTGGCAATGTTTAATAAATTTCAAAATAAAAGTAAATACCTTTTGTAACTTTAAAAGGCACAAATACTTTTCAAGATAAATCAATAAATCATTTGATATAGAGATGGTTGGCCGTGATATAATATGAGAAGGAGTTGGTCGGGGGTGCGGTCAAATAAATATTAAATTTTTAAAAAATACTATTTTTAATTTTAAAAAATAGTATTTTCAATTTAAAATATCATTTTTTAAAAATTTAGTATTTATTTGACCACACTCCCCGACCAACTCCTTCTCAATAAATCATTTGGTTTTCAGCCGCAGACTGAGATATTGTTTTTATTTCAGGCAGAACGGTTGAAGGTTCAATATGGTAAATATGCCAGTCAGAAGGGAGTAACGAAATAAATGCTGGGTCTTACCAATAAAGATTATGAGAAAGTATCTGATTTGGTATAAGGCCTCTCGATATAGAATCAGCTGGATTATGTTTTATCGGCATACACTGCCAACAACTGGGTTCTGTACTATTATGTATTATGCTTATACACAAATGCGGATTAGCAACATACATTTTAAGTTCATGAAGTCTGTACTGTAACCAATATATAGCGTTACGAGAATCCGAAAAGCAGTTTACCTCATTAATTAATCATTAATAAATTCGTAAACGACATTTAAGTTTACTAATCCTCGCAAGTAGTCTGGAGACAAGAAGTTCCTTAAGAATAACAATATTGGTCATAAAAATTAACATTACATCTGGCCAAAATACATATTAAAATAAAAGAATAAATAAAACATAAGTAATAAGAACATAGCTATACAGATATATTAAAGAAAAAGATAAGCAATAAGGTCACAACACTGCAACAACATAGTATGAAATAACTAAATGAAATTGGAAATGAACGATAAATTACTTTTATCGTCAAACCATCGTAGTAATGAAAAAAATAATAATAAAAAAGGAGATAAATATTTACAATGAATAATTTTCATCTGCACCTTAATATGTTTAAATGAATATTTATAATAAATAGTATTGTTAAAATATACACTAAACCGAAAATATTATAGGACTGATATATCTATTTATATCGAAAATTTTGGCAATAAATGACAGAATACCTCTTTTAGTAAAGATAAGCTCACTCTCTTGAAATTATCATGTTTGGAATCCCAAAATAAACCTAAAACCTTGATAGTCGAGGAATTTCTATCCAGGCACTATGGAATTTCTTGACAGGATAGAACAGAAAGTATTTTTGCAGAATTACTGGAGAATTTTCTAAGCTCAAATCCAGCTGCTCCAAATAAGGCCATCAACTCATTATACAGTTGCAGAGCCTCTTCACTATTGCGAGTCCCAGTGATTATATTGTCTACGTAAATTTGGTCATGACGCTGGGCAGCTTTAGGAAAATGTTGGCCTTCTTTCTGAAATAACTATAAAATGACTCTATGAGCAATAATAGTAGTACATTTCAAACCAAATGGCAGGGTAACCAACTTACACTCCTGGATTGGCTGTGAAGATTCACTTTTCCAAACAAAATGAAATGCATTTTACTCAGTTTCGGCAATGAGGAAACACCTAAACATCACTTTGATATCGCAAGTTAAGGAAATAGAACAAGTTCTAAAATGATCTATAAGTTTCGCAATATCAAACTGGAGCTCCGGACCGGTCAAAAGCAAATCATTAAAAAAATTTCCTTCCACCATTTTCTTCGAAGCGTTAAATATGTCTCTAAGTTTTGTCTTAGAAGAATCTTTAATAACTCCGTGATGAGTCATGACATAAGGAGAAGGGCTCTTGGTGATGCGGAAATGATCCAATCTTATATATTCGTCAATCTGTGCAGCACAGGCAAACCTATATTCCGGATCTCTCATAAATCTATTTTCCATACTTCTAAATCTTCGTAGAGCTATCTCTGTAGTTAATCAAAGCTAATAGGCTGGTGAGAACGAAATGAAAGCAAAACAATAAATCTACCCTAGATTTCACGAGTGCATGTGCTTTTAAAATGATATTCGCAAAATGCATCTTCCGGATTCGACGGGAATAAAATTGTGACCTCTTCAGTCTCCCATCGCTTTTGTTCTTCCTGTAACGGAAGGCTGGTCTGCGTGAAATAAGTGCGAACTGAAGGTGCAGGGGTATCTTAGAGGGTCCCCAAATGAATAGCTTTCGGTTGGCCCTAAATAAAACAAGCTCACTTAAAACCTCTTCGTACATCTCAACTCCAAGAAGTAGATCAACTTTACCAGGCGTAGGGATTTAAGGGTCCCCAAGTTCAGTTGAAGCAAATCGATTCGGTACTTCTCGGACACAGCAAAATAAGGCAAACTTCCACTGATGCAAGACAACACTCTGGCTGTAAATTCGTATATATTGTTGTTCCTCATCAAACCTAACTTCACTCCAACCTTAGGTTAGAGTTATTACCAACTTCAGACATCACAAGAGGACTAACCCGGGAACGAATGCTTAGCTGTTTCATTTGACCAGCGGTAATTAAATTAATTTGGGAACCTGGATCTATCACCATCCTATAGGAATACAAGTGACTTGAAGTTGAACAAATCCTACCCAAGGCAGTACCCAGAAGTACCTAGGAGTTGGTGGTAAAATGGCAGGAAAATGCGCGAGAATTGTCCGCTGTGTTTATTACTTGAGACTGGGAGGGCTGTTTTTCCAGACTTCTGATCATAATGCAGCCGTATCGTGACCGTCTCCTTCCAATCACGTCGCCGTATGTTTACCCCATACAGTACCTCAACCGGAGAAAACCCCGTAACTGAGTGGATGGAATGGTTGTAGGCTGCTACTGCCCTTTTCATGGGTATGTCCGCCTCTAATCCCTGTTCCCCTTGGTAAATGCGTAAATGGTCACTTAAGGTGCTATACAATCTCTCGATGCTTCCCTGCTCTTTGGATGTCCCGGTGTGTTGAAGTGCCAACCTATCTCTAATCGCTTAGCTTCCTCTCGTATAGTAGCGTTGTCGAACTCCCTCCCTCCGTCCGACGTTATGCGATCCGGCACTCCGTAAAACTGAACCCATGTTTGGAGAGCTCCCACAACAGCCTCCGACGACCTACCTTACTGAAGACGTCTATCATGGTGACCCATTTAAAACCCCTCCAGGTGAACGGATCAATCTGCACATTCTTTAATGCCTTATCTCCTGTCGGTGTTTCCTCCTGTAACGCTTGAGGTGGCCGTCTATCGTACTTAGTGCGCGCGCAGACTTCGCACCTCCCGATGACTTCCGCAATCGTCTTTTTCATCCCCTCCCAGAAATATCTCCTGCGCAATGCTAGAAACGTTTCATGGAGTCCCTGATGCTTCGTCTTGCCCTGGTGATGTGCCAGCGTTACCTCCCTCTGCTGTTCCCCGTCCGTTACCGTTTCGACTAGGTACTTACACCTAATAAACGACCTGTCCATGCCTATTCTTTCTGATTTCCAAATCTTCTTGATCTTTTCCCAGATCGTTGCATTTCCCACGTACAGATAATAAGTTTTTCCCGGCTCCGAAGCGTCGTGCAAGGCCTGACAAATCTGTTCTTCCTTTACCCCTGGTAACCTTCTTCTTCCCATCTTTACCGAAGTCTATCTTCATAAGCCCCGATGTTCTGGTCTTTCAAATCACCTGCCGGCGCTTATCATTAATTATCTCCTCACATTCTTCCATGTCTATTGGCCTCTCTTCTCCTGAACTCTCCTCCCCTCTTGATTCCTCTGTTCCCGCGTTCTCAGGTTCCCCTTCGCCCTCTGGTGTCCACGCTCTCAGGAACTGCCGCACGTCCCGCGACGACTCCCCTCCGTCTTCCTCAATGGCGTTTATCATTACGGCCCTGGATAGCCAATCTGCTACAACATTCTCCTTACCCGGCTTATACATGGCTTCCATGTTGTATTGGCTCAAAAATTGTTTCCAGCGAGTGACTCTCGCCGATGATTCCTTGAGGTTACCCACCCACTGTAACGGTCTGTGATCAGTATGGACTTTAAACTTCCGGCCAAAAATGTACGGTCTAAAATGGCCTACCGCCCATACTATGCCCAAAAGTTCCCTTTCCAGGGCGCTATACCGCGTCTCCGCGTCCGTGAGTCGCTGACTGGCATACGCTACTGGATGTTCTCCATTGGTTCCTTCTTGAGCAAGTACCGCCCCCAACGCATACTCACTTGCATCTGTCGTTATGATGAACGTTTTCGCAAAGTCGGGAAAAGCAAGTACCAGCTTCTCCTGTAACCTCGCCATGCACTTCTTTACGTTGTCCTCAATCGCTGGTGTTATCGTCATCTTCCGGCCTTTCTTCAGAAGATTGTTAAGAGATGCTAGGTACTCCGCCATCTCCGGCACAAACCGCCGGTAATAGTTCAGCGTTCCCAACAACCTACGGATTCCTTTAACGTCTCTGGGCATCGCCATGTTCTGTATTGCTTCTACTTTTCGTTTATCAGGCCTGATCCCCTCCTTCGAAACCGAGTGTCCCAAAAATGTTATCTCTTCTTGTCCCAGAATCGACTTTTCCACCGACAACTTCAGCCCGAATTGTCTTAATCTATCGAATACTCGACGCAGATGACCGACGTGTTTCCCTTCATCCTTGCTGAAGACCAGGAGATCATCCATGTACACCTGACAAAACGCTTCGTCCAGTCCCCTCAAGAATTCATCGATAAACCTCTGGAAGGTTATGGGAGTGTTCTTTAACCCAAATGGCATGCGAGTAAACTCGTAATGTCCCTTCTCGAAGGAAAATGCTGTTTTGTGCTGGTCCCTGAGGTTCATACGTATTTGATGATAGCCTGCCTTCAGATCCAGGGTACTAAATATTGTGGCTCCGCTCAATCTGTCGATAATATCGTCAAATCGTGTTAGTGGGTACTTCTCGTCCAGGGTGTTCTCGTTGAGCTTTCTGATTTAAAAGTTTACGTTTAGTAAGAATATTGTATTTATTAACATGTGATTTAGATTAAATAGTGTTAGTTTTCGGAAATTATTATTTACTAGCTGATATGATCAGCTGATGAGAAGGTTGTCTCCTCAACTCCTCTCTCAGTTTTTACCAATTTTATAGCGGAATCTCTCTGATTATTCACGTGATACAGTTAAAGTGTATATCAGAGCAGTTGATATTTACTGTTGGCATCTTTTTTTTTTGTTATTTTAAGAAAAAAAAAAAAAAAAAAAATTTTTTTTTTTTCTTTTTTTTATTTATTTATTTATTTTTCTCTTATGATATGCGGTATGATCAGCAAGTGATGGCCAGTAAGGTGCCCAAGAGGTCTCGGTCAGACGGAGTTAGCTCACCAGCCAAACAAAGGACTCGTCGCTGCCTACGAGAAATACCTCCAGTGACCAAAATGAACACTTCAGAACCAGAACCTCAGCCCCAACCAGGTACGTCTGCACAAGAAACGATTGAAGAATCACCTTTCTTTACTCCAAACCCCTACCAAGTGCTTCAAAATGACAAAGAAGTAATGGAGTCTGCAGCAATACCCAGAGAACCAAAGCCTCCTCCGATATTTGTGAAAAATATAAAAAATTTCCAGATGTTCTGCACTCAACTAAATAAAATCTGCTCTGGCAGTTATTCATGCCTTAACAGGACCAATGACACCAAGATAACACCTGATTCTGCAGAAGCCTACCGAAAAATAGTGAAGTACTTATCAGAAACAAATGCGAATTTTCACACTTACCAGCTGAGGCAGGAAAGAGCTTTACGAGTGGTGATAAGAAATTTACATTCCTCAACCCCCACTGAAGTTATTAAAGAAGAACTAACGACGCTTGGTTTCAATGTACGCCAGGTAACAAACGTTTTGAAGGAGGACAGGGAGCAGCCAGGATTACGAAATAGGATCCCACTACCATTGTTTTTCGTGGACTTGGAGCCATCACCAGGTATCGAAAAAATATATGATATCACAAGAATATACTATACAATGGTGAAAGTTGAGAAGCCATATCCCAAGAGAGACATCGTGCAGTGCCATAATTGTCAGACCTATGGCCACACGAAGACATATTGCCACCATCTGCCGCGTTGCGTGAAGTGCGGTGAACAGCACAAATCTGTAGAGTGCACCAAACCTATACAAGATCCAGCAGTATGTGCCCTATGCTTGGAGGGACACCCGGCCAACTACAAAGGCTGCCAAATTTACAAGAATCTCAAAACCAGACACCAGAAAAACCGGATTCAAGATGAAGCACTAAGAACAAGAAGAGAGAGAGAGCCTTCCAGAATTGTAAACAATGATGTATCATTCTCCCAACTACTTAGAGGTAAGACTTTAACCGATAAATGTCAAGCCCTGCCACAACAACAACCTCAAACCCAACCTCAAAATCCTCTTCATCCTAATATACCTAACCACCAACAACAAATTCCTCATATTCCTCCTCCTTCAAATGCAACAGATCTCACAAGTTTGTTAGCATCTTTCCTCACCGATTTCAAATCCCTTGTTACTCCACTCATATCACTCCTCACGAATCTCGTATCTCACCTCATCCCTCCTTTGAAAAATCCTTAAATGACTCACATCCCTAAACCCATATCCATTCTCCTTTGGAATGCGAATGGTGTTAGAAATCATACAGACGAACTATCTACTTTACTACTTGACAAGAACATTGATGTGGCACTAATTACTGAAACTCGACTAACCACTAAACAGCACTTCAATATACCACAATACCTGACATATCGTACTGACCACCCTGACGGAAAAGCACATGCCGGTACTGCTGTAATTGTACACCAATCCCTCTCCCATCACGTACTCCCATTACCAATACATGATTTCCTACAGTCCACCGCTATCGTGATAAAAACCTTCTCCTTTCCGGTCACTCTTGCATCAGCGTATTGCCCTCCTAACCGATCCATATCCAATGCCCAATTCAGTTCTCTCCTCGACTCCTTAGGACATCACTTCATCTTGGGTGCAGACCTAAATGCCAAGCACCAACAATGGGGTTCCAGAACCACGAATTCTCGTGGCCGAACCCTGCTGTCTGCACTCAATTCCCAACGTTTTCACCTCCTTTCCCCCAACTCTCCTACCTACTGGCCCACAGATCCCAACCGTAATCCTGATCTTCTTGATTTCTTTATCCACAGCGGCTTAAGTCCCCTCAATTGTTCCATTACACGTCTAAATGAACTTTCCTCTGACCATAGTCCTCTAATCCTTAATGTTTCACTTGAACCTGTTCCCAAACCTTCTCCACCGTCATTCATTAGGGGCCCAGTAAACTGGGACCTTTTCCGCCAAATAATCTCCGATAATATTGATCTCAACATATCCCTCAAAACTCCCGATGACCTTGATAGTGCCGTAAATTCCTTTACTACCACAATCCAACAAGCCGCCTGGACTGCCTCCTTTCCAAAAGACTCCTCCAGAATTCCTATAAAGACCATTCTACCCCAACACCTCCTTAACCTAATCCGCACCAAACGCCGTGCCAGATTATTATGGCAACGAACCCGACATCCTACCGACCGCTGCTCCTATAATTACTACTGCAAACAATTAAAACTGGAATTAGCCACCTTCAGATCACAATCCTTCAACTCCTACCTATCCTCCCTCTCTTCTCGCGACAATTCCCTTTGGAAAACCACAACAAAAATCCTAAATCCTCACCGCATTTCCCATCCTCTCCGACGAGGTGATGGCTCCTGGGCAGCATCTGACGAAGATAAAGCTGAGGAGTTCGCCATTCACCTATCCAATACATTTATTTCACATCCGGAATCCCATCCTGCCCACACCGTAACAGTAGAAGAACTCCTTACATCACCAATCCCACTTTCCTTGCCCCCAAAAGCTATTCATCCTTCCGAAGTAAAATTTCAATTAAAAAAACTAATCCTCCGTAAAGCTCCTGGACATGATCTCCTTACACCTCAAATCCTTCGACAACTTCCATCCAAAGCAGTCATATTCCTTACATATATCTACAATTGTATCCTACGCACCACCCACTTCCCTCTGTTATGGAAACACTCCACTATTATCCTTTTCCCAAAACCAGGAAAACCTCTCAATAGCTCAACATCCTATAGACCAATCAGCCTACTCCCAATCCTTTCAAAAATTTTTGAAAAGATCCTTTTGAAACGAATCCTACCCATTATAGAATCCCAAAATATCCCTTCCCATCAGTTTGGTTTTCGCTCTCAACATTCTACTGTTCAACAAGGACTCCGAGTTGTTGATCATATTTCCTCAGCCCTAGAAAACAAGGAATACTGTTCGGGTGCCTTTCTGGACATTGCACAGGCATTTGACCGGGTATGGCACTCCGGACTGCTCTCCAAGCTTAAAATCCATTTACCTCAGTCCTTGTACCTAGTCCTCCGATCCTACCTCTCTGACCGCTCCTTTCGAGTTCGCTGTGGAACAGAATTTTCCAATATCTACTCCGTTAAAGCCGGTGTTCCCCAAGGCAGCGTCTTGGGTCCCGTGCTTTACATCCTCTTTACTGCTGACATCCCTGTTCATCCCGATACTTTTCTTGCAACATTCGCTGACGACACCGCAATCTTATCATCCAACTCTGATCCCGAAATAGCATCCTTAAATCTCCAAAGTCATCTCACCTTGATTGAGCACTGGTGTAATAACTGGCGCATTAAAGTTAATGAATCTAAATGCCAACATATTACTTTTACACTCCGACGCAATTCCTGTCCACCAGTACTCTTTAATTCCATCCAGCTTCCTTATTCAGACACAGTCCGGTATCTTGGCTTTCATTTAGACCGAAGACTAACTTGGAACCCGCATACTAGACTCAAAAGACAAGAACTCAACCGACGATACGGCCAACTATACCGACTACTAAGCAGAAAATCTAAACTTTCCATTGAAAACAAGCTACTGATCTACAAGACAATACTGAAACCTATTTGGACTTACGGACTAGAACTGTGGGGATCAGCAAAATTTTCTAACATCAAGCGCATCCAATCCTTCCAGTCTAAAGTCCTTCGAACAATAGTCGATGCTCCTTTCTATGTATCCAACAAAACCCTACATCATGACCTTAACATCCCATTTGTCCTAGACCTTATCCCAGAAAAGTTCTCCAAATTTCACCAGAACCTTACTTACCACCCAAATCCTCTTGCACAATCCCTATCAAGCATCTCCCATCCCTATAATCCTCCAAGAAGGTTGAAACGGCAGTGGCCTCGCGACCTTTTGTAAATTATATAAATTGGAGTTCTGGCAATGGCCAGATTCTTCACTCAAGACATGTGTGTATGTGGCTAAAGTGCTCTCGACCGATCTCCGCTGGCTTTAGTACCAGTGACGCGGTTGGAAGAGTAGCGCAGGGTTCTCCTGGAGTTCCCTCGCCTGATTGTATATAGGTATGCATGTTATTTTTTTTTTTTTTCCTTAGTTTTAATTTTCTTATTTTTTAGGTTATTTTATTTTATTGTCTATTGTATATACTTTTGATTATTATTTTGTTCTCTTTATTTTATTTTTTTGTACATATGGTGTGAATGTCATCCTACCTCACTATAACCAATGTCGAACAGACAGATTGTTATAATACTCAATAAAGAAATTAAAAAAAAAAAAAAAAAACTAGCTGATGTACCCGTCGTTGATGGGTGTATAGTTAAAATTTGAGAATCTTTTTCTGAGTTGGATTTTGTATAATGGGCAGAGGAGGGTCCAAATTCAATTTCATAAAATTGCGTCGGGAGGGAAGAGGGAGTTTGTTTTGAAATTGTTTATGGCGGGGCTTATGGAAGTCTAGGTTTCGCAATAGTTATAACAAAAACTTTGTTATTAGGCTATTTTTTTAAGTACCACACAACTAAACCGACCACCACTAATCCATTAAAATGTTTAAAGTATATAATTTAAATTTATGATGAAGTGAGGAGATTGTGGAGTTGATTAATTAATCAAAAAGAGTTGTAGTCTCTCCACTTCTTTAAACTCTCTTGAGTTTATCGCTGGCAAAATAACATTGGACATTGAATCACCTACATCCGTGTAAAATTAGAACTTCATCTGAATATTGTGGCGGGTGGGGTGAAATTTTTGGAGTTTTTACGCCTGATTACCGACTAATCCGTTTGGTTAATCCTAAACCTATCACCTAGACCTAAAAATGTATACGACAATATTTGTTAGGCTCGGAAAGTTGACCTTGAACAGGAAGATCGGACAAAGTTGAAAAATGAGTGTGTTATACCTGTTTTATACGACAACGCGTTACAAATGTTCGGTATTCCAGATTTTTCCCGTTGAGTTGTGACAATATTTTCCATCAGTAGTACAACTTTTAAATGTGGCTCACGGTAGAGTAGGTTCTCCGGGATCTCTAGACAAATTACTCAAGAATTTATAACTTCGGTTCTACTCAATATTTTGATTTCATTTAAAGCCTATATTTTAAGTCAAGCAAACTTAAATGTAATGTAAATGTAATGTCAAAATTTCAAAAGTCTACCATTAACCATTGCGGAGCTTACCCCTGATAAAAGTTTATTGGACAATGCGGACGCCCAGACAGACAAATTTTTTTTTAAAAGTGGATTTGGTGTCTGCAATGTATGAAACGGAAAGATATCATAAAACGGGTTGATTCTATTCAATGTACAAACAAAATCTTTATTTTATTTATATAGATACTTTGTCGTAACTATCTGTTACCTTGTAAAACTTCATTTATTTGATTTTTTTTTTTTAAATTCTCCGCTTTTCATCGATATATTATATTTATACCTTCTGACTATTTCTGGAGATTCATTTGCGACTTGGATAAGCATTTTTTCTTTTATTCAATTATTCCATTCTTTCAAAAATTATATTTAGCATTGTTTCGCAACTTTCAATAATGAGAGATAATTAATTATTTGAAATGAACAAATTTAAAAGTAGTTTAGAGGAAGATGTATATGAACATTGGGCATTTAAGCCCTGTAAAGTTACATCAACGGGGATAAAGACCTAAATGATATTAAAGACCACTTAATTATACTATGATGCACCGAGTTTAATCAAAATCGTTAGAGCCCTTTTTCAGAAAATTGTAAATATGTGTTTCAGCGTTGATATAAAGTGTCACTTCCGGCTAGTCGATTTTAAGAAAAAGTTGCTAGGACATCTAAGGTACATATACCTACCTTAAATACTTTAAGTTCGTTTTCGTGTTCACATACACACAGACCATTTTTTGGGACTTGCTTATTTGGACTCAGGGTACCTCAATACGTGTATTTCGGTTGAAAACTCGACTCGAAAATTTTCACCATCACAATACTTCGAAAAAACGAAGGGAAACAATTTTCTGATAGAGGGGAAGGGGCAAAATAGCCCTGGAGCCAGGGCCCAAAAATCGATCTGATCGTAGGTGAAGGTTTGATTATAAATTAAGAAAGTGTATGTTATTCTGAGTAAAAAGAACCTGGTCTGCCGTTCCAGAGCCGCTGCTTTAAAAAATGGCGGCTGATTTAAAGAATCTAAGGCCGATAATTTGAAGATCAAAAAATGTGAGAAAAGTTTCTATGTTTTAACTTGTATATATGGGTTTAGACATGTAAAAATCGGGTGGGCCCAACACACAACTTTCACTTACCGCTCAACTTTGAATAGAAATTATTTTCTGGCCATGTTGGGCTATTATAAAATTTTTGGATTGCATTTTTAACTGAGCTAGAGCTAAAAGATTACAGCTAACAAATAATAAATAATATTAAAATAACAAAAGTCCTGTTTATTATATCACCGGCTAATTATGGATTGTACGTTCCGTTGATTATGGATTGCACGATCCGTTGATTATAGATTGCACGGCTATTAGTTATTAAAGTATTATTTTCCATTGCAAAGTTTACTAAAACAGAATTCAAAGATTTGCATTGTCTGTCATAGACAGGTCAAAAGTTATCACACTAATTGGAAGTAAATACTGTTGGAAAATCACAAAAGGAAATTTCAAATTGAAGGATTAGAGTAAAAAAAAAAGTCTTTTCAGTCTTTTAAAAAACAAATATAATGTTCAAGAGGAAGAATTTTTATTTTTATTTTAGAAAACTGATCTTAAGTAATTTATTTTTATCACCTATTTACTAATACTTTAAGCACTTTATTTTCATAAAGTAAGAGAATGTAAAAGTTGATACTTGACACTTTTATCTATTATGAAATAAACTGAGATAAGGGCTATTCTTATTTTAATGTAAGGCAATTTAATTTTTTTATTGTCACAAACAGAACAATAATTATCCATACGATACCAACTGTGAGGGGAGATAGCCGAGTAGTTCAATCAATGAATGATTACAGAAGGAAATGGCAAGGACACAATTTTTTACTTTCGTAGATTGTTTTACTAGTAAAGAAATAAAAATACTAAAAGTCCCCACTCCTAGGTGGTAAGCCAGGTGTGGGAGGGGGAGGGAGGAGGCCCCTAGGTAACTTTTTTCGGGGTTTCACTTATATCAGGAAAACTATCCATCGCATCAACAAAGACATTCTTTACAAAATTAAAGCTGATAAAATTAGCAATATGGTTGATTTTATACATTTTTTCATTACCTCGCTTAGTTAGCGAGACATCTATCTTCAACTACGGTGAATTTTGAAGAAAAATAAATTTGAGTCTCCGCCACTTCTTCCTATTACCCCCTTTTCGGGTATTCATTGACTGGACCTGAGGGAACTAAAGCTGAGTAAAACACACGTTTCCCGGTAACCTTATAAACTCAAGTTTAATTCTAAGACTACTACCGTTGTCACATGCTTTAAATAAAAATATAATTTAAATAATATAAAGGTATCTATTATTCGCCAATATTAAACATAGAGTTAAAAATCAGAAGGCAACTTAACCGTTCCTGAACTATCTGTAAAATCGAAGTTTTCAACAATACTACTAATCAACAATTGGATATCTCTAAACTAAATTTCTGGTTGCTGCAGAGTTCAAAACTGAATATAAAAAAAAGTCCCATAAACGACCCCCATAGGCATCATACATAGCCTGCATTGGACGCATCACTTCCTGGGACTTTTGCCTTCTTGACCGAGGTCATGATTTTTCAATTGAATTTTTAGTATTAATAATTAATGTGTGAAATTAATAATTTATTTATCACTTAATGGGAGAACGTAAAAAACTATTTATTAAAATAAGATTTTTACTAAGTTGGAAAAGCGATGTGGTTTTATAATTATAAGCGAAGGACTTATAATAATCAAGGCTGCAGCTTACATTAAAATTTCTTCGAATTACAATATCGTATATAACGATTATAACGATGTATCGGCTTTAACGACGAAAACGCCATATTCGATAATTCAGATGGCTTTTATAATATGATTTTGAATGGATATACCGATTGGATTTACTGACAAGATTTCTTAGAGTTTTCAGAAAAAATGATCGTATATAGCAACATTTGATCCCCTAAAAACCTTCGTTTTTTAGCAACCTATCTAGGGGTAGATAACCCCAAAATCAAACCACTGTACTTGCAGATTAAAAAAAGTTGATCATAGGGAAAACACCCTTCATCGGAAAAAAATATTTTGCTTTCAAACCCAAAACAGAAAGAAAACCGGACGGATCTAATCGGCAACGATTTAAGGCGCGGAAACGGAACATGTTTTTTTGGTACGTGGAAGGTATGTCCAAGGTTTGAGGACCAAGAAAAAAGAGGGGGAAATGAACTGAAAGAGCAAAATATCGATGTGGCAGCCCTCAGTGAAACTAAAATCAAAGGAAGTTACAATGAACTTTCAGGATATTTCGTGTATATCAACAGTGGAGTGGAAAAAAGTGAGAGAGCTAGAGCAGGGGTTGCAGTGGTGATTAACAAAAGATTGCGCAGGTATATTAAGAATTGTGAGATTCCAAGCAATCCATAAAAGACACGTTTTTCGATATTTGCGACTTGATAGAGCGAACACCTGACCGTAAGATTGTTATCTGTTTGGGCGGCTTCAACGGACGTGTTGGCAGCAAGTTCAACGATGAGACCGTGGGATTTTGGGATGAGACCTCTTTGGAGAAGAGGTGACTAACGATAACGGTGCAAGATTAATAAGTTTGTGTGAGCAATTAAACATGAAAATATTAAATGGATTTTTCAAGCATAAATAAATTCACAAATGCTCCTGGCACCAGCCCAATAAAGGTCAAAAATCAATCATAGGTTACACAATCCTCAGACGCACTACTAGGATAAAGGTGAACGATATTAGAGTGATGAGAGGGACGGAATGTGGTTCAGATTTCTTTCATTTAAAGAGTATACTGAATTTTAAACCTCATAATCTTCTTAGAACCTCTCCAGTGACCAGAGGAAATTCAGACTCTCTGAAAACAATTCGATATTCAATTGAGAGTATGAAAAATCAAGAATTAGTAAAAGGACTGTTCCCAAGGCGACTGATGGAGAAATTGAATCATGAGAAAGGTCTGAATGATCGACTATATTACGAAAATATAGTAAAGTGTCTGCATGGTGCAGCTTTAGAAGCTGTCGGAGAGGAAAGGAAAGCGTTTAGAGGAAAAAACAAACCTTGGTGGAATGAGGATGCCGAAATGGCTGTTCAAGAGAAAAATATTTATACAATAAATTGTTGAGGTGTAAAAATGAGAAAGACCTGAGGGAATATAGAAATGCCTGTAAAAAAGTAAAAGTTATTAGAATGAAGGCATTAAATATCTATTGGGAGAAAACCTGGAAGTTTCACTTACACTGATAGGACACTTACATTGATAGGCAAAAGTCTAGTGCTGCTTGGAGGACATTAAAAAAGTTGAAAAATCCCAAAAGATGTGAAGATAACTTCCCATTGATCAAAGAACAGCAATGGGTGAATTACTTTGAAGACTTATTTCATGAGGAGCGACCCGAATTTGCATGCAACCAATCGGAAGAAATAATATCAAATAAGGAAGATATACCGCCAGTAACAATTATGGAACTGGATTCAGTTCTCAAAAGAATGAAAAATAGAAAATCTCCCGGCCCCGGTTCTATTCCAATTGAATTAATTAAAGCAGGCCTGACCGAACTCAAAATGGCACTGGCAGAGAGTATGACACTTCTGTTAAATGGTGGAGAGATTCCCGAAGAATGGAAACAGGGTTTTATCATCGTGCGGTGGAATGGGTGTTCAACTCGGGAATGATGTCATCTACAATTTGCAGTATGCCGATGATCAAGTCATAATCGCATCAGATCCGGATGATGTGACCTATATGATGAGGAAATTGCTAGCAATTTCCAAACTAAACACCTATTCCAGATGGGGTCTGAAAATCAGTAAAACTAAACAGAGTGCATGGTTTTCAACGCTCCAAATTTGCCCCTTGAAATTGATGACTGGACACTCAATGTCAGCCAGCAGTTCAAGTACCTCGGATACTGGCTATCTTCAAAGGGATGTAGTGATGTTGACATAGAACATAAAATAAACAATGAGAAAAGAATAATAAGTTCGATAAATTCAACCCTATGGAGTAAAGAAATAAGATTGGAAACTAAAAAGAAGATCTGCCATTCCTTTGTAGAAAGCGTAGCCCTACGGATCAGTTTGGACAAAGACAAAAAAGATGGAAAATAAGTTGCTTTCCATGGAAATGGATTTCTGGAGAAGAAGCTGTGGCATATCTAGAATCAAGCGGATCCCAAACTCAGCTATTAGAGACAAGATCGGATGTCAAAAGAACATCCTTCACCTGATCGGGACCAAACGGTTAAAGTTGTATGGCCACTTAATGCGGATGGATGAGAACCGCTGGCCAAAGAAAATTTATACCTATATGTCATCTGAAAGAAGAAAGCGTGGAAGGCCAAAGAAGAAATGGATAGAGGACGTGGGGGAAAGCATGGCAGCCAGAGGGCTCCGTGAAGGAGATTGGATGGACTGAGAGCCGTGGCTTTTGGGTGTTGGCTATATAACTCCTTATGTTGCAGAAAATCCAAATATAGATTAAAAAAAAAACCTTCGTATTTATATCTCACTTATCCAGAGGTGGGCGAGGTGGCCGAACCGGCTAACGTGTGTGCACAGCACCGCTGATATATGAGAGTAGATTTAAAATAGTCAGGAGTTCGCATCTCGGTGCCGGGGGAGTCTTTTAAATCCCCTCCCACACCCCCTGGCCCGGGAAAACCTCGTATAGTCTTAAAGGCGAGGACAAAAAAAAAATCTCATTTATCGAGGAAATATTTTATTTCATTCGTTCTCTATGTGAGAATCAGATTTATAGGACCAATTTCATTCCCACTCTTTGTGTTAAATTCATATTTCTGTTTAGTAGTTTAATAAGAATAACGAAGAGCAAAAAGTTCCGGATATAAGAAAAATTGTATACATGTTGCCGACTGGAAACTGAAGAGTCTAATAATATCTTGGCTCAAGAATTCAACATAAATCTTACAATTTGCAAAAAAATTATGAATCTGATCGAGGACATGCTGAATCAGTTAAATACTACCTATCTACTCACGACAAAATTGGTTCTTCTCAATATTCCGCTATTAGACAAGGAGCTACCGACAATTTTATTTAAAGGAAGGACTTATAGCTGGTAACCATTTTACATTCTAGATAAATCTCATCTGAACATATAACTTCGTTCAGTCAGTTGAAAACCTGCTTTCTATACGAAAATTTAAATTTACGAAATTTAATTTACGAAAATTTAAATTAACGAGGCGAAATTTGACGGTCAATTTAACGGAAAAACTGACTTTTGAAATTTTGATATGACGTAAAGAATATGTTCCTAAAAGAATACACCTTGACCGACGACGTCAAAGTCATCACATTAGAGCAGTCCGATAGCAATAGGTTGAAAAAAAAAAAATCAAATAATCGGTTTATCTCCGGTTTTTTATGTTTTTTTGGGGATACTGCTCTGAATTTGACGTTACCGAACGAAATGTTCCATTGCGTATCGAGATATACGCAACACCAAAATTTCCGAACTTTTTTTAATTTTTTGGACTTGACTCTGAAACCGTGCATTTTATCGAAATTATTATTATATACAACGTTAAAGAAGATAAAATTTACTATTAATTTTATGCATAGCTTTTTGATGGGTGAGCATTAAGAGAATATTGACTGTTTGTATTTTTCACAAGAAAAGTCTCTTTTTGTCGATTTTCCCCAAAACTCATAATCTATGCATCTATCGAAGAAATTCAATATAATCAGTTTGAAAGAGCATTAGGTTTCGTATGTACCTCATAGAGACACGTTAATATGTAAGAAGATTGAACGGCTGTTAAAGCTCAGAGAATCGAAGTCGTATTTCCCTTGTAGTATCTGTCGTTCACAAACTAAGTGCTTTTTATCTTTTCAATGCTTTATTTTCGGCTAATTTAAGTATTTTATAACAGAACTAGGATGTATAGACATATTACATAGCTTTTATATATTCTGTTTATGTGCATAACAATTATCACAAAATTAAGGACCAAAATGCGTTTTAAAGTCCGAGCGGTCCAACGACATTTTGCTCATGCGCATATTACGACTCTACCTAAGTATAAATTATGTGAAGCTACCAACGTTCTCCTTAAGTTAACCAACGAATAGATGTATACTTACAGATAGTAAATAGTATTGTTATATTTTTCTTTTTTTAAAAGCACTGTTTTAACTCCATTTTGCTTACATTTTATTCATTACCCTTGTTTAATTCCAATATATCCAGGGCCGTTATAGACAGTGAGAAGTAGATAGATATAGGTTATTCAACAGTTAACGAATCGAAGGCAGTGGAGACTTTATAAATAATGGTTTTATTCATAATGTTACAAATGGAATCTAAAATACAGAGTAATATACTATGGATATATGAGTTGACTACGTGATGAAGAATGCAACTGCATAAGTCGTTTGGTCTGAGGATCATGGGGGTTATATGCTCAGGAATAGTAGGGGGGATGAATCAATTCTGGTCGGTCTAGATAGCGTGTGAATGAAGTTATATCTATTAAGAATTGATATCCTTATCTTTTAGAATTGATATGAAGTCTGTGAGAAAGTATCCTTTAGCTGAAATCGGTTATTGTTCCCTAAGTCTTGATAAGTGCCTTCTGTCCAGTCAGTGCATTCTAGATAACTATTTCTAAGCTATCAGAGATAGCTTGACCTGGCTATCTAGGGCTTTGTGCATTATGTTTGCTTGTTTTGTTTGTTTCGATGTCCAGGCGCAAAACATCCAGGTCATAAGCGCCCGATCAACTAAATAACATCATTTAATACTATTTGGATGGTTGGTACAAAAAAAAAGGAAATTAAAAAAAAAATTAAATAAAGAAATGGATTGATAGAATAAAATAAATAAATAAGGATAATAATAGACATTTAAAGGTAATAAGATGTATAAATAAATAAACTTTAAAAAATAGCAGTAGAATCAATAAATGAATTGAGATTAATAAACAAATGAATTTAAAATGAAATGAAATCAAATGAAAAAAAATAATAATAATAATAATAAGAGAAAATAGAATAAAAATAAATAGAAAAAAAAATTAATAAATAAAAAAATAATAGTAAATCTGCAAAGGATCATTAATTATAAGCCTGTCTAATGTGTTTTTTATGTCTTTCACTATCCAGGAACTTGATGACTTTGGTAACGATTTCTTCTTGATTTCCCAGGGATGCTGTTATATTCTGGGGTATTCCGAAATCTTTTAATCTTGCCGTGTAAAAAGAGCATTCTTCCAAAATATGTTTTATAGTTAGTGATTGGTTACACTTTTGACATCTGGGGATAGAATCTTTTGTTATGAGGTGGAGGTGTGTCAGTCTAGTATGTCCGATCCTCAGCCGCGTGAGGACGACCTCTTCTCTACGACTGCTGCGTCTGGAGTTGGTCCACGTTGTGCATTATAATTGGCATATTAAATATTACGTTATATATTATTAAAAGTTAAATTAATATTATCATAATTAATATTTGTTACGGATTAAGTCCATTCCGTAACTACTCTCCTCCTTAAGCACAAAGCCTCTAAGTGCAATGTTTAAGTATGTCAGTTAGAATATGTCTTTATTAGGTTTGTTTTTGTAATTTAAATATTTCCTGTAATTCTTTACTTGAAATTAAACTATTTTTATTTTGATCCAAAGATAAGTTGTCATTCAAAGGTTGAATACTAATATTTAAATTACTGTTAAGATTCTTGCCTATAATATTTTTCTTGGATTTATAAAATTGTTTAATTTTTTTATAATATAATACCTTTTTTATTTTTAGAAGATTTAAGATTTTAAGAACATTTTTGAATGTTTTAGAATTTTGGTTGTTCAGGGGTTTAGATATTTTTGTTTGTTTAATGTTAGAAAGGTATTTATGATTTTTATCTTCCCTATAAAAGTTAAATTTTTGGGATTCCGTTTCTAACATGGTTACATTTGTATATAATTCAGTTTTTAATTCATTATTGTTGATAGTTATGTCTCGGTCTTGATCAGGTGCTACATTAACGATTATTTTTTTACTGCTTATTTCCGCATTTATAGTATTTCGATAGGCAATTTTATTCTCTATGTATTTGTTAAAACGTATTTTTCCTTTTTGGATTATTTGGGCCTTATCTTTTACCGTTTTTAGTGAAGGTAGTCTTAAATCCAGATTTCCTATTTCATCATTATTAAGGTTACTAAAATTATTTAATTGTTCAGAAGTTTCTTTTTTTCTTAGATTTTTGTTTGGATTAAATATTTTATTGTTTGTATTTTCTTGTAATTTAGATTGATTTCCCGTAGTTAAGTCTGTGATATTTAATGAGCTTTGGCATTACTTTTTGAGAATTGATTAAACCTACTGTCTCTGAATCTATTTATTAAAAAGGTCAATAATTCTTCTATGCTATCAAACGTAAAAGCAGTTTTTATATATTGGGCCTTTCCGGTTAGTCTTGAAAAAACTATATTTGACAATCCTCTGTCATTTACTTCTTTTAAAAGGTTATTTTCCGCACAAGCAATATTTTGTACTTCCCTTATGATATATAAATTTAAATAGGTCATATGGATTACCATCATAATAAGGAAAATGGTCACAATATAATTCTCTGCCTATTAGGAGCGTTGCCATATTAATAACAATTTTTAAATATTAACTTTATCACAAAATACTTAAATTAAACTTCAATAGCCTGTTGTAAGGCATTAATAATAATATCATTTTTTTAAAAATTCAGTAATTCCATAGAATTTAAAAAAATATATAAAATTAAAAATAAAAATAACAAAATAAATAAACGTTCCAAATAAAGTTCTTACTGGGGTGATGCTAACATTTCTTCTGGATCTGCAGTGAAGTCCAGAGAGACTCAGCAAGACATCTCGGATGAGCAGTGCCTTGGCTGGAGAAGTAACCTGATGATCATCTGTAGTTGGGTACCTGGGTGTAGATCCACTCTAGAAGAATCTTTAGGAGTACAGACTGCGAAGTTGATCAAAATCTAGTTTGAAACTTGCAGTGCTTGTTTCGGGCGCCAGTTAACGAATCGGAGGCAGTGGAGACTTTATAAATAGTGATTTTATTCATAATGTTACAAATGGTATCTAAAATACAGAGTAATATACTATGGATATATGAGTTGACTACATGATGAAGAATGAAACTGCATAAGTCGTTTGGTCGGAGAATCATGGGGGTTATATGCTCAGGAATAGTAGGGGGGATGAATCAATTCTGGTCGGTCTAGGAAGCATGTGAATGAAGTTATATCTATTAAGAATTGATAAAGTAATTAAGTGAGAAAGTACCCTTTGGCTGAAATCGGTTATTGTTCCCTCTGTCGAGATGTCGGTTATTGTTCCCTCTGTCTGGAGATGTTCCCTCTGAAATGTCTTGATAAGTGTCTTCTGTACATTCAGTACATTCTAGATAAATATTTCTAAGCTATCAGAGATAGCTTGACCTGGCTATCCAGGGCTTTGTGCTTTATGATTGGCATATTAAATATGAAGTTATATATTATTAAAAGTTAAATTAATATTATCATAATTAATATTTGTTACGGATTAAGTCCATTCCATAACTAACGATATGAACATGACGATGGTTCGGTCGTCTATAACAATTATACATTATAACAACGAAATTTACCAGGTCTCTTAAGGTCGTTATATTAATCCACTGTGTATTAATTCCAATTTAAAAAGAATATTTTCGAATTTAAAAAATTCCCTGACTTTAACAATTTTGCCCTGACTTTTCCCGGTTTTGAAAATTCCCTGACTTTTGCAGGTTTTCCCTGTTTTCCAGGTCGGTCGCCACCCTGGGTCAGCTTTACTAAGCTGGAGCGGTCGAGATGAGATTTAAGAGTCGCAAACCACGGAATCAGTACTATCTTCTGTTGAATTTTTCGGTAGGTTTCTGTAGTATCTGGTGTTATTTTTGTATCGTTGGTCCTGTTGAGGCAAGAATAACTACCGGAGCAGATTTCGTTTAGTTGTGTACACAGTAGTTGGAAATTTTTGATATCTTTTACAAATATCGGAGGAGGCCTTGGTTCCCTGGGTATTCCTGCTGACTCCATTACTTCTCTGTCATTATGAAGCACTTGGAACGGGTTTGGAGTGAAGAAAGCAGATTCTTCAACCATTTCTTGCGAAGAGGTACCTGGTTGAGACTGAGGTTCTGGACCTGAAGTTTTCACTGTGGTTATTGGAGCTATTTCTCGCAGGTAGCGACGAGTTCTTTGTTTCGCTGGTGAATCACGAGGGGTACTAACACCGTCTGACCGAGTCCTCTTAGTGGGCACCTTACTGGACATTACTTGCTCACAATGCCGCATATCATAAGAGAAAAAAAATATAAATAAAAAAAATAATAAAATGTTTAAAAAAATGTAGAAACAGTAAATAACAACTGCTCTGGTGTACACTTCAACTGTATTCAGTAAATAATCAAAGAGATTCCGCTGAAAAATAGGCAAAAACTGACAATTCAAAATATATTACAAAGATGGGCTTATTATCTTTCAGGATTCACTGTAAGTGACCTGCGAGAAATAGCTCCAATAACCACAGTGAAAACTTCAGGTCCAGAACCTCAGTCTCAACCAGGTACCTCTTCGCAAGAAATGGTTGAAGAATCTCATTTCTTCACTCCAAACCCGTTCCAAGTGCTTCATAACTGTGATGCCTTGTCAAGATTGCCTTTAAATGACCACACTCCGGTATTTGATTCAGAATTTACAGCTCTTGACTATGTGAGGCAATGCCTTTATTGAATTACAAACAAGTGGTCACTGAATCAGTGAAAGATAAACTATTAAGCAAGGTGATAAATTGGGTAGCCGCGGGGTGGCCAACTGAAAATAAGACTTTATCTGATATCGAAAAGATGTTTTTTTCAAAGAAACTAAAATTATGGCGGGATAAAGGATGTCTCATGTGGGGAATAAGAGTGATTTTACCAGAATTTCTTCGAAGAATCCAACCAAAATTGCGAATTCGCAGTGGACTTATCCAAGCAAAGCTTGGTCTCGACTACACGCTGACTTCTTAGGTACTTTACGAAATAAGATGTTTTTGATTGCCATAGATGCCCACATGGCTAGAACTTTTGACATGAGAGATAATACGAAAGCCTGGAAGGTTATTCAAATCTTCAAAAAGTTATTTGACAGACATGGATTGTGTGATCATTTGATTACTGATGGAGGACCCCAATTCACAAGTAGTTTATTCAGAAATTTTCTAATGGTATAAGTCATAAGGAATGGTATAAATCATACAGTAACACCTCCAAAACATCCAGCAACCAATGGAGCGGCAGAAAATTTTGTTGGTACGTTCAAAGATAAAATGTGCAAGATGTTGATGTCTGGGCCATCTGTCATAGACTACATTCTACTACCCAAAGATCACCAGCTTATCTTATGTATAAAGGAGAAATTAAAACGAAATTTGACCTTCTGAAACCAAATGTGAACAATGATGTAGACCTTAAGCAGTGCCAATTCTTCTTATGAAATGAATCATCTCGTTGTATCAACTTTCAGGTAAATGATAGAGCAATGGTAAATGATTTTAGCGTAAATGCCGCAAATAAGAGGACTCGAGGAAGAATAAAATAAACAATTGTCACCTGTCACATTTTTAGTTAAAACAGACGATGGTATTACATGCAAACGCCATGTGGACCTAATTGTCAGATTTCTCCATGAGAAAAAAATGAGAGACGAGGCTATTTATGTAAATCAACAAGAGAGCAACCAATGAATCGGACATGAATGCGGGAGCTTTCCTTGAGAGCTGCAGAAGACTCAGTTATTTGTGTTAATTTAATGCTAGTTAAGTTGTGTTCTTAGTTTAATTAGTATTAAGTATACATATTGTTATATTAATGAAGAAAACTACTAACGGATTCATTAAAGTTCTGTATGTGATATAATCAGACTAAAAGTATGTTGATCTTAAATATTCCTGCCGCTGATCAAGTGGTTAAATCTTCGGTAGATCCCGAACTATATCTCTTAAAGTATTATTTGGAATATTTAATAGTTGACCATTACATTATAAAGGAAGGAGATGGTCCGGGGTTGCGGTCATAAATAGGCTAAATAATTTTACCACTATTTAACCTATATATGACCGCAACCCCGGACCATTTCCTTCCTTTTTAAAGTATTATTGTTCCTGTAATTACATTTAATAGGACTTCAATTATCACTTAAACACTATTTCATATAAGTAGTTAATTTCTTTATTTATTTTTTTTTCAAATTAATTATCGTTGTATGTATATGAAAAAAAAATCTTTCAGGCTGAAGTCTCCCTCCCCCCAAAATTAAATCCTGGATCGGCTAGTGGTTATTGTGACAGTCTTAATGAGTTTTTTCGGGCTAAAGCTCTCCCCACTCCTCCCAAAATGGTAAAATGTAATCCTGTTTTATAAAAAAATATATTAAACAATTATTTCTTAAAGTATTATTGTTGGTGTAATTAATTACATTTAATAGGACTTCAAGTATCACTTAAACACTATTTCATATAGGTAGTTAGTTTCTTTTTTTTCCAAAGTAATTATTGTTATAAATATGAAAAACAAACCTCTGGCTGATGCCCCCCCAAAAAAAATTTAATCCTGAATCCCTAGTGCTCCATGGTGCCTTTTTTTTTCTTCTTCAAAACTGTGACTACTGTTGATTGGTGGTACCCTATCCTGTTTACTATTTCCCTTGAAAATTCCTTCACTTCTTGAAACGTCAAAATTTTAATATTTTCTGAAGCTGAAGGACAGTGTTTTGAAATTGGTCATAAATTCAGGTTTTATCCTGACATTAGTAAAAACTGAACTGAGGGGCATTGTTGAATTTTTCTTGTTATCTAAATAAGCAAAGAAAAAGAAAATCATTCAATGTAATCAACATTATCAATATAATAATCAAAAGAAATAGGTGATGTAATTTGTATGACTGCGACTGTGTACCTTATGTTTTTCCAGAACTTTAGAGAGAAGCAACAAACAAAAAGCAAGTTCTACAAATACAAGCTCATCATGAGTTTTCCTAGAAATGAATAAGTTTGACTTCGCTTTGTTTTCCTTCCATTTTCACCAAGGTTTTTGGTCTTCCTAGTTTTGATATTTGATGTTCATGAAATCTGTAATCTTTATCTCAGTCACACAATGAGATATCTCTACTCAACCAAATTCTTCAATTCTCTGGAAATGTTTGTTCAATTTATATTAGTTTTTATCATATTCACACTCGAAAAACTTAACAATTTGTTCATCCTGACTGAGGAAGATTTAATGGACTATACATATTCTTGACAACAAAGCGCCTGCACAATGTGAGGTCTATGAGCAAATGTTTATTTCTAAAAAAGGGGGCTCGATTGAGCAAAATTTCTAAAAGAGAGAAGCAACAAACAAAAAGCAAGTTCTACAAATTACACACTGTTTTTCTTTACACACTGTAAAGAAAAAATTGATTTCATATGATTTTCTAAACATTCTATATAAATTTTCAATAAGCTCACAATTACTTTTAAACTCATTGTAATAAAATTCTTATAGTTGTGAAAAGTGGTGTTAGTGATTTAGATATCAAATATGGTATCCTTGACTAATTGTTAGAATTTGATAAGACAATGGAAAGAATAACTAGGATAATCTTTCCTAAATTGACTCATAAAATAAACTGCTCATTTAATCCTAACTTATTGATGTATTTATTTCCACCTAGTATGCTTTGGAATATAAATTATCAGAGAGAGAAAAGACTGGACGTATACTAGACAAAGTAAATATGAACCTAATGTTTTTCAAACAACATATGGTTATGACTTCTTTCTTACTAGATTTTGATTTATGACCCATAGTGCTTTGTAAGGAAATACTATTTCAAGCCTAATGCGTTTTTTAAAATTATATTTTTATTTTTTTTGGGGGGGGAGAGAGCCTCCCCTTCCTCGACTTTAAGGCTATACAGGGTTTTCCAAGACCAGAGAGTGTGGGCAGGGATTTAAAAGACTCTCCCAACTCCATTTTATCATTGTATCTTATATCGGGTTGCTAGGCAACGGCGGTGCTGTACACACACGATAGCCAGTTCGGCCACCCCGCACACGCAAGGCTAATAGTTGTCTCTTCATCAAGGTTTTCGACTTAATTAATTATTTAATTAAGAGTTTCCACTTTATAGAGGTTGGGTGTACCTCAGGAGAGTCTCCCGACCCCAGGATTGATAGATATATATATATATATATATATATATATATTGTAATGTAAAGATTACATAGTGATTTTGAATGGTGGTGCAAAGGTGGAGACGTCACTGACAGATGGTGGAGGAAGCAAGTGCCATATATAAAGGCAGAAGGTAGCCAGCTGGCTAGTAATGAGGATCGGTGAGAAGAAAATAATAGAACAAGAGAAAGTTGTAGAACATGGATACAATACTGAGGAAGACTCACTGCAGAACAGGGAAATTCATAAAGGGTCTGTATAATTAATGTATGCTTCTATATTATATAATTGAGGATGTGTGTTAGTTGTCTAAACCCAACCTGGGAATTTATTATTGCATAAAATAAGTATTATTTAATTAAGGAATGTTTTGTTTACTATTCGAAGGGAACGTAACCTTACAACACACACACACACACACACACATATATATATATATATATATATATATATATATATATATATATATGTGTGTGTGTGTGTGTGTGTGTGTGCGTGTGTGCGTGTAAAGAGTTTTCATCTTTATTTAATCTTAATTTTGTATTACACACAAATATGCACAACATTGTATTCAACCCAAATATTTATGGTTTCTTAAAAGTGGAGATAACTATGAAAGAAAAAAAAAAGAAGGAAAAATTGCAACACATTTATTAACAGTCAGTCAACTGATCTTTAGTAAAAAACATTTCATCTGTAAATACTAACATACATATACCTTTTTAAATTGCTAAAATTACTTTTTATGATCGATTACAGTATTGTTGATTACACAGCTATTAGCATCATAAATGAAAAATCTTTCATGTCATAATATAAATAAAAAGTAATAAAATATTCAATTTTTATTTATTCAATATAAGGTATTCAATTTTTCCTAACCTATATTAAACTGTATGAATACTTTGAAAAATCCTATATAATAACAATTATATATTAATTCATTTATACAACTATTGATAAAATACATTCATGTAGAGTTGGATTAAAATATTAAATATTTGATATAATAATTAAAACAACAACACAATATAAAAACTAATGAGTAAAATTATATTAATGATTATTTTAAACTGTTAATAAATAATTCATACAACAAAGTTATCTTTACAAGGTATAGTCATAATATCATGAAGTCTCAGTGTCCTCAGAGTCCCTCCTACCCTCAGGATTCTCTGTACCCTCATGGTCACTGGTGCTCTCAGGGTTTTCGGTGCCCTCAGAGTTCCTCCCACTCTCAGGGTCCTTGGTTTCCTCAGGATTCTTGGTACCCTCATGGTCACTGGTGCTCTCAGGGTTTTTGGTGCCCTCAGAGTCCCTCCCAATCTCAGGATCCTTGGTGCCCTCAGGATTCTCGGCACCCTCATGGTCATTGGTGCTCTCGGGATTGTCAATACCCTCAGGATTCTTGATGCTCTCTGGGTTCTCGGTGTCCTTAGTATCTCCAGTCTGCTTCTTATCCTCAGTCTCCTCAGTGGTCGAGAATCGTTCTTCACTGTCAAATGGCATAAGAACATTAACAACCTCTTGATGGTTCCGCTTGATTGCAAGATCCAAAGGTGTGTTGCCTTTTGTATCCCTTTTTGTTGCTATGGCATAATGACGGAGCAACAACATTGCTAACTCTGGTTTATTCCAGAGGGCTGCCAAATGAAGTGGAGTATAACCTTCAGGGGGGACACTTCTGTTTACATCACCTCCTAATCGAATTATTTCTGCAGTCAAATTGACATTTCCAGCCAAAATAGAAGCATGGAGTGCAGGCCAATCTGGCCTTGGAGAATAATTATGATCTGCTCCATGTTGCAGTGCAAAATAAGCAGTTCTACCATCGAATCCTCTCATTGCATTCCACATAAGTAGTGTCAATTCCTAAAATCACAATCTAATAAATATATAACAATCCACAGCGAATTAAAATTGGATTTGTCACTGAATAATATGACAAATACTGTTTCATAATAATAACAAACAAAAATAATGATAAACAAAACAAATATTTTAATTAAACATTAAAAGAAGAAATAAATAAGGATCAAATATAAATGGCTGATACAAATTCATTTCACACAAGCTCTTGGCTCAGCTGTGTGTATTTAACCTACCCCTTCAAAACTACATAACACACTATGCAAACTAATTTACCACAAAAAATGCTGCAATATCGCTGAGACGGATGTATCGCAGCAATTAAAAAAGAATTGGCTCTGCCATACGTGTGTAAAGCCCCTCCGTAAGAATCAAGCTACTACGGCCGCTGGGTTGTCAGAAGGGAGCAATACCTCTATATTAGCCGAGGTAAAAAAGATAGCCAAAGAGGTCAACATATAGCTAGGAAAGCAGAGTGACTTAGCATTAAAAAATAATGAAAGATCGAGAAAAATAGAAGAGTTAGCACTAAAACAAGAAAAAATCATTGAAAATTTAGTGAGTGAGAATAAAACTCTTAGGTCACAAATAATTGTCCTCGAGTCTAGGTTTAACCAAGCAGAACAAGCCCAGCTGGCAAACAACTTGGAGATAAGAGCTATCAGGGCTAATCAAAGGTATAAAGGGGGGGGGGGTGAAACGACAGAGCCTAATTTGCTCCATAGGGGCAGCTCCAGGTATAAAATTAAAAGTTGAGGCCCTAAATTTCGTGGAGAGAAAAAGGAGCAGAAGAGAAGACCCTCGGCCACCGCCCATCGTCGTGCGGTTAGTCCGCCAGACGGTATGCGATGAGATTATATGCCTGTGCAAAGTAAAGAGAGATTTCTCAACAAGACATTAAGGACAGGACACCGACGAAAGGATATACATAGATGAAGAAATGGGCCCTGGCAACAAACACCTATACTGGTTGGTGAGGCAAAAAAACGCGGTAGGGAAGATGAAGTACCTCTGGTTTGTCGGAGGAAAAATTAAATATAGAAGAGAGGACAGCTCCCCTGTCATTGTCATTTGTAAAAAAGAAGACATTGAAGCCATAGAATGAAGTATGTGCCAACGTTCCCTCCCCAATCCTTATGTTTTGAAAGTCTTATATTTTTATTTTTTAACTTTGTTTACTCCAGCAGCTGTTCATTTTACTTTTTTACTATAATTTTCAAACGTAGAAGATTTTTATTTTATTTTAAATTAAACATTATTTTTTAACTATGATCTTCTTGCTTACGTTTTTTGATTGAAATTTACATATATTATTCTACTCTATTATTTTCTGAATTGTACAGTATCCTATTCCTTATCCTTCATTTGACTAATACCTTAATTTCCTGCCACGTTAACTCCCAATCTCTTCCTGAACATTATGACAAATTCCTAGATTATTTTCACCACAATTTCTACCATTTTATTGCTGTATCCGAAACTTGGCACAAACCTGACAGCCCCTCATCATCTGCTTGAGGGCCAAAATCCTTTTAAAATCACCTTCTTCTGATGTCCCACACATTGAATATCTATTTGTCCGAGTTTCATCTAGAACCTTCTCCCTACTCTAAATCGTTATTTACCGTCCTCCTGGTGTCCGATTTGATCCTACATTTGAATCCTCTTTCCTTACACATATCCCTCTGTTTAAAAAGTCATAATTGTAGAGGATCTCAACACCAACCTCATTTCAATCTCTCCAGACAGAACAGACGTTATTGGCCTGTTTTTCTCTCTAGACCTATATATTGTACCTTTTCAACCCACCCATCATACCCAGTCCACTGATACCTGGCTAGACTTATTTATCATTGATTCCTCTCAAAACCTATTATCCTCCACGCAAAACCCTGTTTCCCATCCCCTCCCATGATCTTATCGAAATCTCATACAATGTTATTATTCCTACCATTGTTCCCAAATAGATTTCCTGGAGAGATCTCGACTTCCTAACCATTGAAAACATCAGACCTTATCTCGATTCCTTATCAGTTTCCTTAGAACCCATCTACTCCGTTTCTTCCATCGATGACATGATGGAACACCTTTCCTCTAACCTTCTTGATTTTCTTAACCATCACGCTCCCCTTAAAACACGCACTTTTAGACGTCCTTCTGCTCCTTAGATAAATTCAGAAATCAGAGAGATGATGAGAGGAAGAGAGGCTGCCAGAAGACGATATAGACGTACACGACTACCCCAACACTATACTATATTCAAATCTCAACGGAATAGTACTCAAATATTCTTATGCCGGGCCAAAGCTACTTTAACAATGTACTATCCCAAGCACCTAATCCTAAGTCAAAATGGACAATACTCAGGAAACTCTCTGTCATAAGCTCCAAAACCTGCACAGTTTATCCAGTAGATCCGAACGAACTAAATACCTATTTATGCAAACCATCCTGCTTCTGTATTTACATCTGACCCTGTACCTTATCCCATCACTGAAACCTCCTTTGGCCCAGATAAGTTTTTTTTTTCTTGATATCTCTCCAACTGACCTACTCTCTCCTATCCTTAAATCCAAAACCAATGACTATGGACCAAATTTCTATGAAAATCATTAAACTCTGCCCTCCAAATTTACATCCTAACTCTTACACATCTACAATTTTTCTCTCCGAAATTCCATTTTTCCAAAAGCCTGGAAAAAAGTCATTGTCCGGCCGTTGAACAAAGTTCCAGCTCCTTCATTACCATCTGACTTCAGACCCATTTCCATTTTATCCAAGATTCTAGAAAGATTAGTTCACTCTCAGTTGAACAACTTTCTAGAGCAAAACTGTCTCCTCAATCCTCTACAATCCGGTTTTCATTCCTAATACTCTATCCAATCTGCTTATTAATTACCCAAGACCTCCAATCATCCATAGACAAACAGAAAATCTCCATCCTAGTCCTTTTCGACTTTTCCTTTTTTTTTAAAGCCTTTTGACTCCGTCAATCATAATATCATTTCCAAATTCCAAAGCCTAAACGCTATCGAATAGCGTTCTGAAATAGTTCCTCTCCTTTTTATCACATCTCTCCCAGATAGCTGTTATTCCTGACAAATCTCCTTTCTCATCTCTTCAATTAACACATGGTGTTCCTCAGGGATCTTCTCCAACTCTGTTCTCAATTTATATTAGCGACCTTCCTGACTCCATTATTCATTCCCGCTATCACTTATATGCAGAAGATCTACAAATTTACTTATCGTTTCAACCATCTGAGACGTCCGAGGCTATCCGAAAACTACAAGAGGATATTGATGGTATCCATAGGTAGGCAGAAAAAAATAAACTAAAGCTGAACGCAGACAAAACCCGAGCAATCCTAATCGGCTCCAAACACCTCATTAGTTCCCTTTCTTTCTCTCCTTTACTTTACTTAAATAACCGTCCCATCTATTTCTTTCAGACAGTCAAAAACCTTGGAGTGATCTTTGATCAGATCCTCTCTTGGAAAACCACATTTCCCAGATTACTCGTAAATCCATAAGTATCCTTAAACAATGCCTTCGATTCCGTGATTCCAATCCAAAAAAAAAAAAAAACAGCCAACTCCTTGTAACATCCCTTGTCTTCCCCCACTTCGTTTATGGTTGTCTGGTGTGCGGAGTGCTCTCAAATTGCTTCATAAGATTCATATTTGGGATTCCCAAGCTTTTTCATATTTCTAGTTGGTACACAAAGTTGAAGTGGCTATAACCTACTTCCCAATGGCAATTCCTTCTTGTTGTTTTTCTTTTTCAAGTTTTCAGAAGCAAAAACCCTCCCACATCTTAGAACTCCTTACTTGATGCTCCTCTATCCACCCTCTCAATACCAAATCTCAACCTATAGATTTATATATCCTCTCCCATGAAATCACTTATTTCAATAAATCCTTCGTCATTCGTGCTAACTCCTTGTGGAACTCCTTACCCATCTCCATACGTCAAACCAAGTCCATAAACTCCTTTAAACAACTCCTATTCCACCACCTACTACAAATTCAAACTTACGCAAGCTTGTAAAAATTTCTGGGTTATATAATTACGTTGGTCACCAGCAGTTAATTGATAGATGTAATTTATTAATTTTTATTTTTTAAATTAATAATTTATTTTTATTTATTAATTTTTTAATACCTCAGTATTTTATTGTATATATCTGTGTTTATCGTTAGTATGTTTTGTATATATTTATATTTTCCTTTGTATATTTTTTTTATATATTTGTATTTTCCTTAGTATTTTTGAGTGTGTATATATATATATATATATATATATATATATATATATATAACATGATCTGCGTGGATTCTAAGTCATTCCCGAAAGTAGACAGATTCAAATACCTCGGCTCCACAATAACCTCAATAAATGATCAACTAACAGATAGACCAGCGAATAACAAGTGCGAACAGATCTTTCTTCTCTCTTTCAAAGGTACTGAAATCCAGAAAAATCTCCAGAAATCTCAAAATAAGGGGGTACAATGCCGTGATTAAGCCAGTTCTGCTGTACAGTTGTGAAACCTGGGCTCTAACCGGCACATTAGAAGCCGGAATTGAGAGATTCAAAAGAAACGTACTACGTAGGATAACAGGACCCATATGGGACCCGAACATGGAGACACATGGAGGAGAAGGAACAATAAAGAACTGTTGAAAGAAACGGGTCAGTCAATATCTCACGACATGAAGGCAAGGAGGTTAAGATGGGCAGGGCATGTAGCTTGTAGTAATCCATCAGGACGCCTCTACACGACAATGAATGCCAGAGTAGTAGGCAAGAGACCACGTGGGAGGCCAAAAACCAGATGGATAGAAATAGAAATAGAAAAATCATCTTTATTCTGGGACTAGGTTCCTTTAGAATAACAGTATTGTTCATATATATTAACTATAAATCTGGTCAAAAGACTTATTACAATGAATAATAACAAAATACATGTAATACATTAAGTATTAATTAAGCTCTTAGGATAAATTAACGAGGACAGTTGGGTAATAGGGGTTCAGTACTACAATATTGGAGCTAAAATAATTGCATAATAATCACTGAATGAAATTAGAAAGGAAAGTAAAATCTATTTTATAGGTAAAGCATTGTAGAATAGCTTCAAGTTCCCAGAGTAGTTGTTGTGTGGCTGGTGTGCTTGAGGTTATGCGAGGTCAAATAGTGATATCACATTTGTACTAATCTGATTATCTAATATCTAGTTTTCTGTGCTTATTTTCTTGTTTATTTCGTGTTTATTATCGTTCATTAATTTTCTAGTTAGTTTGTGTTATTTTTTGTATGTGTTTTGTTGTTATGGCTTAGTTTATTGTAAATATTATAAATAGCGAGGTTAGGAGTGGGACATTTCATTAACTTTCATACAGAGTAGATTCTTGTGAACTATTCTACAGTGGGTGGAAAGCACCATAGGAAGCCCTAGTGAAGATAGTTTATTTACTTGCTTGTGTAGGAACAAATTTAGTAAGTATATAGAGTACTAGACTTTTACTTTTACCACTAGTGATTCCTGCTGTTCGGGCAAGCCCATTCTAATAAGACATTTAAAAGTGTATTAAGAGACCCCTTAAGGTAAATGAAAACAATTTCAGGTGAATATAGTACTTCATTTAGTTCTTTATTAGTTATAGTTTAAAAGTGGAAGGTTATAAATTGCAGATAACGTTATCTCAGTTATAATAAACCCTATGGTCAATATCGAGATGGAGGGGGTACAAAAGGAAGGAAATCTCTCAAGAGCAGTGGCAAAACGACCAAGGAGGGGCTCTTCTCATTTACCAGAGGATTTGGAAGAGACTAGTACTAAAAGCAAACTTTGCCAGGCTAAAGATATACAGGAGAGCATCTCAATGGCCATTGAAAATAATGGAAAAAAATTAAGCTCTAGTGTCCGAGACCAGATTAATATCAAGGTACAATGCCTTGTTGATATTATTGAAAATCAGGAAAAGGAAAAAGAACAAGTTGGAGTCTCGGCCATAGTTCAAAAGGCTATTTTGGACACGCTTTCGTCACAGAAGGTGCATGATGTATTGAAACAAATTTTAGTAGATAAATCTCCGCAAAAATATACCGATACACTCACCACGTCAATTGGAGCACCTCACCAAGAACCTAAACGTTTGAAGGAACCTCAGACACAAGCCGAAAAAAACATTAATCAGGCTGGACCCTCAGCTGCCTCTGAATCCTTCACGGTGGTGGTAAGTAAAAGGAAAAAGAAGAGAAACAACGCTACCAGCAAAAAAGAGCCTGATGCAAAGGAAAATCCAATCGACAAACAAGGTACAAAACCAAAATCAATAGCGGAAATAGTTAAATCATTGCCAGCTAAACCGACTCAAACGCCAAGACCTACATATGTCACTATCAGCGGAGTAGGCAAAACTCCGGTAGACATTATTAATGGCTTGCCATCGCCGGATGAAATAGGTGTGAAGGCGTCCATAGTCCGAGCGACAAAGGCAGGCTCTGTCTTGGTTCGCATGGATGATAGGTCCGAAGCCACCAAAGTAATCGGGTGGCAGGGGCTGCGTGAAAAAGGACTTCAAGCAAAACTTGCTATGAAGAAGAAGCCCAAGATGGAAGTAAAAGGTGTGCCTCAAAGCTGGACATCTATGCAGCTGTTGGAATTTCTATGGGGAAGAATATCTGAAAAATCGGGCGCCACAACACTTGTTCCTGATGACATTCGGCCTCTTTTCTCTTCAATAGCAAGGAATGGTTTTACTAAGAATTGGGTGATCGAAGTTCATCCAATGGTTAGATTTATACTCTTAGAGACAGCCAGCTTAGATGGAGGATGGTGGTCGATGTCCTTTAAAGACTACATCGACGCTCCACGGTGCACTAAGTGTCAGGGCTACGGTCATACTAAAGCAACTTGCCCAGTAGATGGCGTAGTCTGTATCTGGTGTGCAACTATTGGCCACATGCTTAAGGACTGCCCCCAAAAAAAAGAGTTGACTGGTCCGACCTGTATAAACTGCGAGCGGGCCAATGTCCCATCTAGCCAACGGAAGCATAAGGCAGGCAGTCGTGAATGCCCTGTGCACTTAAAGTGGGCCAAGGAGGTGGCAAAAAAGACTTTTTATGAATAGAATCACCATCCTCCAACTGAATATGGGCCGCCGACGCATCGTGGCAGATGAACTTCGAGCTCTCTCCCAGCGATTCGACGTCATGGCGGTCCAAGAACCATGCTGCCGTGGGAACATGGTCACGGGGTTCGGCCTCGCATCGAGGGTTATCGCCCTGAGCAGTGGAGAGAGGAGGCCCAGGGCTGCCATAGTGGTCAATAACCCAAACCTCGATGTGATGGATCTGAGGCAGTACACCACGCCGGATAATGTCGCTTGCTTCATCAGGTGGAGTAACGTTACTTTTACGCTTGTATCGGCTTACCTACCTGATGGAAATGATATTAACGAAGACATATCCGCCATGGAGATGATCACAGCTTGTTCTCGAAACGTGATCATATGCTCAGATACCAACTCCTGGAACACGGTTTGGGGGTCCAATCGAACAAATAGAAGGGGTACTAAGCTCGGTGATTTCATATCTAGGAGTCAGCTAGTAGTAATTAACGATCCTTCTGCCATCCCTACATTCTCTAGTGCTAGGGGACAGAGTTGGATTGATGTGACTCTGGCATCACCGCAGCTGGCTAACCGCATCACCGATTGGGCCCTCGGATCTGATACGAGTTCCGACCATCACTCAATAGTGTTTAGTGTCGTAGAAAATGCGACACTTACAAGTTCCCACGGCATAACTAAAGGCTATATTACAAAAAGAGGAAACTGGAGTGCCTTCCGGTCCACGTTAGAGGGAAAACTCGTTGACAATGAATGGGATGCGGCGGAGACGGATCTGACTGATGACCTAGATTACAGAGTCTCCAGGATAACAGATATCATCTGTGATGCTGCAGAGGAAACCCTCCAGCACCGGAAGGCAAGAGCTCGACCAGTCCCATGGTGGACGCCGGCCCTCACTATTATGAAGAGAGAACTCTACAAGGCACGGCGGTCGTACCAGAGGTGTAGTTGTGACGAGAGGCGCACTACACTTCGTGACGAGTACAAGTCTAAGGCCAGGACATACCGAAACGAAGTGCGGTCACTAAAGCGGAAGTCTTGGGACGAGTTTATCGTCGAGGAGTCATCCAAGAACCCCTGGGGTATCCCTTACAGAGTGGCCCTGGCTAAGATGAGTCCACAACAGGTGATTGCTGCAATGAAGAGCGGCGATGCCCAGGCGACCACTCTGGAGGAGACGGCGAAAAATTTCATTATAGAGACCTTCCCCAGAGATGATCCATCCCAAGATGACGAGAGAGACGCGTTTATTAGACGCACTACGGTATGCCCACCCGGTACAGACTTGTGCCCACCCTGGGACATATGGGATCTCCGTACTGCCGTGGATAGACAAAGGCTTGGTCGTGCCCCAGGTATTGACAATATTGATACGGCAATCCTCCGAAATAGTATTCCCTACATTGAAGATCAACTCCTGGCAATATTCAATGATTGCTTAGATAGGGGCTACTTCCCAAAAAAGTGGAAAATTGCCGATCTCAGACTTATTTACAAGGGAGGTGACAAGGATAAACAAATGGCAAAGTCTTATAGGCCTATCTGTCTCCTCCCTGTTATGAGTAAGGTGTTGGAGAACATGATGGTCACGAGCCTACAGCCTATTTTTTCGAGAGCTTCCCATCCACGGCAGTATGGATGTACCAAAGGCAGGGGAACTGCAGATGCCCTGCTGAGAGTACGCCATGACGTTGAAGAGAAGGCGGAGAAGTATGTCATGCTCCTCTTGTTTGACATCACCTCCGCCTTCGATAGCGTATGGTGGCCAAGTGTACTCCAGCAGCTGCAGAAATACGAGACTCCTAGCAACTTGTACATTTTGATGAGAAGTTATCTCCAGGATAGAACGCTCCGAATAAGAGGTAATTTCTACGAAGTAGAAGATAGTATGGAGAAAGGCTGTCCACAGGGCTCTGTCCTTGGCCCTGCTCTGTGGAAACTTGTCTTCGACGAGTTGCTGGGTGTGCTCGAAGAAGAGCAGTTCTCCGCCACAGCTTTTGTGGATGATTTAGCCGTTGTGGTGGCGTCGAACAGCAGAGCCAGGTTGAAAGAAGAAGCTGAGCGGTGCGCCAACCTGATAGAAAGATGGTGCGAGATGAAGAAACTGCGGATGTCAGCTGCTAAAACACAGGCTATCCTCTTGAAAGGCAAGACTGATAGGGCTCACCCTATTACAATGATAATCCAAGGATCGAGAATTCGTCCGAGTGAGGTTGTCACCTACCTCGGAGTCAGAATAGGAAGAAATTTCAACGTGTCACCTCACTTGGACTATTTGAGAAGTAGGGTGACCCTAGCGCTTAATGGACTCAGTCGTATCGGGGGTGCATTTTGGGGCCTCAGATACCCAGCGACTAAGACAATTTATAAAGGTGTAGTTCTGGGTATTCTGAGGTACGCGTCCCCAGGTTGGTTTCTGCATCTCTCGCACCACCAGAAGAGGAGGTTGGCTTCGATTCAGCGGACGGCTCTGCTGCGCGTCACCAGAGCTTTCAAGACAGTGTCTCATGAGGCAGTACAGGTCCTGGCAGGAGGTGTTCCTCTCGACCTCCTGTTGCAGGAAGACATGTTAAAGCACCAGCTTTCAAGAGAAGGCTCGGCAGGTCTACCAGAAAATCTCCGTGAGAAGATTAACCAACAGCCAGGTAGATGGAAAAAGATAATACAAGAGTACACCCTTGACGAATGGAACCAGCGATGGGTAACAACTCCGAAAGGAAGTACTCTTAGAAAATATTTTCCCACCATCGGTTCCCGGTTAGCAGCAAAATGGGTGGAACCTGGTTATTGGGTCTCCCAACTACTCACTGGACACGGGGGCTTCCGAGCAAAGCTCTTCCAATTTGGAAAGAATATCGACCCCTTGTGCCCCAGTTGCGGAGTCCCAGAGACTGCCGAGCACATTGTCGTAGCATGTACTGCCTATGAGGCACAGAGAGCAAAACTGCTCAGGGAAACCGGTCTCTACATTTTGACTGAAAGGGAGCTCCCTCAACTCATGAGTGAGGAAAACTATCCTCATTTTATAGATTTCATTGCAAAATGGAAATCCATTATAGGCCCAACTCATTTCTACTTGGGAAGAAGAGGAGCTGCACCGCCTGGAAGGCCGCCGGACGGAGTAGCAGAAGAAACCCATGACCAAACTTAGAAGAAATGTAGTCGAAATATGGACCCAGTCTATAAATATTGTTTTTCTAGCAGCAGTGTGTTGTTACGCGGAAACGCTTAACATCTCACTGCTGCTAAAACCCGTATTGCCTATCAGGCACGGCAGGGATGTAAATAAATTAATAAATTAATTAGGTAAAGCATTGTAGTGATGGAATATAAAAATTAAAAAAATTATAATAACTGTTAATATGTAGGGAAAGAAATTGTAAAAACTAAAACAATAGGTTATAGATAGATAGATAGGATAAACAAAGATACGGCTGAACTTCATGCCGCAAACTGGAAAGGAGTAGCCCAAGATAGGCAGAGGTGGAGAAGGCTGGTTCAGGCGGCCAAAGATCTACAAGGTCTGTAGAGCCAACGGGAAAAAAAAAAAAAAAAAAAAAAAAAGAAATATATATATATATATATATATATATATATAAGCACACACACACACACATCTATATATGCGCTTACAATTTCCTAGGTATTTATTTGTATGATACATGCCAGACTAATATACATATTTTTTAAACTCTACTATTATTTCAAGGGGAGTTCAGTTCGAGAATAAAATCATTTTGCATTTCATTTCACACTTGTTACATCACTCTTCCCAATGACATTAGCACAGAACCTAACCATCGGTTCCATTGCATGCCCAGATTGGGTGTGATTAACTGTTGCGGTGGAGGCTACTCTGCGTCAAGGTCATTAGAAGGATTGGCTGCAACTATTGTGGGCATAGTGGATTGATCCTTGCTTCTGCTGCCTTCAGCCATTTCTGGAAGAAGTTCTGCTACTTTCAGACGATCCAGTCTTCGGTTCTTTTGGCAACTGCATCCACAACGTATTCTCGTCCAGCCTATGACTTTGTAGAAACCAGCGTAAGAGGGGATTGGAGGCTTCCTCATTGTGTCATGAAAAACCGTGGCTACAGTCCTTTAAGTTCCAGTGAATGAAGGTTTTAGCTGTGCTGCTGCGGTGCGGTGCCGGTAAGAGATCCTTCATTGTGTCTCGGAGAGTAAGTCGTTTGTCCTTCTGCAGTTAAGGAATCGATGAATTCTTCAGCTGCTGAGCATGCATAGTCCTTGGTCGCTCTCTCCAGAGACAGTCGCTCTCTCCAATCCTTCAAAGTGCGTTGGCCATATTGTTTTCCTCCAGGGCTCTATGGGAGATTTCGGTTGTGAACTGGCTGATAAAGTTGACAAGCCAAATCCGCATGGGTGTAGCTGTTTCCGTGCATCTGCAGAAATGCATACAGCAGTGATTTGTGGTCCGTCCAAATTTCAAATTGCCTTCCCTTCAGTTAATGCCTGAAAAGATTAATGGTCCATTGGATACCCAGCAGCTCCCTGTCGTACATGGCATACATCTTTGATATATTAATTACATTACATTATGGGTAAATTAGAAAAATTGGTAACAGGATACAATGTAAACCATGATTCGTTTTTACTTTAGGGTGATTCCAAAAGATTTTTTATAGTATGTTCGTCTTAAAGCGACACTTTTTAATTTTTAATTGTTCTTCCCTACATTGCAGATCTAAACTTCTCCAGGTCCTCTAAGTCAACATTACTTCATTGTCTCTTTTTTCTTCGATGACCACGTTTCTTCTCTTCGGGACTCAGTTCTTATATATATATATATATATATATATATATATATATATATATATATATATATATATATATATATATATATATACTTTTTTTTTCGGTTTACTACAGACCTTGTAGATCTTTGGCTGCCTGAACCAGCCTTCTCCACCTTTGCCTATCTTGGACTTCTATTTTCCAGTTTGCGGCATGAAGCTCAGCCGTATCTTTGTTTATCCTATCTATCCATCTGTTTTTTTGACCTCCCACGTGGCCTCTTGCCTACTACTCTGGCATTCATTGTTGTGTAAATGCGTCCTGATGGATTGCTACGAGCTACATGCCCCGCCCATCTTAACCTCCTTGCCTTCATGTCATGAGATATTGACTGACCCGTTTCTTTCAGCAATTCATTATTGTTCCTTCTCCACCATGTGTCGAGGTTCTGGTCCCATATAGGTCCTTTTATCCTACGTAGAACTTTTCTTTCGAATATCTCAATTCTGGCTTCTAATGTGGCGGTTAGAGCCCAGGTTTCACAACCGTACAGCAGAACTGGCTTTATCACGGCGGTGTACACTCTTATTTTGAGATTCCTGGAGATTTTTCTGGATCATGTTATTAGGGTGGATGTTTTGGCTAACTATCATGTATTTTGTTTTATCTAGATTGACCTGTAGTCCGATTTGCTCTGTTTCTTGTAACAGAGTCCTAGCGAGTCTCTCGCTATCCTCTTGATTACTTCCGAGGACAGCTATATCGTCCGTATATGCTAGGATTTTGTGTTTCATTCCAACGTGCACCCCTCCATCTTCGCGTGATGTTGTTCTTATTACTTTATGTAGTGCTAAGTTGAACAGCATCGGCGAGAGTCCATCTCCCTGCCTCAAACCCGTTCGAACTTCAAAGGCTTGAGATACTTCTCCTTGTATTAGTACCCTACATTTAGGATCCATTAGGATATATATATATATATATATATATATATATATATATATATATATATATATATATATATATATATATTATAGGTTTAAAAAGAAAAAAAAGAAATATTTACAACCGTTTTATTTAATCAAACAGTCACCACTACTATCAATACCTTTCTGCCAACATGTTGGCAACTTTTCTATTACCTCGGAATAGAATTTCCCAGCTTTAGAATTGATAAAACTCCGAAAACGCCCTTTGTCCATTAAATATTTTGTCAAGTAAGTAGTGGTCCAGGTGCCCAAAACAATGATAAACCATAGGCCAGAGGTTCATGTCCAAGCTCCAACAGTTTTTGTGACGTTACACGTGAGACAAATGGCTGAGAATTGTCTCAGCAACAAAATGGACCCCTTCCAATTGACCTAAGATAGCTTCATAATTGCCAATTTCTGATCCATAGCATTAATTTGGTTACAATACGATTTGTCATTGATGGTTTATTCAGATTTTAAGAAACTGTAGTGTATCAAACCAAATGAAGCCCATCAAACAATAACCATCACCTTTTTTTGATGCATTGGAATGGAAGAATTTCAGGGCATTGGAAAATATTCTGCTCCTTCTCCTTTGTCGAGCCTCTGTCCAGAACGTCTACTGTCATCGTAAAATTATCCACTTTTCATCCCAAGTAACAATTTTAGACAGAAAAGGGTCCTTTTTTGACAAAGAATTATAGGGCAAACTTCATAACGATGGTTTCTTTAGCAGTCGTTTAATGTGTGTGGAACCTAACTTTCAAGTTTTTTTACCTTTCAAAATGTATTGAAGTGGTCATCGATAGACGATTTGCTAAGGTTAAGTTTTGTTTTTTTGTTCTCAAACAGTTGTTCTGGAGTTTTCTTGCACCAAAGCCCGCAGAACATCGTCATCAAGAGAGGAAGTTCTTCCATGACCTTCTTTGTGTTCAAGGTCAACTGAAGTCTCCCTCCCGAAATTTTTACAATCACCGTTGAACAGTGCACTCATTAATGCTGCTCTCAACTCAGAATTGATAGATGATTATGGCCGTCTGGGCTCCATTCCGGCCAAGTTTAAACTCGTAAAACAAAATTATTCGAAAATCACACATTAACATCATAGTAAAGACTGAATTATTTCAAAGCAGCAAAATGCTACAGAGGTAAACAAACATTATCGTTTGGAAGAGGATTAATGAGTGTTGACATTCATACAAATGAATAAACCAGTGAACGTAAACAGTTTGTCATTTAAAGGGGTATTTGAAAGAAAATTCAAAATCCTGCATTATTTTCTGGACAACCCAACATATGTGTATATGTATATGTATATGTATATATGTATATATATATATATATATATATATATATATATATATATATATATATATATATTGTAATGACAACATTACATGGTATATAAATAGTGGCGCGAAAGTGGCAAGAGTATGAACTACAGGGAGGAAGTGGGGGAAGCAAGCTTCATGTAACTCAAACTGCGACAGGCCGCAAAGAGGGAAGGTGCTAGCGGCCAAGAGAGAAGATTATGAGCCGCCAAGAGAAAATGTGACAAGCTGTCAAGAGAGAAGGTACTAGCCAGCAAGTTGAGAAAATAGAAAGAGCCACAAAGTTTAGACTGGGACAATAAAGGTTTTTGAATGTATAATTTCTTAATGTATGTATCTCGTTTCTTTATATGTATTTAGTAATTAGTGTACATTGTATTTATTAAATGTGAATGAGTGTTCAGTTGTCAGAACCCAACTTGAGATTAATGTTATGTGTTAAAATAAATAATATATTGAAAAAGTAAACTCGTTTGATTTATGTTGACTTAAGGGAACGTTACAACATACATATAGTTTGATTTTAAATATAAAAACTTGAGATGAAAAGATATATCACATTATGAAATATTGTTTGATGTATGAAAGTATTATTTGATATACGTTTCTCTAAAAAAAAATTAATGTATAGAGATTTTCGATAAATGGACATTCAATTAAAAGTGGTTTGAAAGAATATATATTCTGTGAAGATATATATATCTGCTATAGATAAATTCTACATCTAAATTTTGTAATAGGATAATTTGGATGACCTTTACAATGAAACTTAAGTTGAACAATAAATTTTTGCTTTCTGAAATCTACATAATGATGACATTAAAAATAAATACTTTTAATGAGAGTTTTTCTTTTAGTGAGAATACCAAAAAAATACTTTGAATAAAGAACTTACTGGTCTTGTAAGAGTAAGTTCAGGCATAATGTTCGCCTAAAACAAATTGTGAAAGAAAATTAATATAAATAACTAGTAATATCATTGCTGTATTACATTTATAACTCAGTCAAAGTATACATGTTACCTTGCAAAAGATTGATAATTTAATTTAATTTTATATTGTTAGGGGTATGGTAATTATAAAAAAACACAAGAACCTAACTTTTTCAAAGGAAGGTGATACATGAAATATTGTTTGACATATGGAAATATTATTCGATATGCAAATAGATGAAAACTCAATTAGCAATGGTTCAAAAGTAAATAATCTGAAATTATTCATCTGCTACAGATAACTTCTAATAATTAGAATAAATTCTACTGTCTAAATTTTGTAATACGACAATTTGGAAGAACTTTACAGTGAAACTTCGGCTGAACACTGAATTTTTGCATATGGAAATATTATTCGATATACAAAATATATTTATGTATAAAGATGGAAATTCAATTAACAATGGTTCAAATGTATATATACTGTCATTATACATCAGCTGTATATAAATTCTACTGTCTTAATTTTGTAATACGGTAATTTGGAGAACCTTTACAGTGAAATTGATTTTTTGCTCACACTGAATTTTTGCTTTCTAAAATCTAAATAATTATGACATTATAAAATAATTACTTCCAATATGAGTTTTCTTTTAATGAGAATAGCAAAAAATACTTTTCATAAAGAACTTACGGGACTTCTAATATTAGGTCGATGTGGATAGTGGTCCTAAAACAAATTATAAAAGAAAATTAATATAAATAACTAATGTTTACATCATTCTTTGATTATATTTATAACTCAGTCAAAGTATACCTTGATGATATTACCTCACCAAAGATCGGGTAATTCAATTTTATTTTATATTGTTACATGTATGATAAATTTAAGAAATTTTTGGACATTGAAATACTTATGGATTTGCTACAGTGATCCAAAAAATCTGGTGTGAGCAACACCCAACTTTCACTTACCACTCTACTTGGAATAGAAATTATTTTCTGGCAATGCTGGGCTATTGTAAAATTTTGAAGTGCATTTTAAACGGAACTAAAGCTTAAAGCTTACAGATAACAAATCATTAAGACCATTATAATTACAAAAAGTCTATTTATTGTATCGACAATAGGCAATAAAAATCTAATCACTCCATCTACTTTTATAAACCACACAACGTCACCCTTTCAGTTGACAGAATGACTAACTCCAATTTCAACATTTTTAAGTAATGTCATTTTAGTGATATTTCTATTTGAAAAAGTTATCAAATCAGACAGTGAGTAAGTTGATTCCGGAGTAGGTGATAGCAGTGTTGAAATATAGAACTGTGGATTACGGTGTAAATTTTGCTACTAGAAACATCACTAAAATTAATAATAAGAAATTTTTATTTTTTTCTTCTTTATTCAATTATCAAATTCTTTCAAAAGTTATATTTAGCATTTTTTCGTACCTCTTAATAATGAGAGATAGTTAATTATTTAAAATAAACCATATTAAAGGTACTTTAGAAGAAGACGCATATGAACAGGGCATTTAAGCCCTCTAAAGTGACATCAACGGGGATAAGACATAAATGATATTAAAGACCACTTAATTATATAATGTTACACCGAGTTTAATCAAAATCGTTAGATCAGTTTTTAAGAAAATTGTAAAAATTTGTTTCAACATTGATGTAAAGTGGCACTTCCGGTCAGCCGATTTTAAGGAAAAAGTTGCTGTCACATCTAAGGCATATGCCTATCTTAAATACATAATATCAGTTTCGTACGACATTTTGTTTTTGAGCTAGACTGCTAATATATTCACACACAGATCATTTTTCGGGACTTGGTTATTTGGACTCAAGGTACTCCAAAACGTGTATTTCCTTTGAAAAATATGATTAAAAAATTTTCACGACCGCAATACTTATCCTTGCTATATATTACATATATACCTAAGTGAAAATAAAAATTACACTTATATCTCTATAGCATTAAGCTAATAATGTTGCAAGACTCTTGCGCCATGACCAAGACTCATCTCGATCTCGTATTTTTACATATATAAAATTATCGTAAGACAGAAGTACTATGCCAGAAACCTTCACAGGAGTGTACGGAACAACTTCCCAAAGTTTCATGGCGATCGGATGAATGATGTAGTAATGCTTAAAGGACAAACAGACAGACAGACATTCATTTATATATATATATATATATATATATATATATATATATATATATATATATATATATATATATATAGAGAGAGAGAGAGAGAGAGAGAGAGAGAGAGAGAGAGAGAGAGAGAGAGAAGAAAATTTCAAAGCAATCGGTGAAGAACTTTCGGAGAATAGCGGCTTTGAACAAAAAAACATTTACATTTTAATTTTTTTACATCCCCACATATATTATTACAGTAATGCTCGAAATCGGTTTAGTACCAAATATAAGCTCCTGTCATACTCAAATACGTTGGATTCAGAATTTCACTGGGGGTTAGCGAATCGTAATTTACATCGCACAGTTTTGTTTTTCTTTCTAAAATAAATGAAGACAATACAAACATTTTGCTAGGCTTTAATACTGGAATGGTGGTAATTATTTTTAAGCCCTAAAACGTACTATTTTTGAGATGACGCAAGGCATAGGGTTGGCATCCACACAACCTTTGCACCGCCTGTGCAGTACTACAACAATCCACACAGTTGTAGTACTGCACAGGCGAATCTACGGGGGAGGGGGAAGATTTCGGGCTGAAGCCCCCTCCCCCAAAATGGTAAAATATAACCATGTTTTACAGAAAAAAAAACATTAAAAACTATCTCTTAAAGTATTCTTGTTCGTGTAATTACATTTAATATAATTTCAAAAACCACTTAAACACAATTTCATATAGGTAGTTAATTTCTTTTTGTTTTTCTAATTAATTAATGTTATATGTATATGAAAAAATAATCTTTCGGGCTGAAGCCCCCTCCCCCAAAATTAAATCCTGGATCCGCTAGTGTAGTACTGTCATTGAATATATATCTCATTTCGTCGACTTGAGGTCTCTATGATCGGGAGAAGAGGAGTTTATATTATTTATGGATGGTGTTTTTTATCTACAAGCCGTATCATCGTTAATTTTTCACCAAATCTCAAGATTGAGGCACCAATTTCGAAGGCTCCCTTTTCCTTCAGGCGGACAAAATGGCCCAATCACTCCGAAAATTCAGGCAAATAATTTATGAAAGAAAACAAACTTTATTTGCAAATAACAAAAAATTTACACACTTTTGCCTAGGTTATTCCTGTGATTATATAAAAGATTCCTCACAAAAGGGAAAAAAATCATCGAAATCGAACAATTTTTAGCAAAGATATGCACAGGTTCCAAACAAAAATGAAGATTTAAATCCGCCTTTCGCAGAGGCCTACTATTATATAAAATTATCGTAAGACAGAAGTACTATGCCAGAAACCTTCGTAGCAGACAGACAGGCATAAATTCATTTATATGTATATAGATAAGTATGAATTAACGTCTTGTAACTTAAAAAAAAATTAAATTAGTGAATAATTTGATGAATTTTCCTTTTGTGAAATCTCGAAATTATCGTATCTTCCTCTAAAGAACCTTTAATTTGGTTTATTATAAATAATAACTATTTCTCACTGTTAGGAGTTATCAAAAAATGCTAAATATAACTTTTGAAAGAATTTGATAATTGAATATGGGAGAAAAACAAACAAACATATCTAAGCCGGAAATAATAGTCAGGAGGTATACACATAATATATTGTAGAAAAGCAGAGCAATGAAAACAAAAAATCTAATATAGAAAATTTTAGAAGGTAACGAAGAGTAGCGGAAATAATATCCTATATATTATTTCTAAAAGGTGTTTTTTTGTCAGTACGCCATAACTTCGTCAATTCTTCATCAAATCCAATAATTGACCACTCATTTTGAAGATATTCATCTCCTTCACATGCGAAAAATAGTTCCATCCACCCGAAATTTCTATAAAAAAAGTTATGGAGGAAAAGAAACTTTATTTGCGAATAACTCAAAAAGTATGCATTCTTTTCTTGATTGTACCAATGATAATTATAAATATTACTAAATTACCTACAAAACAAAAAAAAAAACAAAAACGGATAATACGTATTTAAGATAGGTGTATGCCTTAGATGTCACTGCAACTTTTTCATTAAAATCGGCCAACCGGATGTGCCACTTTATATCAACGGTGAAACACATTTTTACAATTGTCTCAAAAATGGCTCTAACGATTTTGATTAAACTCGGTTTATTATTGTATAATGAAGAGGTATTTAATATCATTTAGGTCTTATTCCCGTTGATGTCACTTTACAGGACTTAAATGCCTAATGTTCATATGCGTCTTCCTCTAAAGTACCTTTAATATTGTTTATTTTAAATAATTAAGTATCTCTCATTATTAAGATTTACGAAAAAATACTAAATATGACTTCTGGAAAAAAATTTATAATTGTATAAAGGAGAAAAAAATAAAAATCCTTATCCAGGTCGAAAATGAATCTCCGAAAATACTAGTCAGAAAAAATTAATAGTCATACAATCCATAATCAACTGGTGATTTAATAAATAAAAATTTTGTTATTTTAATGATGTTTATGATTTGCTAGCGGTAATTTTTTAACTTTAGCTCAGTTGGAAATAACATTAAAAAATTTTATAATAGCCCAACACGGCCAGAAAATAATTTCTATTCAAAGTTGAACGGTAAGTGAAAGTTGTGTGTTGCATGCACCAGATGTTTTTTTAATGTGACTTATTCAAAGATAGGTAAAAATTGTTCCTTTGAAAAGTATATAAAGATGTTTCCTGGCAAAAATGTATGTTATAAACATTTGTTAAATAATATTTATTATGTACTTATTTGCAATTATCGAGGACTCTGCTGAATGGTAATGGTAAATTTTAATACTTAAATTAATCTTAGGTCTTGTTTTAATTATGAAACAATAAACTTATTACACTTCCAGCTGATTCATCTGATTCATCCGATTCTTCATATGCACCCAATTCTTCATCTGCATCCGATTCTTCATCTGTATCCGAATCTACATCTGCATCTTCATTTGCATCTACATTTGCATCTTCATTTGCATCTACATTTGCATCTTCATTTGCATCAGCATTTGCATCTGCATTTGCACCTTGATTTGCACCTTGATTTGCACCTTGATTTGCATCTTCATTTGCATCTACATTTGCATCTTCATTTGCATCTACATTTGCATCTGCATTTGCACCTTGATTTGCATCTTCATTTGCATCTACATTTGCATCTGCATTTGCACCTTGATTTGCACCTTGATTTGCACCTTGATTTGCATCTTCATTTGCATCTACATTTGCATCTACATTTGCATCTTCATGTGCATCTACATTTGCATCTTCATTTGCATCTGCATTTGCACCTTGATTTGCACCTTGATTTGCATCTTCATTTGCATCTACATTTGCATCTTCATTTGCACCTTGATTTGCACCTTGATTTGCACGTTGATTTGCACCTTGATTTGCACGTTGATTTGCACCTTGATTTGCACCTTCATTTTCGTTATTACGATTTGGAGGTGGATAGTCCTGTAAAAATTATTAAAATAATAATTAGTATACTTACAAAAAATTATAATAACTTTTAATTATTGTGGGTAAACAATATATATAGGGTGTTCCCTAAGTAGTGGGAAATATTTAAAAGGATAATAATAGTAGACAATAAGATCTAGAAAAAAGTTTATGTAAACAATGGCCCATTTTCAAGGAGAAAAGTAGGTAATTTAAGATTAGTGATTTGATTTTTTAATTGAGTGATGAATTTTCCTTTTGTGAAATCCCAAAATTATCGTGTCTTCCTCTAAAGAACCTTTAATTTGGTTTATTGTAAATAATAACTATTTCTCACTGTTAGGAGTTATCAAAAAATGCTAAATATAACTTTTGAAAGAATTTGATAATTGAATATGGGAGAAAAACAAACAAACATATCTAAGCCGGAAATAATGGTCAGAAGGTATACACATAATGTATTGTAGGAAAGCAGAGCAATGCAAAATTTGTAGACATGTTGGTTCCAAACAAAAATGAAGATTTAAATTAATTTTCCTTTCCTTTGTCGATTATATTTATCGATAAAGTAACATTTGATTTACTTTATCTTTTGATACGTTGCATTATTTTCTTTTCTTATTAATTTGGCATTTGATAACAATATGCTGTGCGAATTTTTCGCACAGGCCTACTATTATATAAAATTATCGTAAGACAGAAGTACTATGTCAGAAACCTTCGTAGCAGACAGACAGGCATACATTCATTTATATGTATATAGATAAGTATGAATCAACGTCATGTAACTTTAAAAAAAATTAAATTAGTGAATAATTTGATGAATTTTCCTTTTGTGAAATCTCGAAATTATCGTATCTTCCTCTAAAGAACCTTTAATTTGGTTTATTATAAATAATAACTGTTTCTCACTGTTAGGAGTTAACAAAATGCTAAATATAACTTTTGAAAGAATTTGATAATTGAATATGGGAGAAAAAACAAACAAACATATCTAAGCCGGAAATAATAGTCAGGAGGTATACACATAATATTTTGTAGGAAAGCAGAGCAATGAAAACAAAAAATCTAATATAGAAAATTTTAGAAGGTAACGAAGAGTAGCGGAAATAATATCCTATATATTATTTCTAAAAGGTGTTTTTTTGTCAGTACACCATAACTTCGTCAATTCTTCATCAAATTCAATAATTGACCACTCATTTTGAAGATATTCATCTTCTTCACATGCCAAAAATAGTCCCATCCACCCGAAATTTCTGTAAAAAAAGTTATGGAGGAAAAGAAACTTTATTTGCGAATAACTCAAAAAGTATACATTCTTTTCTTGATTGTACCAATGAAAATTATAAAGATTACTAAATTACCTACAAAACAAAAAAAAAAAAAATTGTAAAAATCTATTAGAAATATGTAAAATTTAAACAGTTTGTATTTACAGAAGGAGTAAAGTGTATTGAAATATTTTTTTTTAAGGAGGAAGAGAGTTGAGATTTGTATTTCGCAGCTTGAAAGACCCTCGAATACGAAATTTCATAGCGATCGAAAAATAAAATTGTTTTCGTACTTATTTGACCTAAGGAAGCATATGATATTTTTTCGAAAATCACAATAAGTGTTATAACTTCAGTATTTTTCCATCCATATATTCACACGAAATTTTGCAGGGATGTAGGGCCTTATAAACAACACGAAATGACACAAACTATACCTTTCTAAATAATTTAGGACTCAAGTTATAAAATAAAAATCTGTTAGGAGTTTTTTGTATTTATTTACTCTTTATAGGGGTGTTAAATCAAAAAGTTGTTTATTATCTTGAAGGAAGATAATTCAGCTTTCCAGCGGTTATAGAAACATTGAATTAGGATACAATCCTGAGTTATGAATGTTTCAGTTAAAACTTAAACTTTTAACTTAAAAGCGTGCAAAAACATCATAACGAAAAGTGAAGTCGTTGTCATGACGACTATTTCAGCACAGCTCTTCTGTCCTATATATTATTTCTAATAGGTGTTTTTTTGTCGGTACATACATACATTTTTTTTGTCATTTAGGAGTAGAATAGTCTACTACATATTCCTTCCTGGCTTTTATATTAACTTTATTATTTCTTAAGGACATTTGGTTGTTCTTATATATATTTTTTTAATAATTTAGAATATCCTATGATCGGGGCATTATTTTGCCTTTATTACTGCGCGCACTACATTTTTTACTTTCACTTACAAATATATGTAATATATAGTATATGTAATATATACTATACCATTAAAAATATTACCATGGTACCATTAAAAATACCATTCAAAAATTTTATAATAGCCCAACACGGCCAGAAAATAATTTCTATTCAAAGTTGAACGGTAAGTAAAAGTTGTGTGTTGCATGCACCAGATTTTTTTTTTAATGTGACTATCAAAGATAGGTAAAAATTGTTCCTTCGAAAAGTATATATAGATGTTTCCTGGCAGAAATGTATATTATAAAAATTTGTTAAATAATATTTATTATGTACTTATTTGCAATTATCCAGGACTCTGCTGAATGGTAATGGTAAATTTTAATACTTAAATTAATCTTAGGTCTTGTTTGAATTATGAAACAATAAACTTATTACACTTCCAGCTGATTCATCTGATTCATCCGATTCTTCATATGCACCCAATTCTTCATCTGCATCCAATTCTTCATCTGCATCCATTTCTTCATCTGCATCCAATTCTTCGTCTGCATCCAATTCTTCGTCTGCATCCAATTCTTCGTTTGCATCCAATTCTTCTTCTACATCCAATTCTTCATCTGCATCCAATTCTTCATCTGCATCCAATTCTTCATCTGCAACCAATTCTTCATCTGCATCTTCATTTGCATCTACATTTGCATCTACATTTGCATCTGCATTTGCATCTACATTTGCATCTACATTTGCATCTTCATTTGCATCTGCATTTGCACCTTGATTTGCACCTTGATTTGCACCTTGATTTGCACGTTGATTTGCACCTTGATTTGCACGTTGATTTGCACGTTGATTTGCACCTTCATTTTCGTTATTACGATTTGGAGGTGGATAGTCCTGTAAAAATTATTAAGATAATAATTAATATACTTACAAATAATTATAATAACTTTGAATTATTGTGGGTAAACAATATATATAGGGTGTTCCCTAAGTAGTGGGAAATATTTAAAAGGATAATATAGTAGACAATAAGATCTAGAAAAAAGTTTATGTAAATAATGGCCCATTTTCAAGAAGAAAAGTAGGTAATTTAAGATCAGTGATTTTTTAATTGAGTGACGTTTTTCGATGAATAGAGAGCGATAACTACAGTAATAATTAATTTAGGTAATTAAAAATTGTTCCATAGTAAAGTAGATAAAGATTAGATTTATTAGGAAAAATAATGAGATTCACCACAAAACTGGATAAAAAAAATTATGGTATTTGATATCCTGTAACCTAAAAGTAACCATGTTATAAACAAACATGATTACAATAAATTACTGAAAAGCATCATTTTTTATTTCTTTGACCTGGGATGTATTATGATAAATACAAATGCATAAGTACACTTTTTATTTATTATAAAAAAAGTTATAAATAATGGTTTTTCGAATATTTATTAACTAAAGTGATAATAAACCTGTGTTTTTCAACCAAGATCTCTATTATAGATATTGTTCTGTATTTTTTAGAGACCCGTTAAATGTTACTAATCCTAACATTTACGTTTGTGTGAAAATAATTGAAGCAATCAGCAGCTTTATGTATCTTAAACGTAAATACTAAGATGGAAAACATTTGGCTGGACACTTCTAGCAACGGATAAATATTTATAATAGAGATTTTGGAAAAAAAAAAAACTTCCATAAATATTTCCCTCTACTTACGGGACACTTTGTGTGTATATGTGTATATAGATATTATAAACATATACAGGGTGTCCCGTAAGTAGAGAGAAATTTTTATAGGAGTTATAGTAGACCTCATGAGCTGCAAAAAAAAGTTCATAGAAATAATGGGCCAATTTTGAGAAGGTTAGAGGTAAGTGGGAAAAATCCCTGGAGGGGAGGGCCGTCGGGAACGAAGATAGAACGCGGGCATTCGGATCGACGACGCGGGAATGGGAGGGGCAACTAACCGGGGAGTTTAATTATTAATAACAGCGCGAGTACAGGACGGTAGACAAAGTTGCCCGTGGCGAGACTGGGGGAATCCGGCATTAAATTTCTTATTGACACAGGAACCACAAATTCTTTAATCAGCAGAAGGGCGGCTGAAAAACTGGGAATCTGGACGGAACGGGAAAGATGCGTTTGTGCGGTATCAATGATTACTGGCAGAGGCCAGACATTGGGAGAGACCCTCTTTGACCTCAAGGAACTTACAGGACGTGAATCGCGGATTACTATACATATGATTCCGGAGATGAGGCTGGGTTATGACCTAATAATCGGGTGCGACGTTTTAAAACGCGCGGCCTTTATGATGAAGACTAGGAATGAAACTTGGCGGTATAGAACAGGGGAGCGATACTACGAAGTAACGATGATAGGGAGCTGGGGCTGTAAATTGCATCAAAGAGTCGCTGGCGCACTTAGTCGGACAAAACGAGGAGTTATTTTATTTTACAAAACGAATTTCTAGAAACCACTGGGCGAACGGTGCATAGGATAAATCTGAAGTCAGAGGCTCCAGTTTACGTTAAAAATCGGCGTTACCCACAGTCCATGAGAGATATTATCGGGAAACAATTCGAAGAACTTCTTAAGCAGGCATTATCGGGCAAAGTAATTCCCCCCTTAATAGCCCTATGTGGTTGGTAGAAAAGAAGCAGTGCTCGTGAGAACGCCCGTGGGGTCAGACGGTTTTTAGGTATGATAAACGATTACCGAAAGTTTATACCCGGAATAGCGGAGCTCACTCAGCCGTTGACCGAGATATTGAAATAAGGGAGACGATTCTAATTAGGACCGGGCTAGCTAGCATACCGGGCATCAAGAAATACCGAGAGATTTTGACTACTCGTCGACTACTAGTAGCTTTCTCCGACTTATTCAAAATCACCACGGATGCGAGCGAGGTAGCTATCGGGGCCGTGCTTTCTCAAAATTTCTAAGGCGGCGAGAAAGCCATAGCATAGGTGGGGCGGAAATTAAATGAAGCCGAACAACGTTACAGTGCTATTGAGCGCGAATTTTTGGCAGTAGTATGGGCCGTGGAATACTTCCGATCATAGGTATATGGAAGACGGTTCGAGTTACCGACTGATCATAAGCCCTTATTACATCTCGGAACTCTTAAAGAATCTTCAGCACGGGTATCACGGTGGAAAGAACGGCTGGCGGTTTACGATTTCCATGTAATACATAAAAAGGGTGTCGACAATGTGGTCGCCGATTGGCTATCGCGGGATTTAGTAGTGAACGCGATCGAGGAGGAGGAAGCCTCGGCGGATCCATTTGCGTTGCGGTATTTACGTGAGTGGGCTGAAAGCGGACCGGAGATTCCTTTTGTCCAGAGTGAGGCCGAGGAAATTGCAACCCCGACGGACAGACCCGCAGAACTACCCGAAGTAGACGAGATAATTAATGATAAAAGATCATTATAAAATCTAAACAGGACCCCGGAATAGAAACCAAGACGAGCGATAGAACGCATACTTGGGAAATTCAGCCACCCAGGCAGGAATTGCTATACTTATGTGGGTAACCGGGTGATTGCAGAGAAATTGAAGAGGCTATGGCGACAAGAAAGGATAAGAATGGGATACTCGCTAGTTTAATGTTTACGGAAGATAGAAACGATCACGGAACCGATGGTACAACAGAACCTCGTTACCGTACATCACTCCGGAAAAACGAATCACTGTGGAATGGAGGAATCCCTTCGCGCGTTAAAATTACTCTGTTATTAAAAGCCGTGGGTAGCACAGTAGGGGATTGTATAGCAAGGTTTGCCAGCTGGCGAAGTACGACCGACAACCTCCGGTAGCCGAACAAGTAGTCACCATTACCGCGACAGAATCCCTACGAGCCATAATGGTAGATGTGTATTCCAGCGAGGGACAATCCTGGTTAACGGCGGTAGACCCGTTCAGTAAACTTGCGATGGCCTATGCTATTGAGACAAACACCACCTGTGGTAGTTTGGGAAGGGGTATTGCATTGGTGCGCATTTTACGGTGTTCCGGACGAAATGGTCTCAGATTGTGGCAGAGAGTTCGATAACTCCCTAATTCGAGACGAGAGCAAAATATTAGGCATTAATTGGTGATTGAACACCCCACATCACATTAAGGGTAGGAGCGCCGTGGAACGGCCTTAGGGGAACGCCTGCGCCTTTTTAAGTTAGGTCGTAATCTCGATCCATTCGATGCAATGCCACGTGCTGTCATAGCCTACAACAATACAATTTATGCAGCGACTGGACTATCGCCAGTCGAAATTGTTTTCGGACAGCGACGACGTGATAGAGGGGACCTCATCACGGCTAACAATAACGATCTTAGGACTAAGATGTATCAAGCAAGGGTAGGGCAGCAAACAACATGAGCAATAGTACGAGAGAAATTAATTCGAGAAAAACAAACCCGGGTGGCTAAGGCAAATAACTGACCCATAGTTCATAGAAAGGGTCCGTTAGCGCTGGGAACAATAGTGTACAGGCCATTGCGAACCGCCAGCACTAAAACGGCCGCGCGATATGAAGGGCCGTATAAAGTCATTACGATACGGGAGAATAATCTATTTACCATCAGGGACGTGAATTACCCGTTTCGGTCACGTACGGCACACCTTGAAGAGCTTCGGGTTCCGCAGATCATGCCAGCCATAAAGCGAGCCGGACGGCGGCGCCCAGCCTGGACCATCTCACGGCTAGGAAGTTTTTCTTTTTCTTTCCTCTTTCTTTCTTTCATACTTTTTCTTTCATACTTTCTTTCTTTTGTTGTGTTTTTCAGCAATAATGATTAACTTGCAATCGATATAATTATGCAAGTAGAGTGTTAATTTTTTTTTTCCTTTTCATTTGCATAGATAATTTCCATTTGTATTATCTAGATTAAGTGTTTTTTTTTTGTATATACAGGTTAAGTTATTGTATCTTAGGTTGTCTGTATTTTATTTCGTTTTAAGATCTTAGTATAAGTATGTTTAAGCAAGTGAATCTTCTATTTTTTTTTTTTTTTTTTTTGAAAGTGTATGAACTTATGTTTTTAACATTTATTTTTTTATTTATAAGTTCCTACATAGGAAGGAACTGGAGGGAGGGAGGGAGTTAGCTGTGTATAAGCTGTAAATATCAATAGGAACTATGTTACTATTAGGATTAAGAAACTTTTGTATATGAAAAAAAAATTGTCTTTATATATACTGGATGAATTTAATAATAAAGTTAGTTGGTCTTGAATCTGCGTACTGTTACTCTGCCCAACTCCCTCCCCTTTTTAGTTCATTAATTCAGTCTAATCATAAGTTTTATATATATACATATATACATATATATATATATATATATATATATATATATATATATATATATACATACATACAATGAACTTACTAAGGCGATCACTGCCATATCCGGTTCTAGACCAAATCCTGCATCGTAGTTCAAATCCCGAATGATCTATAAACATAATTAAGTCAATGATAAACATGGTAAAAACATTGTTAACAAAATTTTATTCGAGTCTCATATGATGGATTGAAAAGTCAATCGTGATAAATCTTTAGTCGTCTATAAATTGCAAAATTCATAATGTTAAAGAATATTAAAGAGTGACATATTTTTAGAAAGATTACAGAATAAGGAGGATTTCAAGTTGAAGACAATTTTTCACTCCGAACCCCACTTACGTAACCTAATGAAAAAAACAGGTTAGCTGGATGTTCATAAGAAGAGTTCTATTCAGTGCTTCAGAGATAGTGTTACCCAAATGCGAGATCGAGACGAGTCTTGGTCATGGCGCAAGAGTCTCGCAACAGTCTTGCAGTTATTTATTAGCTTAATGCTATATAGATATAACTGTAATTTTTACTTTCACTTAGGTATATATGTAATATATAGCAAGGATAAGTATTGCGATCGTGAACATTTTTGAATATGAGTTTTCAATGAAAATACACGTATTGGATTACCCCGAGTCTAAATAACCAAGTCCCGAAAAATGGTCTGTGTGTTTGTATGTTTGCACTCTAGCTCAAAAACGAGAATTCGTACGAAACTGGTATTACGTATTTAAGATAGGTATATGCTTCAGATGAGACAGCAACTTTTTCCTCAAAATCGGCTTACAGGAAGTGCCACTTTATATCAACGGTGAAACACATTTTACAATATTCTCAAAAACGGCACTAACGATTTTGATTAAACTCGGTTATATCATTATATAATTAAGTGGTCTTTAATATCATTTAGGTCTTATCCCTGTTGATGTAACTTTATAGGGCTTAAATGCCTAATGTTCATATGCGTCTTCCTCTAAAGTAACTTTAATATGGTTACTTTTAAATAGTTAACTATCTCACATTATTTAGACTTACGAAAAAATGCTAAGTATAACTTTTGAAAGAATTTGATAATTCAATAAAGAAGAAGAATAAAAATGCTTATCCAGGTCGAAAATCAATATCCGAAAATAAAGTCTAAAGGTAATAAAGTCTAAAAACAATATCTAATATAGAAAGTTGTAGAAGGTAACGGAGAGAGGCAAAAAATTATAAATAATAATTTTTGAAAACTAATAATGTTTAACGTGAATCACATGTTTTCAAGGAAATCAAATGACATTTACTAATTAAATGTAAACTTTTAAAATATTTTTAAGTTTGAAAAATCTGGTGAGCGCAACACACAACTTTCACTTACTCTTTGAACTTTGAATAAAAATTATTTTCTGGCCATGTTAGGCTATTATAAAATGTTTTAAATTTCATTTTAAACTGAGCTAAAGCTAAAAAAATACAAATGCTATTAAAATAACAAAAGTCCTATTTATTATATCACTGGTTGATCATGGATTGTACGATTCGTTGATTATGGATTGTTCGATCCATTGATTATGGATTGTACGACTATAAGTCATTAAACTGTTATTTTCCATTGCAAAGTTTATTAAAACGGAATTAAGAGATTTGCAGTGTCTGTCATAGACAGGTCAAAAGTTGTCACACTAATTGTAAGTGGATTCTGTTGGAATATCGCAAAAAGAAAAATTATCAAACTATTCACTAATTTAATTTTCTAAAAGGTTACATGATGATTTTTCGGAATAAACGGACGATAGATATCTAAATATTTAATATTATGAGATCTAGAGTTATTAAACTACATTTAGGGCTATAAACGTATCTATGAAATATTACTTTCACTTACGTATATATGTAATAAGTGTAAGTATTACAATAAATAGTAAGTGTAAGTATTGCGATCGAGAAAATTTTTGAATCTGAGTTTTCGAAGGATTTATACGTTTTGAGGTACCCTGAGTCGAAATGACCAAGTCCCGAAAAATGGTCTGTGTGTTTGTATGTTAGCAGTCTAGCTCAAAAACGAAAAGTCCTATGAAAATGATATCACGTATTTAAGATAGGTATATGCCTTAGTTGTGACGGCAACTTTTTCCTTAAAATCGGCTAACCGGAAGTGCCACTTTATATCAACGCTGAAACACATTTTCACAGTTTTCTAAAAAACGGCTCTAACGATTTTGATTACACTCGGTGTATCATTGTATAATTAAGTGGTCTTTAATATAAATTAGGTCTTATCCCCATTGATGTCACTTTACAGGGCTTTAATGCCCAATGTTCATATACGTCTACCTCTAAAGTACCTTTAATATGGTTTATTTTAAAAAGATAATTATTTCACATTATTCAGAGTTACGAAAAAATGCTAAATATAACTTTTGAAAGAATTTGATAAGTTAATAAAGGAGAAAAAAAATAAAAATGCAGAAAAACGTAGCTATAGACTGTAGCGCCTAAACGAATGTACCGATTTCATTGAAACTTCGCTAAAGTCATTTTCTCGACACCCTTCAAATTTATCTGTATAACATTCATCAGCGAAAAGAAGCTGGAAAAAAAGTTACGAGGGATTGAGAATACCTGGGAGGGATACCTGGCGTTTGAGAATTTAAAGAGAAAAAAGTAATTTTTTTTATTTTGGGAAAGTGTTTATTATGCTGTGTCTATTGTTTAATATGGTTTATTGTTGATAATTTGTAAGAGTATTGTAATTTATCTATATAACATTCATCAGCGAAAAGAAGGTGGAAAAAAAGTTACGAGGGATTGTAAAATTAAATTCCGAATAACTCAAAAAGTATACACTTTTTTGGGAAAGTTATTCCAAAATATTGTCATATAACTTTTTATAAAACTAAATTAGTGAATAATTCGATAGATCTTCCCTTTGAGATATTCCACTACCATTTCATTGTACTTGTGTGAAAAAAGAAGTGAAATCCAAAAATATTTCATAGATACGTTTATAATCCTAAATATATTTACTGTAGTTTAATAACTCTAGATCTCATAATATATTTAAATATTTAGATATCTATCGTCCGTTTATTCCGAAAAATCATCATGTAACCTTTTAGAAAATTAAATTAGTGAATAGTTTGATAATTTTTCTTTTTGCGATATTCCAACAGAATCCACTTACAATTAGTGTGACAACTTTTGACCTGTCTATGACAGACACTGCAAATCTCTTAATTCCGTTTTAATAAACTTTGCAATGTAAAATAACAGTTTAATGACTTATAGTCGTACAATCCATAATCAATGGATCGAACAATCCATAATCAACGAATCGTAAAATCCATAATCAACCGGTGATATAATAATTAGGACTTTCGTTATTTTAATAGCATTTGTGTTTTTTTAGCTTTAGTTCAGTTTAAAATGCAATTTAAAACATTTTATAATAGCCTAACATGGCCAGAAAATAATTTTTATTCAAAGTTCAAAGAGTAAGTTGCGAGCACCAGATTTTTTTTTTGTATTTCACTTCTTTTTTCACACAAGTACAATGAAATGGTAGTGGAATATCACAAAGAGAAGATCTATCGAATTATTCACTAATTTAATTTTCTAAAAAGTTATATGACAATATTTTGGAATTAACTTTAATACCTAATTATTTATAGAAAAATACTTTATTAAAAGTAATGCTGCCCTATTACATAGGGTTGCTTCATACTTATCAATCCATACGGCCATTAATTTTATATTATATTTTTCTTTTTTTTTTCTCCCCCTTCATAACAATACTCTTACAAATTATCAACAATAAACCATATTAAACAATAGACATAGCATAATAAACACTTTCCCAAAATAAAAAAAAATTTCTTTTTTCTCTTTAAATTCTCAAACGCCAGGTATCCCTCCCAGGTATTCTCAATCCCTCGTAACTTTTTTTCCAGCTTCTTTTCGCTGATGAATGTTATACAGATAAATTTGAAGGGTGTCGAGAAAATGACTTTAGCGAAGTTTCAATGAAATCGGTACATTCGTTTAGGCGCTACAGTCTATAGCTACGTTTTTCTGCATTTTTATTTTTTTTCTCCTTTATTAACTTATCAAATTCTTTCAAAAGTTATATTTAGCATTTTTTCGTAACTCTGAATAATGTGAAATAATTATCTTTTTAAAATAAACCATATTAAAGGTACTTTAGAGGTAGACGTATATGAACATTGGGCATTAAAGCCCTGTAAAGTGACATCAATGGGGATAAGACCTAATTTATATTAAAGACCACTTAATTATACAATGATACACCGAGTGTAATCAAAATCGTTAGAGCCGTTTTTTAGAAAACTGTGAAAATGTGTTTCAGCGTTGATATAAAGTGGCACTTCCGGTTAGCCGATTTTAAGGAAAAAGTTGCCGTCACAACTAAGGCATATACGTATCTTAAATACGTGATATCAGTTTCATAGGACTTTTCGTTTTCGAGCTAGACTGCTAACATACAAACACACAGACACACAGACCATTTTTCGGGACTTGGTCATTTCGACTCAGGTTACCTCAAAGCGTATAAATCCGTCGAAAACTCAGATTCAAAAATTTTCTCGATCGCAATACTTACACTTACTATATATTACATATATACGTAAGTGAAAGTAAAAAGTCCACCTAATCAAGGCAATGCCATTGTTTAAAAAACTATTTCATTGTACTTGTGTGAAATAAGTAAAATATAATGTCATTTTATGGATGTATAAAGCATATGTTTATAGCCTTAAGCAAACCCTACACGGTAATTCATGAATGAACGTCACAAGAAGTTCCAAGATTGCCCGCTATCGCTTTGATCATGAATACCCTTACACGTTCAATCATTGCTGATCATTACTTATCCTTGCTGATTTAGGTTAGATCGTTGCTGACCAATTTAGCGCAGTTGTAAACAAAGAAACAGCATAGATATGCTTATTTATACATTGTCATTTATAATATTGGGCATCAAGAGAAAAATGGAGATATAATAATTACTTCCTAGTGCCTGAAAATCGTTTAGCCCAAAGTTAGAAAAATATAAGTCAACTACATACAAAAATCTAGGAAAAGTATTGCGAAAATAATCAATTAGAAAAAGAAATGGAAAAATTAATGGCAAATAAACACAACAATTAAAGATTTTTTTTCTATAAGTAAATTGTGAAGTTTCCACTTTTTTCCTCTCCAATTTATTGCCTACTTGACTATTTAAAGAAAAAATAGTTGAAAATGGTTAATAATAATATAGACTAGGGATATAAACAACTATTTACTTTTATGAAATTATTTACTTAATAACGAGACCTAGGTAAACTAACCTATCTAGTAGTTAGGTTAGTCTCATAGAAAATCGTTTTTACAAAAGTTAGTAAAATATAAGTCTACTACTTTCAAAAATTGTGGAAAGGTATTGCGAAAATAACAAATTTGTTGAGGAAAATGGAAAAAGAACTGATAAATATACACAACGTTAAAGTTTTTTTTTCCTTAAAAGTAAATTGTTATAATGGTTGTGAGGCCTAGGTAACCTAACCTATCCAGTCTTTTTATCCAGTTTTTTTTTCCTTAAAAGTAAATTGTTATAATGGTTGTGAGGCCTAGGTAACCTAACCTATCCAGCAGTATGGTTAGTCTCCCCACTACTTTTACCTCAGTCCCCCCTCCACTTCTCGTGAATGAACCTTTGGTTTCCGGATATTCGGAAATCCGCAGCGCACCACCATCAGTACTTCATTCACTACCTTATACGACAATTCGGAACTTCATTAGTGCAATTCCGATTGACCGTGTAGGGTCCCCTTTAAATATATTTACGGTAGTTTAATAATTCTAGATCTGATATTATATTAAAATAATTAGGTATCAACGTCCGTTTATTCCGAGATATTGTCACGTAACTTTTTAGAAAATTAAATTAGTGAATACTTTGATGAAGAGAAGGATGGTTGGGGTGATCAGTCAGAAATAAAAATTTTATTTTTTATTTCTGACTGATCACCCCAACCATCCTTCTCTTTATTATTCACGAAAATCAACCATCAACCCACAATAATGAATAATTTGATGATTCTTCGCATTGTGATATTCCAACAGTATCCACTACTCTTTCATTGTACTTCTGTGAAGAAGTGAATTATAAAAATATTTCATGGACACGTTTATAACCTTAAATATATTTACTGTAATTTAATAACTCTAGATCTGATATTATATTTAAATATTTAGGTATCTATCGTCTGTTTATTACAAAAAATCATCATGTAACCTTTTAGAAAATTAAATTTGAGAATAGTTTGAAAAAATCTGGAAAGCAATCAAACAAATATTGCTGGGAGCAGCAGAGGCTTGTGGAATAATCAATGTTGGTCAAATATTAAAAAGAACAGCCTGGTGATACGAAGGGGAGATAAGTAAAATCAGACAAAAGAAGGAATTATGGAAACGGTATCTGCAGACAAAAAACATGGAAGACTATTAAAGATACAAGAAACAGCGAAAAAGAGCAAAGGAAAAAATCCTGCAGTCGAAGAGAAAAACTTGGGAAGGTTTCGGAAATAAGGTAGAGGAAGATGCAAAAGGAGCCCATTATAAAACACATACATGATAAGGAAGGTATTATTTTAACAAATACTAATAAAATAATGAATAGATGGGCGGAATATTTTGAGAAGGTGCTGAATGATGATACGGGTAGTTTGTCAGTGCTAGAACAAAATATCAATAGAGATGTCACTTGGGATGAGGATGAGGAAGATTTCATAGGAGAGGAAGAAATAGCATATGCAATTGACAGCATGAAAATGGGCAAATCACCAGGAATAGACGGTATTATCCCCGAAATGCTGCAGTATATGGGAGCAATACATAATAAAAAGACAACCCAAGGAATAAGGCAGGACTGTAGTCTAAGCCCTTTATTGTTTATAATAGTGCTCAATATGGCACTGAAGAGAGCTAAGGAAAGAATGAGACCTTTTAGGTTGGGCCACAGAGAGCTACAACCAGTTCATCTCACCCTTCTGGCATATGCCGAAGATATCGTGGTATTCGGGAACGACGGCAGAAACCTCCTATACAACCTCCGAATTCTGCAGGAAGAATTAGAACTGTTATAGAAGATGGAAATAAACAGCCACAAAACAAAAATAATGAGAATAGGAAGAGGAGAAGAGAGGGGAGACCGAGTACTTCTATTGAAGGGGAAGGAACTCGATTTTAAGTATCTGGGAGCCCATCTAAATGAGAACGGTTGGATAGATGGCGAAATCAGGGAAAGAATAAGACTGGCCAGCAAATGCTTCCATTCACTAAAAACAGGCTTCTTAGCGAAGAGAGAAGTATCAAAAAATGTCAAGATGATGGTGTATAAAAATACATTTGTTCCCGTACTGACCTACGGAAGTGAATTCTGGAATATAACCTCAAAACATAAAAGCAATATCTAATGATGCTTCTCCTGTTTCTGAGGAGAATAGAGGAGAAAACTAGGAGGGACTAAATCAGGAATACAACGATAAGAAGCAATTTGGGAATAAAACCAGCAGAAAACACAATTGAGACAAAAAGGTAACGCTGGTTTTGCCATGTCAAAAGAATGCAGGAGGGAAGAATGGCCAAAACTACATATGAAGTAAAAGCGGAAGGAAGAATGCCAATAGGAAGGCCCAAAAAGACCTGGGAAGGTTCAGTCAGAGAGGATTTCGATAGGAGAGGAATGAACTGGAATAGACGCAGTCAGCTGGAGCAAGAACGAGATAAATGAATCAGGCTCAGAAACCAGTAAAAACACAGGAAACAGGAGCCAAACTATTCTTCAAATTTGAAGCTTTAACGACTACTCAAACACCGGTGCAACCAACTCCTAAACATTCCTTTTTCCCACCTCGCGCATCATTTGCGTTAAGACCAAAGCCTCAAGACAGGTTTATAACTCGTTCTGTGATAACGGCTATGGTCCACCCTTCCCCAACACCCTCTCCTCCATCCACTTCTATACTTCAATCACCTAGTTCCAAATTTTTTGCCTCCGTTTTGTCTTCATGCAAAGACCAACCTGGAGGTGATATGGAACTTATTGATGTAGATCCACCAGATATAGTTGACGTATATCTTCTTTTTTTTCGGTTGGCTCTACAGACCTTGTACTTTGGCGGCCTGAACCAGCCTTCTCCACCTCTGCCTATCTTGGGCTACTGCTTTCCAGCTTGCGACATGAAGCTCAGCCGCATCTTTGTTTATCCTATCTATCCATCTGGTTTTTGGTCTCCCACCTGGTCTCTTGCCTACTACTCTGGCATTCATTGTCGTATAGAAGCGTCTTGATGGATTACTACGAGCTACATGCCATGCCCATCTTAACCTTCTTACCTTCATGTCATGAGATATTGACTGACCCGTTTCTTTTAGCAGTTCTTTATTGTTCCTTCTCCTCCATGTGTCAAGGTTCTGGTCCCATATAGGTCCTGTTATCCTACGTAGAACTTTTCTTTCGAATCTCTCAATTCTGGCTTCCAATGTGCCGGTTAGAGCCCAGATTTCACAACCGTACAGGAGAACTGGCTTAATAACGGCATTGTACACCCGTATTTTGAGATTTCTGAAGATTTTTCTGGATTTCAGTACCTTTGAAAGAGAGAAGAAAGATCTGTTTGCACTTGTTATTCTCTGGTCTATCTGTGTTAGTTGATCATTTATTGAGGTTATTGTGGAACCGAGGTATTTGAATCTGTCTACTTTCGGGAATGGCTTAGAAGCCACACAGATCATGTTATTAGGGAGGATGTTTCGGCTATCATGTATTTTGTTTTATCTAAATTGACCTGTAGTCCGATTTGCTCTGCTTCTTTTAATAAAGTCCAAGCGAATCTGTCAATATCCTCTTGATTACTTCCGAGGACAGCTATATCATCGGCATATGCTATGATTTTATGTTTCATTCCAACGTGCACCCCTCCATCTTCGCGTAATGTTATTCTTATTACTTTCTCTCGTGCTAAGTTGAACAGCATCGGCGAGAGTCCATCTCCCTGCTTCAAACCCGTTCGAACTTCAAAGGCTTCAGATAAGTCTCCTTGTATTAGTACCCGACATTTGGGATCATTTGTACACGCCTTCGTCAACCTCACTAATTTCCCGGGAACACCCAGCTCAGTCATGATCTTCCAGAGACAATATCTATCAACGGAGTCATAGGCTGATTTGAAGTCGACAAATGATGCGTGTACGTCCTGATCTACTTCCCATCGTTTTTCAAGTACTTGTATCAGTATGAATATCTGATCTAGCGTACACCTCTCTCTCCTAAATCCTGTTTGATGGTCGCCTATTATGTTTTCATAATACGGATATATCCGATTTAGAAGAATATTAGTCATTATTTTATAGGCGACCGGAAGAAGTGCTGTGCCTCTGTAATTGCCACATTCATACCTGGAGCCCTTGAAGGATAGGACAGATCAACCCTATGTTCCATGCTTCTGGTATCCGTTCCTTGTCCCATATCTTCTGGATTAGATCTAATAACTTGGCTCTGAGTTCTTCTCCCATATCCTTGAACAATTCTGATGGTAGGTTATCTATCCCTAGAGCTTTTATTCTTTTAAGCCTGCCTATAGCCATTTCCATATCCAGAATATCTGGTTTTTAAACCTCAAGTGGGTCGATGTCTTCACTGTTGTCCATATCTTCTTCGTTAGTGAGGTGCCCTTGATTAAGCAGCTGTTGGAAGTGTTCCTTCCAGATGCTTAGTATCTTTTTTTTTGATGCCGTCAATTTGCCATCTTTCCCTCGCATTTGTATACTTCTCGCTTTATATCCTACCCGTTCTTTCCTGATATCTGCGAAGAATTCGTATATATTTCCAGCCTGCCAGTTTTCCTCAATAGTTTGTAATCTTTCTTTGAGGAATTCTCTTTTGGCTGTTCTTATTATTTTGTTTGTCTTTTTCCTGGCGGCTGTGTATTTTTCCAGCATAGCTTGATCAGTTTGTATGCAGAGGACTTTTCTTCTTTCATCCACTGCCTATTGGCAAGCTTCTGTAAACCATTTCTTGCCTTTTTTTTTCCTGAATCCCTATAACTTCGTTAGCTGTTTGTTTTAGCTGACGGATATATGGAAGTGAAATATAAAAAAGAAAAATGAGAAAAGAAATGTCTATAAATAAAAGTAAAAATAATTAACATGATTAGGTATTCTTCATATTATTTTTGTATCTACCAGTTTTTTCTTAATCTGCTTTTGATTATTATTTCTTTTTTCTTATTTTTTACGAGTATTCATTTTCTCCAACTTGTTGTATCAAATTTTTTTCATGGGCTTTCCTTTTTCTTCAATTTTTCTTAATCATTCTGATCTGCAGCTATAGAACGCTATTCTTTTCATGGGTTTATATACTCTTCTTCTTATCAACATGGATCATTTACAACTCATACAATGGAATTTCAATGGTCTTCTTCTGCACCTCAACGACCTACAAATGCTAATTAATTAAACCAGCCTGATATCCTCGATCTTCAAGAAACGCACCTTAAACTCGATAATATAATACTTTACTCTTAAAAAATTTAACTATCATAGATTTGACAACACTACTGGAGCTAGGTCCTGTGGAGGCGTCATTATATTTATTTCGAACCAACTACCATTCCAAAAAATTGATCTACACACTAATCTCAAAGCCATTGCTGTAAGAATTCATGGTGATATTCCGTTTACAGTATGTAATGTCTGTCTACCACAGCAAAACCCAATCTCTGAAGAACAGTTAAATGCAAATTTCTCCCAGCCTTCAGCCCCTGTACTTGTTCTTGGTGAGCTTAATGCTTACAATTCACGCTGGGGTTCCAGCAGGACTGACAAGCGAGGTAAATCAATAGAAATGTTTTTAGAAAAAAATCACTTACACCTCCTCAATAGCGAAGAACCAACCTACCCGAGCCCTACACATGGAAGTTAGTCATCAATCGACCTTGCTTTCTGTTCCTTAGTATAGCTGCTGATACTTCCTAGGCAGTAATAATTGATCAGTATTGAATTGATCATTTCCCTATTTTGACAACAATTGCAGGCAAGAAACCTCACCACATCAAAAGATCACGCTGGAATCAAGATAAAGCTGACTAACAGAGATTCACTGACTTCGCGCAACTTGACTTTCCTCTACCAGACGAAGATTTCTGTTTGTTTCTAATATTAAATAAGCAGCAGAAACATATATCCCTTAAACGAAAACTCATCCCAAACGCCGTCCATTACCTTGGTTCAACTCTGCTATAATGTACCTTGGACTTCAAATATGCTATAAGAAATCGCAGAAAGGCCTATAGAAATTTCAAGAAAAATATGACTCTCCAAAATTGAATCAATTACAAAAAAGAAAAAGCTACATGCAAAATAATTATTAACGAATGTAAAAACACGTCATGGATACTATTTGTATCGTCAATGAAATCATATACTCATACTTCAATTATTTGGAAGAAAATACGGCCTATAAAAGATAAGCGGTTCTGTCCACTTATCCACCTTAATATCGAGGATAGAATAGTGAGCGATGAAACGTATCTAGCAAATAAATTCGCTAGTCACTTTTCCTCTAATGAATTATCTTTCGAGCAAGAATTTATAGCCAACAAAAACCATATAGAAGAACAGTCACTTGAATTCGCGTCTCAAGATAATAACATTTACAACATTCCTTTTACCATGCTCGAACTCAATACAACACTCCAAACGCTAAAAGGGAAATCTCCATGGCCAGACGAATTGACGTACTACATGATCAAACATCTGTCGGAGAAATCCATAACCCAAGTACTCAATTTATTTAGTACTGTATTCACTGCTCTATGGAACGATCCCCATGTGCTACCTATTTTAAAAGCTGGAAAAACTTCTATATCCAGTTATCATCCAATCACTCTCACTAACAGCCTTAGTAAAATAATGGAAAATACGGCGAATATAAGGTGAGTTTGGACTCTAGAAAACAAAGGGTTGATGACCCTTAATAATTAATAATCTCCAATATGAATTTCGTAGGAATCGCTCAACAATGGACAACTTGATTAGATTGGCCACTACTGTTCAAGACGCACTTATTCATAAAAAAATACGCTATAGCAATATTTTTTGACATTTACAAAGCGTTGGACACAGTTATGACATGATATGTTAAAAACACTAAAAGAATGGAGCATAAGGGGTTGCATTCGGGATAGTCAATCAGATAGAATGACATGTGTCAATGGTGGTCCGCAAGGTTCAGTTTTAAGTCCGACCCTTGTTCCATTGCAGTTTCATATTTAACTGAATGTTTGGCGCAAGATATTGATGTATATCTATTCGCTGATGATTTTTCAATTGTCTGCTGTTCCACAGATCTTAAGTATATACAAAATCAGTTACAACATGTTGTAGACAGTCTTCAAACATGGTCTCGTAGAACTGGACTTCTATTCTCCGTAGATAAAGTTGAAAGCTGTCATCTAACAAGTACTGAAATCATTCAGCCAATAAGAGAATGCATCTGGGTTAAATGACAAAATCTGTGGAATCAGCAAATGACAAATAAACTTAGACTGGTCGATTCAACAGTGAAGAAGTGGATCCATACAGTCCAGAAGAGATGAAGTGAAATTTACTCGCTTACGTATTGGACATCCGCCTCATTCAAGGCTGTCTAATGACAAAACAGCCAACTCAAAACTGTCAGGACAGTCAAACAACGCTCACAGTGAGGCACATATTTGAAAACAGTCCGAAATATAACAGGAAAATGGCCAACATAGGCATACCTTAATCCCTCGTCAAGGTTCTCATTACCTGAACAACGTAACTATAATTTTAAAAGAGATGGGACTTTACAGTAATGTCTAAAACTCTGTCAAGTAGACGGAAAATTCATGAAAACGGGTGATGATAACCACAGAAGTTTTTTGCCCTTTAGACCAAAATAAAAAATAAAAAAACCACTGTAGAAGAACAATATAAATATTGATATGTATCGACACCTCACTAAATAAAAGAGAAAACATAAACAAATAACAGAGGCCCTATAAAAAAGTGGTTGGTCTTTAAAAAAATACGATAACTTATTTTTCAACTAAGCAATCGTTCACCAGAGCACAGTGGGACGAATGACCAATCTAGGAGAAAAAGAATTGATGGTAAAATTTTTCAAATCCGTCATAAGTAAATACAACAGGAATCTGAATTTGGAAGAGAATTATAAGTTTTTTTATGTCAGCGGTGCCCAAAGATGAATACAGCAGCCTAAACAATTTCTCATTTGAATGATATTTCGATCAATCATTGTCTTATCTTTCATTTCGACTAGAAGTTTCATGGCCTCTACTGCAGTTTAGTTTTCAGTTCGCTCTGTGATTATTACTTTGCTATGTGCTTATTAGTCAAAACTCTGTGTTAATAATTGATTAACAGTGACATTATAAACAATTGAACATTTTTAAGTTCACGAATAAAGAGGTGAGTTACAATTTATTAGCAATGAAGTGATAAATTAGTGCTCGTTTGAATAGCCTATGTGGCTGTTAATTCCCTTGCCGTTTTTATCTTATTTACTTTAAGTTCCCGGCCAAGGTTTGTACATTAGCTCGTTTCCGTCAGCTGGTCTCAGTTCGAAACCAAAGACTTGTAGAACTCCTTTTTCTTTTTTTTTTTTTTTTCTTTTTCTTCTTCAAGAGACAGTTTATTTAATTTTTTTCCCTTGTTTATTTATTCTCAGAAATGTTTTGTTTTATTTCTGTTTCTGAGTTTGTATTTTTTTTCTTTTTAATAGATTGTAAATTCTTATCTTGTAGTTTTAATATTTAGGTATATATATATATATATATATATATATATATATATATATTTTTTTTTTTTCTTTCTTTTCTCTTCTTATCATAATGGAAGATATGAATTTGGACGAGAAATCTTCATGTGAAGATTCAGAGGACGAGACACCATTTTCCGAGGTTAGCGAAACCGATTCACAATATCTGAAAAGACGTCACAGAAACTCTGCCCCTGGATCAGGTGGCAATTCGCCTAACAAGAAGAAAAATAAATCAGCAAAATCTAAACAGACAGCTGAACAAAATAAATCTAAACAGCCTGCCGAGCAAAACAAATCACCACCCAGAACTAGAAGCAAATCAAACACCACAAAAACAGCTCCAACTGCACCAAATACCACAGCCAGCAATAATTTGGAACTTGGTAGTAACTCACCTAACAAGCCTCCGGTACCTCAAGGTTTTACTGACCCCGAGCCACCCCCTATTTTTGTCTCTAAAATTGAAAATTTTATATCATTCGTTCAAGAAATTGCCAATCTTATCGGACAAACCAGTTTCCGCTGTTTTTCTAGGGTTAATGACATTAAGATTAACACGAGCTCTAAAGAAAATTATAAAACTCTGATAAATTATTTTACAACTAAAAAATATGGATTTCATTGTTACCAACTGAGACAAAAAAGGCATATCGGGTGGTATTGAGAGGCTTGCACTCAATCACTCCCATATCCGTTATCAAATCTGATCTAGATGAAATAGGACATAACGTTAGGCATATGCGTGCTACATTCAACGCAAAAATATCCATTGCCACTGTTTTTCGTTGATTTGGAGAATGCAAGTAATAAAATTGACATATTTCAAGTTAAGAGGCTTGTGTATTCCACAGTAAAATTCGAAGAGCCTGGACAAAAACCTGTCATAGTTCAATGCACCAAGTGTCAAGACTTGGGACACACAAAGACCTATTGCCATCATCACCCGCTAAAATTGTGAACTCTAAGGTTTCTTTTGCCAAGCTACTTGGGGGTAGAGACCCGACTAATGTATGTGAGGCCCTGCCGCAAGAACAAACTCAACCCCAATCTCAATATCCTATCCCACCTAATGTACCTAATCAACAACAACCTCATCAACATCAAATCCAATATGTTCCTCCACCGCCTAATGCTACAGATCTAACCAGCTTATTGACATCCTTTCTTTCAGAATTTAAATCCCTTGTTACCCCACTCATATCACTTCTCACTAACCTAGTATCTCACCTTATCCCTCCTTTAAAAAATCCTTAAATGACTTCCATCAAACCCATATCCATTCTCCTTTGGAATGCGAATGGTGTTAGAAATCACATACACGAACTAACAGCCTTACTACAAGACAAGAACGTAGACGTAGCCCTAATAACGGAAACTCGGCTGACTAAAAAACAGCTCCTAAAAATACCACAATACATAACTTACCGTACCGACCATCCTGACGGTAGAGCACATGCCGGTACTGCAGTCATTGTGCACCAATCCCTCTCCCATCACCTACTCCCACTGCATACGCACGATTTCCTACAATCCACCGCAGTCGTAATCAAAACCTTCTCCTTTCCTATTACCGTTGCATCAGCGTATTGCCCTCCAAACCAACCCATCTCCAATATCCAATTTAGTTCCTTCCTCATTTCCGTAGGACATCATTTCATCTTGGGTGCAGACTTAAACGCCAAGCATCAACAATGGGGTTCAAGAACCACGAATTCTCGTGGTCGAACATTGCTGTCTGTACTCAATTCCCAAAATTTTACCCTTCTTCCACCCAACTCACCTACCTACTGGCCCACTGATCCTAACCGTAATCCCGATATCCTCGATTTCTTTATCCATAATGGTTTAGGTGCTCTCAACCATTCCGTTGCCCGTCTTGACGAGCTTACCTCAGACCACAGCCCATTAATACTCCAAGTATCACTAGCTCCTATTCCTAAACCCTCTCCTCCGTCCTTCATCAGAGGCCCAGTTAACTGGAAACTCTTTCATCAAATCCTCTCCGATAAAATTGACCTCAGAGTAACCCTGAAAACCTCTGAAGACCTGGACAATGCAGTACATTCCTTCACTACCAAAATTCAAGAAGCAGTCTGGACTGCTTCCTCCCCTGATCACTCCTCAAAAATCCTTAAGAAACATAATTTACCTCAACACCTCCTTGACCTAATCCACATAAAACGCCATGCCAGATTATTATGGCAACGTACCAGACATCCAGCCGACCGCCACTCCTACAATTATCACTGTAAAAAATTAAAACAAGAATTAGCCACCTTCAGATCCCAATCATTCAATTCCTAACTCACCACACTCTCTGCTCATGATAATTCCCTTTGGAATATCACCAGAAAAATCCTCAAATCCCATCATATTTCCCACCCTCTTCGACGAGATGATGGCTCCTGGGCAGCATCTGATGAAGATAAAGCCGAGGAATTTGCCAAACACCTTTCCTATACTTTCGCTCCTCATCCAGAATCCCATCCCAGCCACACAGTAAAAGTAGAAGAATCCCTCTCAATACCTATCCCACTCTCCTTACCACCTAAAGCTCCCTCTGAGGTCAAATACCTTTTACGGAAAATCACACCTCGCAAATCTCCTGGATATGACCCCACAGATCCTTCGACAACTTCCATCTAAAGCCATCATATTTCTTACATATATATACAATTGCATCCTACGAACTACCCACTTCCCTCTTTTATGGAAACATTCCACCATCGTCCTCTTCTTGAAACCAGGCAAACCTTCCAACAATACAGCATCCTATAGACCAATTAGCCTACTCCCAATCCTCTCAAAAATTTTTGAAAAAATCCTACTGAAACGAATCCTACCTATAATTGAATCCTATAACCTTCCTACTCATCAATTCGGATTTCGTTCCCAACATTCCACTGTCCAGCAAGGACTCCGAGTTGTTGACCATATATCCTCAACCCTAGAAAGCAAGCAGTATTGCTCGGGTGCATTTCTGGACATAGCGCAAGCTTTTGACCGGGTATGGCACGCCGGATTACTCTTCAAGCTTAAAATCCATCTACCACAGTCCTTATACCTAGTACTCCGATCCTATCTTTCCGACCGCTCCTTCCGAGTTCGCTGTGGCACCGAATTCTCCGACTGTTACTCAATTGAGGCTGGCGTTCCTCAAGGCAGCGTCTTGGGCCCCATCCTTTACATTCTCTTTACCGCTGATATTCCTGTCCATCCCGATACCCTCCTGGCAACTTTCGCTGATGACACTGCTATCCTTTCTTCCAACTCAGATCCTGAAACAGCGTCCGCAAACTTACAAAGGCACCTCTTCCTGATTGAACACTGGTGTAAGAAATGGCGCATTAAAGTAAATGAATCTAAATGTAAACACATTACCTTCACCCTTCGGCGTAATACCTGCCCACCAGTTTATTTTAACTCCATCCAGCTTCCTTTCTCAGATACAGTCCGGTATCTTGGCTTTCTCTTAGACAGACGACTAACATGGAATCCACATACTCGACTTAAAAGACAGGAACTTAACAGACGATATGGCCAGCTATATAGACTACTGAATAGAAAATCTAAACTTTCTGGTGAAAACAAATTACTGATCTACAAGACAATACTGAAACCCATCTGGACTTACGGACTAGAACTATGGGGAACAGCCAAATTTTCTAACATCAAACGCATTCAATCCTTTCAGTCTAAAGTCCTCCGTACAATAGTCAATGCTCCCTTCTATGTAACCAATAAAACCCTACACCATGACCTTAATATCCCATTTATTCTTGATCTTATCCCAGCCAAATTTTCCAAATTTCACCAGAACCTTTCTCATCACCCAAATCCCGTTGTACAATCCCTATCAAGCACCACCCATCCCTACAATCCCCTTCGTAGGTTAAAGCGGCAGTGGCCACGAGACCTTTTGTAAATATGGATATTTTGGAGTTCTAGCAATGGCCAGATTCTCCACTCAAGTCATGAGTGTCTGTGGCTGTAGCGCTCTTACTCATCCTCCGCTGGTTTAAAATACCAGTGAAGTGGCTGAGGGAGAGGCGTAGGGATCTCCTAAGCCTCCCTTTTCCCTCCACATGTGGAGGGGACAGGATTGGTTCGGAGATCACCTGGCAAATTGTAAATAATGTATGTTTTATATAAGGTGTTTGTTTTACTTTTATTTCTATTTTTATTTACTTATGTGTATATATATATTTTTTTTTTCTTTACTCTTTTGTTCTTTCTTCTTATTCTTTTGTTATTACTTTATTTATTTATATTTTTGTATATACGGTATGAATGCAATCTCTGAACTCTATTATAAGTGTCCTTAACTGTGACAAATTGTAATATTTCTGAATAAAGTGTTTTAATAATAATAATAATAATTGCCATCATCAGGTGAGGTGCGTTAGATGTGCCGGGCCACACGCATCTAACACTTGTCAGATATCTCGAGACCAGCCTCCTAAATGTGCTCTCTGTGGCGAAGACCATCCTGCAAGCTATAAAGGATGCATAGTCTATAAAAAATACTATAAGTTAAGAACTCATAACATAGCCTTCAAGTGCAGTCAACTAAATAAAGAAACTTACACCCAGCCACCAGAAATTGAAAATATTACTAATTTCCCCGAGTTGCCAAAACAAACTACCCATTCAACACAACAAGAACCAACTACTTCAACTGAAATCGTCCATCCTCATCAGGACTCTACCAAAACTAGCATCCATACCACCATCAAGAAGCAGCAGCCTCGACGCCAGGCGCCTCAGGCCTCCCAAGCTAAACCTCATACTCCCAATCCTCTCATATTTCATCCTCCGCGTCAGCAAATTTCCCCTCATCATCTACTTCTACGAGTCAAATTACCGCTACAACAATCGCACCCATCTCATCCTAATGTCCAGAAAAAAAACTCAGCACAAGTATCGTCGAATCCAGACCCACCTCGTACACAACAACGAATCCCATTCTCAGTTAACACTCCTTACCCGCCACCTGAACCTATCCTGAATCCACGTCACAAACAACATCCATCTGATCTAACTTCCATTCTATCATCCTTCCTATTGGACCTCCAAAACACCCATAAAATCTCTTATCACTCTACTAACCAGAATCCTGACCGAAATTCCGTTTAATTTTCCTCGATGAGCACAAAGCCCCTAACTATCCTTTTATGGAATGCTAACGGACTACACAACCACCGTGACAAACTTGACATATTTATTCATGACAATCACATTGATATAGCTCTACTGACTGAAACGCATTTCACAAAACGGACACAATTTCACATACGAGACTACATCACTTATAGATCTGACCATCCAGACAACACTACCCACGCCGGTTCTTGCATCCTTATACATAAATCTTTACCCCATTTCCTTATTCCTTCCACTCCAACTGACGCCATTCAATCAACTTCTGTAATCCTTTCAACTCGCCCTTTCCATTTCACAGTCTCAGCTGTATACTGTCCTCCTGATAATTCTGTAATACTCTCCGTATCTCCTTGATGCGTTGTTCCAATCTCTCGGATCGCGCTTTATTGCTGGAGGAGATTACAATGCTAAACACCAATGGTGGGGTTGTCGAACATCCAACTCCCGCGGTATCATCCTTTCCCGTCTCTCATCTTCTAATAGTTATTCAATCCTCTCGCCCATGAGTCCTACTTATTGGCCAACATTCCTCAAAAAACGTCCCGATATCCTGGATATATTTATCACCTCCCAGATTTCCTCCTCCCAAACTGTAATCAAATCCCTGGATGAAATTTCTTCAGACCATAGTACAGTTCTGCTTTCACTACATTCTGACTTTGCTCCTAAACCATCACCTCCCAAACTGATCAATGGACGAGTAAACTGGGACAAATTTCGTGATGATTTGGAAAACAAACTTGACCTCAAAATTCCGCTAAAGACAAAAGAAGACATTAATGGTGCCATAGAAAAACTGACATCAACAATAACAGACAGTATAAATAATAATACCTTTATCAATAAGATTAACAAACCACAAAATACTAACTTGCCACAGCATATTCGCATCTTATTAAAGGAAAAATGCAGAGCAAGATCGAAGTGGCATCGAACTAGATACCATATAAAGCGCATTACACTCAACTGACTAACAAACTGAAATCAGAAATTAGAAAATACAAAATTTACTAACTTTTGCTGAAAAACTTACACCTACCGAAAAATCACTATGGACGACCACTAAAAGGCTCCTGAAATTTAAAGACTGCAACCATCCACTACTCACTGAAGCCCAAACCTGGTCCAAATCCGACGAAGAAAAATCCGAAATATTTGCTGACCATCTCTTCAAAACCTTTAATCCACATCCCGATATTCTTAATCCAAATCACCTTAAATGTATTGAAGCAGAACTGCATATACCACTCCAAATGTCTCTTCTACCTAAAGCCTTTCATCCTTCAGAAATATCCAACATCATTCACAGGTTACCTTCCCGCAAAGCTCCTGGACACGACCTAATTACCTTTCAGATCCTAAAACTACTTCCTCGGAAAGCCATTCTATTCCTTACTTATATATATAATGCTGTACTCCGATCCACATATTTTCCCGACCCTTGGAAACTATCCATTACCAAAATGATACATAAATCAAAAAAACCACCAGAATACCCATCCTCTTACCGTCCTATCTCTCTTTTACCCATCATGGACAAAGTCCTGGAAAAACTCATAATAAAACGCCTGTAGCCAATTCTAGATTCTAATCACATAATCCCAGATCACCAGTTTGGATTGCGCAGATCCCATTCCACAATCCAGCAATGCCATCGTGTGGTGGATGTTGTCTCCTCTGCATTAGAGCGCGGAATGTACTGCACGGGAGCCTTTCTCGATGTAGAACAGGCTTTTGATCGAGTCTGGCACCCGGGACTACTTTACAAACTCCGTAAATTCCTACATCCTACCTACTTCCTCATTATCCGTTCCAATCTAACTGATAGATACTCAAAAGTCAATCACAATAATGCTTATTTATCCCTCTTTTCCAAGTCCGCTGGTGTTCCTCAAGGTAGTATCCTTGGTCCTATCCTTTACACAGTTTATACAGCTGAAATCCCAACCCATCCTAACACTGTTATTACCTCGTATGCCGATGACACATGTATCCTGTCCTATCCGTTAATAATGACCCAACCATTGCATCCCAAACTCTTCAATCACACATCACAAGCCTTGAAGAATGGTGTCAAAACTGGATGATTAAAATAAATTCTAATAAATCCCATCAAATCACCTTTACCCTTCGACGTAAACCTATGACCTCATGTCCCACAGTATCCTTTAATAATACCCCACTTATCCCTGTTGAACGAATCCGATACCTTGGACTTCACTTGGACAAACGTCTAACTTGGATTCCTCATACCAGACTGAAACGACAAGAAACCACTAGACGTTTCCGACTACTCCAACACTTACTAGACAAACGCTCTAAGCTTCCAGTTAATTACAAAAGACTTATATACATGACTACAATAAGACCTATTTGGACTTACGGAGTTGAGCTTTGGGGCTCCACTAAGCCATCGAATTCCTCTCGTATCCAATCCTTACAATCCAAAATCCTTCGGAAAATCCTCAATGCTCCTTACTTTGTCACCAATAAAATAATCCATAATGACCTTAATGTTCCTTATGTTTCCGATTTGGCCCAATCCAGATACCTAACCTTGCTTCCTCTTCTATTCCTGATAACCCTCCGAGGCGTCTGAAAAGAAGATGGCCTCGCGATCTCTTTGTTTTTAGAGTGCTACCAGTGGGTAGTTTCTCAACAAGTCATTTCATGTTATTATTTTCTGTTATCAAATTTACTTAATGTATTTAATTTTTTAATACAGTTGTAAATATCATGAATAAATAAAAAATAAAAAAATCTTTCATTTCAAATAGTTAATTTTTTTTACAACAAAAATTTTCATTTAATAAATATGGATGCCGAGTATTCAAGTGAGTTATTTGCCAAATTATAAGTTCATAATTTTCCCTATTAACTTATTTATTACGGTATGCTCTAAAATTACACTATTTTTTAAAATTTACTTTTATTTCCATTTTAATTTCAATTTATGTCTTCAATATATAAATTTCAAAGCAATCCATGAAGAATTTTCGGAGAATTTTTTTTGCGGCTTTGATAAAAAAACAAAACATTTACATTTTTATTTTTTTACACATATAAAATTATCGTAAGACAGAAGTACTATGCCAGGAACCTACGCGGGAGTGTACGCAACAACTACCGAAAGTTTCATGGCGATCGGATGAATGGTTTAGTAATGCATACATGACAAACAGAAAGACATACACTCATTTATATACATAGTAGCTTTACCCGGCCACGCGCTGCTGTGGCTTAGCCTGGCAAAATGGAAAGGAAAGAGAATAGAAAGCACAGATGAGTGGATTAATGCCAAAGGACATCTGTCATTTTTATAAAGTTGGGAAACAAATTTGTCTGTAAAATGACTTCAATTAAAACTAATGATTTTTTTTTTCATGCTTCAACTTGAACATTCTTAATCATCTGAGTGAATATGCCGTCATTCTTAATCATCAGAAACAGTCTGAGTTGAACTTATAAAACTAACACTGACTTTATCTCTGCTTTCTAAAAATGACAGAAATCCGTCCTTTGATATCAAGCCACTCATATATTTTCATATTATTTTTTTTTTATATTTAATGTATTGTTTAATGTTTAACTTTGTGTTGACCATTTTATGGCAAATAAAAATGTAAATTTTTGGTTGTTTAAAATCTTAAATCTCAGAAAGTTCTTCACCCATTGTCTTGAAATTTTGGCTTAACGTTGCATTTAAACACGCGCGTGGTTTAATATATCTACTATTATAAAATATAAGGTGAAACTATACATATTTATTAAAAACCCACCATCAGTTGGATGTAAAAGCGGTTCAAAATATTTTACGACACTGTTTCAATTTTAAAGATTTTCAAATATCAATCGTGGCAATGCATTGAAATTGTGCTATACCATTTATTATAGCGTGCATTTCGTGTGCATTACAGCTGCCTTCCACCTTTCTCAAAAAACTTCGCATACCCCTCCTAAGATAGTTGATTGCTTGCTTCTTCTTAGTAACAACTTGATTAAATGTAGAGTGGTAAAAATTGTAGTGGAAAAATAAACCATACTCATGAAAGAAATCCTACGATAAACAGCCCAACCTTATTCCAACATAATGTCAGAGAAAAGAATTTATAAAAAAATAAAATATACTGAAATTAATAAAAAACTGATTTCTAAAAAGAACATAAACGGTGATAAGTATTACTCAAGAGTTAAATCTTTTTAAATAATAGCAAATCAAATATTTGAAATGTATCATACTACTTCCAGAATACATTGGGGGGAAAATATAAAATGAATATAAAGAGTGTATAATAATATTGACCTACATAACGAGAATCATATCACTTCTTCAAATGATAATTTCAATTACTGTAGTATTTAACTCTAATGAGAGGAACAATGAGTATGTAAGATTTTCCAGATATTAATAATGAAGGAAAACAAAAAATTATAAAATTCAGTTAACGAAAAGTATGTTCCAACTGTGAAACAAAAAAAATACATAAATAAGAATTTCTAAACAGGTCAAACCTAAAATGTTCTCATAATATAGAAAAATAAATAAAAACATTAATAAAACAAACGCAACAAAAACATATACCTGAAGTTATAAAAAAGTAAAAACAAAATTGTACAAAGTAATGTAACATGTGTGTGCATGTCAAGCAAACATGTCCAAGTGTGATGGTGAGTTGATGACGACCTGCTGGCCAACGTCTCGTCGACATTCCCCTTGCCTGCAATAAACCAAATATATCTGATTTTCCCTGCAGACCTCTTTTGCCGGGCCAACTAGTACTAGTGTCTGTTGGTTACCGACAAAGCTTCGCTTAGGTAAATCTTGTGGGCGTCATTTTCTTGCCATCCGAGATGGCTTGTTGAAAAGTGAAACTTTTCGCCTCTGGAACAACTCAACCCTAAGCGACTGCCGGACGAACCTTACCACAAGGGGCCCGGGCGTATCGTCTTGCCTGGATCTCTGTTCTGCATAGTCTATATCCTCCACCTTTAAACTCAGGCCCAGGCCCGCCCCCACGCTCATCACCAGGCCCATCGGAGTCTCCCCAGATCTCACTGGGACTCCTCTTATTTCTAGTGATCTGGAAAGGTGCAATTGCTCCCTTTTATTGAGCCTGATTACGAGCTCCGAGACCCGAGAGTCGTGTTTTCCAGGACCAGTCAATCTTAGAATTTTGATTCTTCAGTAGTTACTCTATAGTGTCAGATTTCTTCGCATTCTCAAAAGTTATAGAGGCTTGTTTTTCGAGGGATAGTTTTAATTCTTTCACCTCGTTAGCATTGGCATCGAGGAAGAATTCTAATCCTTTGACCTCTTCTGTAAGATCTTTAATAGCAGTAAGTAACAGTTGTGACGTGGCGTCGGCAGTTTGTTGTTGTGGAGCCGATCTTTGGGGGCTAAAGCACTTATCTGTCGGTTGGATATTTTTCCAAGCCTTTTCACATTTTGGATATACCCAATTTTTTCGTGATGCCTTCAGTGCTTCAAATTCACTCTCATCTGTGTTTAAGAATTTTCCATAAAAAATGGCTTGACACGGTGTGATAATAATGCTATTGTTTTATCTTCTCTCTGTCTCTAACTATGGTCTGTCTGCAAATTAGGTATAAAATCATCTTGATAGGTGTTAAAAAAAAAAAAAAAAAATACGACAAAAAAAAAGTGACATGGTAAAAAATTGACTTAACACTAACATCGTCCCTGATTACACTGAGATATCCAGTGGCTAGTCTTATTTATGCGCTCCCCACTTCTATTCTTATCTAAAATGTCTACGACAGATACCTTAAGCCGTCTAAAACTGAGATTGTTTCCTTTCTTCTTCTGACATAAGACGCCGGTGAAGTGAAGAATCTATCCTGTCCGTGGATATAGATCGATTAATAATTGGTCCTAACCAAAAATTATGATAAAACTCCTTCTAAAAACTGTGAAACCGCTGATTACAAACTAATTGAACTTCTATCATACGCTCTGTACTGAGGTCTAGACCACAATGATTGGTAGATATCGGAAAATTCTGTTGCACAGGGTACTCGAAATGAGCGGTCAGAGAGGTAGGATCGAAGGATTAGGTATAAGGACTGAGGGAGATGGATTTTAAGCTTAAAGAGCAGCCCGTAGTGCCTTAAGTGGAGGTAGAATCATATGGTGGCAAATAGCTCAAAGTGTTCTATTACGTTCTCAAGTGATTGCAGTTAGTTTTTGTGTTGTTTTTGTTGTAATTTTCGTTCTTGTTGTTGTTTTTTCGTTATTGGACATGATTTTATTATGATATAAGTAGTTTTAGTTATTGTAAATAGGAACAGTAGAAGTGAAGGTTAATCTCACGGTTTCCTCCATCACTGTAACTTTTCTAAATAAACTTTTAGAGACCGGCTTACAGTGCAGGATTTGGTGCATTCTAAGGTAAGAAAACCCTTGAACATTAAGTGTAATTTTGTTAATCAGAAGGAACTTTAATAGTCAATAACGACTTTAGGTTAAGTTTTATAAACTTATTTTAATTGCTTGCCCATCATTATAACATATTTTGTTACAAATTTTGGACAAATAACATTCCTGTGACATGTTTAAAAGCACCGAAACAGCTATGGAGGAAGGAGTGGAAGAAGAACAGATCTTAAAGCATCCAAGGTCTACCGCTAAACGGCAAAGAAAGGGATCCCCTGACTCCCGTGAAGAGTCTGGAAAGGCTAGAATAGAAGATATTCTCCTAAACGATGGACGTCGAAATCAAGAGAACATTAGAGTTTATATGAATACTACAGACAGAAATGTAAACCTAAAAGTTCAGAAGTACATCAATGGTAAAGTGCAACAATTGATTGATATCAAGGAGACAATTGATGATAAACAAGATGAGCAGCAAACTTTAATCCAACGTGTAATTAGAGAGACGTTAGCTTCCTCTAATGTTTATGAAAATATAATTCAATCTGTTGTTGAAAAATCAATACCAATGATCCTAGAAGGGCTTAAGGCAGCCTCTGCGGCACCACAAGGGCTACCGGTAGCACCAGGAACATCTCGGGAACTAACAGTAGCTAGAGAGGAATCATTAGCCGACACCCAGGAAGGCATCACAGATACTGAAACCTTCTCCATAGTTAAAAGAAAGCGAAAGAAGAAAAAATCTTCTGTTGTGACCAAGGAGAGTGCCATTAAACAGAATGTGCAGCTAAAAAAATCATCTGAGGCATCAACTAAAAAGAAGACGACTATGGCAGATGTTGTTAAAACTCTGCCATTAAAAGCACCGGATGCTCCAAAACCAACTTATCTGACCATAGTTGGCGAGGGAAAGACAGCGGTTGATATCATCAACGATTAGCCTCCTCCTACAGATCTTGGAGTAAATGCCAGAATCGTTCGAGCAACCAAAGCTGGTTCGGTTTTAATTTGCGTGGAGGAAGATGCCCATGTCAAAAAACTACTTGAGTGGCAGAAACTAAAAGAAGCTGGGATGGAGGCAAGACTAGCTCTGAAGAGGAAACCGAAGTTGGAAGTTAAAGGAGTTCCACGATCATGGACAGCTGAAAACCTAGAAAGGGTAACGTGGGAGAAGTTAGCTGCGAAAGTAGTCCCTACACCGGAGAATAAATCGGTCCATTTAAAGCCACTGTTTTCCACAATGGCCAAAAATCAGATCACAAATAATTGGGTGATTGAAGTGAACCCAGTGGTTAGGTATAACCTTCTGAAGGAGGAAATAATAGCTGGGGGTTGGTGGGTATTGAAATTCACTGATTACCCTGATGCTTCTCCATGCCTTGGATGCTAAACTACGTGAGAGAAGGTATCCCCAGTAGCAAAGCTAAGCATCAGGCAGGAAGTCGGAACTGCCCGGTGCATATAAAGAAGTCTCAAGAGGTGGTGAGAAAAACGTTTTATGACTAAAATCACTATCCTCCAGCTAAACATGGGCCGCCGATGCGTTGTGGCTGATGAACTTCGCACTCTTTCTAAATGCTATGACATTATGGCGGTTCAGGAACCGACCTGCCGTGGAAACAAAGTCACAGGGTTTGACCTCACGTCGAGGATTATAGCCCTGAGCAGTGGAGAGAGGAGGCCCAGGGCTGCAATAGTGATCAATAATCCTAACTTCGACGTGATGGATCTGAGACAGCATACCATGGCGGATTATGCATCATGCTATGTTAGGTGGGGTAAGATTACCTTCACACTTGTGTTGGCATACCTGCCTGTCAGTGATGATATTGATGAAAGCATATCCGCTATGGAAACGATCATTAGAGAGATGAGAAATGTGATCGTTTGCCCAGATTCCAACTCCTGGAACACGGTCTGGGGGTCCAATATTACTGATAGGCGAGGCGCGAAAATGGGAGATTTCATAGCAAGAAATCACCTTGTCGTGATGAATGAACCCTCTACCTTTTCTGGAGTCATGGGGCAGAGTTGGATTGATGTCACGATCGTCATGCCTATGTTTACGAGGTACATCACAGATTGGACTCGCTGAAACGAGTTCCGACTACATTGCGATAGCAATCGACCTGGTAGATAAGCCAGGATGTTCACACGGTATTGATAAAGGTTTTGTTACGAAAATAAGTGACTGGAGTGTCTTCAGGTGCTGTCTGGAAGGATTAATTGTAGATGAAGAATGGGATGTGATGGAGATGGAAGTAGCTAATGACCTGGACTACAAGGTCTCTAGGATCACCAATATCATTCGAGACGCTGCCGAAAACTCCCTGAAGCACCGGAAAGCCAGAGCTCGACCAGTCCCATGGTGGACGCCAGCCTTAACTGTTCTAAAGAGAGACCTCTACAAGGCCCGGCGGTCATATCAGAGGTGCAGGTGTGACGAAAGGCGCATTGCACTTCGGAATGAGTATGAATCTAAATCCAGGATATACCGAAACGAGATTCGCTCACAAAAACGGAAGTCCTGGGACGATTTCATCGTCCAAGAGTCCTCGCAGAATCCCTGGGGTATTCCGTACAGGGTGGCATTGGGTAAGCTGACCACGCTGCAGACTATTGCAGCTTTGAAATATCAAGATACTCAGGCAACCACCCTGGAAGAGACAGCCAGTATTTTCATTGAAGCAATCTACTCCAGGGATGATTCAGCCCAGGACAGCGAAAATGACGCTTTTGTGAGGCGTACCACGGTGTATCCGACCGGGTCAGATTTGTGCCCACCATGAGACATTCACGATCTTCGTATTGCCGTGGATAGACAGAAAATGAATCGTTCTCCAGGTCTTGATGCAATAGACGCTGCAATCTTAAGTAACAGTATTCCGTATATTGAAGATCATATTTTAAGATTTTTCAATCAGTGTCTAGATACGGGATACTTCCCACGAAGTTGGAAGATTGCTGATTTGAGACTCCTCTACAAGGGAGGAGATAGAGATAAGCAACTCCCTAACTCATATAGACCTATATGTCTCCTCCCTGTGATGAGCAAGGTCCTGGAGAACCTCATGATGTCTAGCTTACGCCCTGTTTTCGACAGAGCTAGCCATCCACGGCAATATGGTTCAACTAGAGGCCGCTCTGCTGAGAGTGCGCCAAGATGTTGAAGAGAGGACGGAACGTTATGTTATGCTATTGATTTTTGATATATCTTCCGCCTTCGACAGTGTATGGTGGCCTAGCGTGCTCCAGCAGCTGCAGAAATACGATGCTCCCAGCAATTTATACTCACTTGTAAGAAGCTACAGGCGTGTCAAGATCAGAGGGAATCACTATGAGGTAGAAGCTTCCATAGAGAGAGGATGCCCTCAGGGATCAGTCCTTGGCCCTGCTCTGTGGAAGCTTGTCTTCGATGAATTGCTGGGAGTGTTAGAGGAAGAGCGGCTCCCTGCTACTGCCTATGTTGATGACCTAGCTGCTGTGGTGGCCTCAAACAGCAGAGCTGGAGTCAAGACAGAAGCAGAGCGATGCGTTGGCCTGGTCGCGAGGTGGTGTGAGGGAAAGAAGATGAGGATGGCTGCTGCCAAGACTCAAGCCATTCTCCTCAAGGGCAAGACTGACAGGGCACACCCTATAACAATGAATATAGAAGGCCAAAGGATACGTCCAAGTGAGGTGGTAACGTACCTAGGAGTTAGGTTAGGTTTAGGCCTAAATGTGACACCTCACTTGGAATATATGGTAGGTAGGGTGGCCCTAGCAATGAACGGTCTAACTCGCGTGGGAGGCACATTCTGGGGCTTTAGGTATCCAGCCACAATCACGATATATAAAGGAGTTGTGGAGGGTATCCTGAGGTAAGCGTCTCCCTTCTGGTTCCGTAACCTCACACTACGACAAAAAAAAGGCTAGCCTCGACTCAGAGGACAGCTCTGCTTCGGGTCACCAGAGCATATAGGACAACTTGGCATGAAGCGGTGCAGGTTCTAGCGGGGGTGGTGCCTCTCGACCTCCTCCTACTAGAAGAAGTGACGAAGTATTCATACAAGATAGAAGGCTCTACAGTACTTTCGGACAATCTACAGATGAGGATTATGGAAGCGCCTAATAGGTGGAAGAAGATACTCCGGGAGGATACAATTGAAGCATGGAACCGGCGGTGGGTAACAACCCCTAAAGGAAGTACATTGAGGAAGTACTTTCCCACAGTACAGTCGAGGCTTCAGGCAAAGTGGGTCCTCCCGGACTACTGGATTTCCCAGTTCCTCACGGGGCATGGAGGATTTCGAGCTAAACTTCACGGTCTGGGCATTGATGTAGATCCTCTATGCCCAATCTGTAGTGTTCCGGAAACTGTAGAGCACGTGGTCACGACCTGAACCGCGTTTGAAACGTTAAGAGCGACAATGACAAGAGCCGCGGGAATCTATGTCCTCACTGAAAATGAGTTTCCTCAATTAGTCAGTGAGGAAAATTTCCCGCGGTTTAAGGATTTCATAAATGGATGGAAGACTGCAGTGGGGCCCGCTCACTTCCATATTGGTGCTCGCAGAAGAAGAGGGCAAGCGCCAGGAAGACCTCCAGATTCTGAAAGCTAGGCCGAATGAAGAAGGAAGAAGATAAAACAGAAGAACTATATATGTGCATATCTAGTAGTAGTGTGTTATTAAGTATTCATCCCTAAAACACACTATTGCAAACACCTGTATTGCCATTGTGGCATGGGAGGGTGGAAATAAATAAATAATCCCGTAGTGCCTTGGGGGGGGAGGGGGTGGCCGAAGGGCTAACGAGTGTGCACAGCACCTCCGTTGCCCGGCAACCTGAAATTGATACCCAAATAAAAATAGTCACGATTTCACATCTCGGTGGCGGGAGTGTCTTTTAAATTCCCGCCCTCACCTCCTGACCCGATAAAATCCCGTATAGCCTTAAAGGCGAGGAAGAGAAGGATCCCTCCCCGCCCCCTCCCAAAAAAAAATCCGGAGTGCCATACCCGGTCAAAAGCCTGTGTTATGTCAAGAAATGCTACCGAACTTGTTTTGTAGGGCTGCTGATATATGATCGAACGACTCAAAGACTTTGCTGAACACTGGGATGTTTTGAGCGAAAAACAAACTGATAGGAAGGAAGATTTTGTTTCTATGGGATTCTATGAGGGGTAGGATTCGTTCCAAAAGTATCTTTTCAAAGATTTTTGAAAGGATTGGGAGTATGCGAACTGGTTCCATGGTGCAGACCTTTTTTTAAGTATGAACATCTGCCTGAAACTTCGTGAATAGCTTCATCTCATCGCAACCTACAGCTATTTTATTTACTAAAACACTTGAAATTGGGCTTTTTCAATTTGGAGGTCGGTAAACTTTGCCTATTTAATTAGGTACGAAAAATTCGTAAACATCCATTTGATTTCCACTTGGATCGTAAGCTAATTTGATCATAAAATCAAGAAAAAAATGTGGCTTACAAAAATATTGGGCTGTTTGGCCTATAAAACATAACGAGGTTTGATTAACAACGATTATGTTAATTATGACATTTTGGAGTGTAGGTAACGGCAAACGGCTCAATATTTTTGAAAGCCACATTTTTCTCGAATTTGTGCTCAAATTATCTTACAATTCAAATTGAAAGGAAATGGGCAATGTCATAGCTTTGATTAGGTGGATTTTAAATACTTTCTACAAACGTAAAAATATTTTTTACATTTAGTATAAGTTTACATTTAGTTAGTAAATTTCATTTATCTTCCTTAAAAACGCGTAATTTATGTTAAATATTATCAGTTTTCAAAAATTATTATTTATAATTTTTTTACCACTCTCCGTTACCTTCTACAACTTTTTATATTAGATATTGTTTTTTCTAAAATTCTCCGCTTTCCAACGGTATATTATAAGTATACCTTCTTACTTGTATTCCCAGAGATTCATTTTCGACGTTTTTTTCCTTTATTCGTTTATCAAATTCTTTCAACAGTTATATTTAGCATTTTATCGTAACTTTTAAAAATGAAAGATAGCTGATTATTTAAAATAAACCATATTAAATATACTTTAGAGGAAGACGCATATGAACATTGGGCATTTAAGCTGTGTAAAGTGACATCCTATATAAGAAATAGGGATAAGACCTAAATGATATTAAACACCACTTAATTATACAATGATACACCAAGTTTAATCAAACTCGTTAGAGCCGTTTTTGAGAAAATTGTAAAAATGTGTTTCAGCGTTAATGTAAAGTGGCACTTCCGGTTAGCCGATTTTAAGGAAAAAGTTGCCAGGACATTTCAAGCATATATCTATCTTATGTATGTAATATCAGGTTAGTACGACTTTTTAGTTTCGAGCTAGGGTGTTCACATACACACAGACCATTTTTCGGTATTTGATTATTTGGACTCAGGGGACCTCAAAACGTGTATTTCCGTTGAAAACTCAGATTCAAAAATTTTCACGATCGCAATACTTACTATATATTACATATAGATAAATGAAAGTAAAAACTAACTAGTGGTACTGAGCTCAAATGAAATATAAGACAATAATTGAACAAAACATGAGCCATCAAATCAGTAGTTGTTTAGAGGGTTGGATTTAATATTGAAAACCGCTAAAATCAAAACAGTTTATGATTATCTTTCAATTAAATATCCCTGTTTTATCTCGTTACGTTGGATTTGAAAAATTTTATCATTAATATTTGCTACCTCAAATGGTTATTCATTCCACTTGCGACAGTAGGGAATGAAAACCTAGTACCTCCATCAGTATATTTGAACCACGTAACTCCCGTTTTTGTACTCAATTATTGTAAAATGTTTTTGTAATCTATTATACAAAGAGATAATTTAATGTGCATCTTTTAATCTATCAATAAGAAAAGACCATATATGTCTAACCAAAACAAATTGGTTTCGATAAATAACAATTCCATTTTTCTCCTTTAGTCAATTATCAAATTCTTTCATAGTTTATATTGATCCCTTTTTTTATTGATTTTAATAATGAAACCGTAAAACACACCAAATTAAAGGTACTTTAGAGGAAGAAATTTTGAACACTGGCCATTTAAGCTCTGTTAAGCTTCATCAATGAGGGTAAAAAGTACCGTTTCGCTACTCCAATATGGCGGCCTATCCATCAATGTATCTACCGTATTCGATGTTTTTTAGCTTTTATTAACTTTTGCAAGTGGCTTAACCTGACCATGTCCAGCTACTCTCGCCACCGGATTGTTAATTTTTATATTTTGTATATTATTTAAATAATGTATAGTTCAATAATATGTTGGTTTTTTTTTTTTTAAATTAAAGCAATACAAATAATAAATGCCCTGTTGTATGGTAACTTTTTCAAGATAAACTTTTTTCTGACCTCACTGGGAGAGAGTGAGTACTCCTGCATGGATCCGCTATTGAAGGTGGAAAAGGTTGGTTCAGTCTGCCAAATATAAAAAAGATATGTAAAGTCAACAGAAAATTTTCCTTAGAATTATGTAACTTACCTCTTTAAACAAACTCCGATTTAGATATACTGGTGGTCGATTCCTTACCTGCAAACAGTTATAATAAATTAAATTTTAACTTGATATTTATTTAAAATAAACTCATTAATAATTCCATGCCCCGAAGGTAAAGTACACCATGTCCATTTTTATATTAAATAATTTAGTAACTAAGAAACAAATTTTAATAGCTCATAGCTACGGGAAATTGACTCTCTAAACTAATACAAAAAAAAAAAATATGGTGCGCGCAACATACAACTTTCACTTACCGTTTAACTTTGAATAGAAATTATTTTCTGGCCATGTTAGGCTATTTTAAAATTTTTGAATTGCATTCTTTACCAAGCTAAAGATTAAAAAATACAGCTAACAAATCATAAATATCATTAAAACAACAAAATTCCTATTTATTATATCACCGGTTGATAATGGATTGTACGATCCATTGATTATGGTGTAGCGGTCCTGTGCGAAGTTCAAGTAGTTCAAGCACCCGCTACGAGACTGCGCCGTCACACTATGATTTTTATACTTTTGTTTTTGTATACTTAACTTGTATAAAATGTATATATCTCTCATTCTAAAACTTGTATTACAAAAATGTTTATTTTACTAAATAAAGCCGAAGGTATATAAATCAACAGATAAAAAATTAAGACCAGAATAATCGGGTACCACTCTCGTTACCCATCTTTCGCATGAAAGAATGATATTTTTAGATATAAGATAATCAATCACATAATAATTAGTACGCGATTTATAAACCTCTCAATTCAGTTCGACTCAGTGATATAGCGCGTTTGTGTCAGTGATAGTGTTTAGAATCAGTGCCGATTAACGGTTATTTAAACCTTTAGAGACGCTTATAAAAACTGTGCTAATGGAAGGTTTAAACGTACCACTTCCACCCGAGCAGGACGAAGAGGTTGCTCAATCTCTTCAAAAACCCAAGAAGGTCTCCAAGAGGAAAATAAGAGCACCGATAAAGAAAACGGTTGAAGTTAAGAACCAATTTCAACCGCTAGCCGAGATGCAGACAGAAGAGAATATGGCTACAACAGCCGCGACTACATCTTCAGCCGCCGCATCCACACCCAAAGCAACCCCCATCACACAAGAAACCAAAATACCACCTGTAGTCATGGACAGGGAAAGATTCACCCTACAACAGGTCAGAAGTTTCCTAGATAAAATTAAAATTCATGAATACTATCTCCGATTTAACAGAACGGAGATTCTCATATATTTAGAAAGACCGCCAGACCGACCAATACTTCTACACCATTTTAATTACTGTGGAGTTGGTCACCACTCATATGCCCCCCGTGAGACATCAAAAATGCAAAATAAATATGTGATAAAAAACCTTGACATATCTATTCCCATAACTGATGTGCGCGAGGCATTCAAGACCGTTCAGGCCACGGACGTCAGACGCCTACAAAAAACTGATCCAGAGAGCAGAAAAACAGATTTAATGCCCATAGTCATCACAGTACCAAAAGGAACAACCGTGAAGCAAATACAGGACACGGTAAAACATGTTAATAGATGCAGGTTTACCGTAGTGAACTACATACAAAGAAAGGATGTACTCCCACCTCAGTGCTACAAATGTCAGCAATTCGGGCATACTCGAAATTATTGTGGACACAGAGCAAAATGCGTACGCTGCGGGGGAGACCACGAAATATTCCAATATGAGCGACAGGGCGTGTCGAAGTGCACGAATTGCGGCGGAGCACACGTCGCGTCTTACAGACAATGCCCTCACCGCAAACAGCTAGAGGAATTAGCGGAAAAGAAGAAAGAGGAGAAAGCCGCCGCTAAGACCAAAACTCAAGTAATAAAGAACAGCGCAAAAATTCGCCAGGGCACGGATTTCGCGTCATTACTGAAGCCGTCCCCAACACCTACCACCAATAGGGCGGAGCCGGAGCAGACCAGTCATCCCTCCCATCTCCCACCAACTACAGAAGAGGCTGCGCATGCGCATCATCAGGACATACCCACACCACCTTCAACTGACTAATCACAGCTCATGGTTACGCTGGTGGGGCAGATGGGCACCATGCTCACCCAGTTCACCATTCTGATGCGGGAGATGACAGCGGCATTAAGGGACATCAAGAACCAGGGCTCCAGCAAATGAACAGCTTCACCCTGCTTAACTACAACTGCCGCAGCCTCGTCTCGAAGAAAGATGAAATAGAGATGCTCTTGGCAATAACGCAGCCTTCTGTCGCACTCTTCACAGACACTAGACTCCAAGGACCACCACCCTACCTACGTGGATACGCCGTAGCCATGGACAACCAGCACGACCCACATGGAGGTGTTCTCATAGCGGTAAGGCATGGCGTAACTTGGAGGAAAATGCCTCCTCCTATGAACACTCAAGACGCCCGAATAAGCCATGTGACTGTCCAAGTGCTCATGGGCCAACCCACCTACATCACAGGCATCTACCGGCGCCCAAGGGGGTCGCTGAGAGAGCTACGGCAACTCATAGACACCTGTGGGGTGAAAACTAACCATTGTCTCATAGGAGACTTTAATGCAAGACACAGTTTATGACATAACATCAGGTCCAACGCAGCTGGGAGACATCTGGTGAAAACCGTTTACACGGTTGTACACACACCCGTCTACCCACACTTTCCGCCACGATGGAAACGGCTCCACATCCACCATCGACCTACTGCTCACCAGACAGCCCCATCGTATCACAGGTTGCACTGTCACCGATTTTATCACGTCAGACCACCGCCCGGTGGTATATGGAGTCCAGGGAAGAAAACCGGTGACAGCGCAAAAGAAATTCAATTACCAGGAGGCAGATTGGAGTCGTTACAAAGAAGAAATATGCCATAGACTGCAGTCCATTCAACCGCTGAAAACTAAAGAAGAGATAAATACATACATTATCTTCCTCACTACAGTCATACTGGAGTCTGCGCAGAAGGCTATCCCCACCTACCATCCACAACCACCCCACCTACAGTCACCCCCACCACACGTCATGGCACTCATAAAGAGCAGGCGCACCTTGAAGAACAGGTACCATCGTTCCAGAGACCAGAACATCAAGAAGGTCCTAAACTCACTCACCACCCAAATCAAGAATCTGATGCGACAATGGAGAACAGCTACGTGGCATCAGCGTCTTGAGGCAACCCACGGGGACTACAGGAAGTTCTGGAAACTCACCAAGGCAGCGACGAAGAAAAGCTCAGGTGTGCGCCTGCACGACGGAGACCGCCTTCTTACCCATGCCGAGCAAGCCGAAGTTTTGGTTCAATACTTTAACCAAGACATCATTGAACGGACAGGAAATCAGCTCTCGATTCCCGATATGACCAGAGAGGACAACTACATGTTCGTCAGCCCGAAACAACTTAAAGCCATACTAAGGAGATCACATGGAAACCGGGCTCCTGGTCATGAAGGAATACAGAAAGTTCTTAAACAACTGCCACGCAAAGGAATTGCTCATCTCACGAACTTGTACAACTCGTGCTTGATGCTGAGATACTTCCCCGAGAAATGGAAGCATGCTATCCTGTTTCCACTCCTCAAGCCGGCTAAACCGGGAGACAAACCAGATCACTACAGACCCATAAGTTTGCTGCCGCACCTCGCTAAGGTTTACGAAAAGATCATTCTGAATTACCTTCGGGAGTTCTGTGATGAACACTCCGTAATTCCTTACGAACAAACCGGTTTTCAAGCCCAACTTAGCACAGAACACCATCTCATGAAACTACAGCATGAGGTAAACACCAATTTCAACAGGAACGAGGCAACAGCCATGATTTCAATTGACTGCACAAAGGCATTCGACTCTGTGTCTCATGGCATTCTATGCCATAAACTCATAGATCTCGAGTGCCCAGAGCAGCTGTACACAATCATTGCCTCCTTCCTCCAAAATAGAAGTCTATCGGTGCGAGTACAAGATGAGCATTCCAACAGCATTCGTCTGATGTGCGGTGTGCCACAAGGAGCAGTCCTCTCGCCAGTACTGTTCTCATTTTATTCAGCGGATGTAGTTGGCAAGAACTACAAAACAGCCACCGTTGCTGCGTACGCAGACAACATCGCCATCTACACTCGCAGTGCAAACCCCAAGACAGCACTACAAAAAGCCGAAAACACCTGTGATGAGATTGTTCGACAGCTGGAAAACTTCAACATTCAGGTGAATCCAGCTAAAACAGACTGTGTAGTGTTCTCTCATCAGAAGGGGAAAAAGAATAGACTACCGAGAAACCTCCGAGTGGCAAACAAAAATATCACACCATCCAACTCAATTGTATACCTGGGCACCACTCTGGACCGGCACCTACACTTCACTACACACATACACAAGAAGACAAGATCGATTAGGAGAAAAACCTACCGATTGCACCATCTTCTGACATCCTCAGCTCTCTCACTGCGCCTCAAACTGCAGGTGTATAAAGCAATACTAAGACCAGCACTACTCTACGGAGTACCGCTGTTCACACATCTCACCGAATTTACGCATCGTCACCTCCAGAACTTCCAGAATACGATGCTAAGAAAGATAGTGAGAACAACGGTGTGGAAGAAAGAGAAACCACCAGAGCTACACCGCATACTAGATATTCCAACAGTCCCGGAATTTATAAGGAGAAGACATATTAAATTCCTGAACTCACTAAAATATCTACCGAATCCACTGTTCAGTACATTAACACCTGCACCCCCGCCAGTAAGATGGCAGATGACATTTTAGGAGAGAAGCGATATGGACGCTTTAGTGTAAATATTAGATTTAGTTATAATTTATAATATTAGTTTTAGGCTTAGGTTGGTTTTAGTTTTATGTTCAAAAACCTCATAACGAAGACGTCTTCTTACTCCCAAAAATGTTAATCTAAAGATTAACAAAATATCATAAAACATATATAACACAAAAAGGCTTTAAAATGAATCTCAGATTCAGCAAAAAGCCAAACAAGCAAACATTTTGTAATAATACATATCCTTATCCATAGGGGCTAGGAAAAAAATAAATAAATAAATAAAATAAAATAAACCTCTTGTTATTAATGCCTCACGTTGGCTTTTATGTTTTTATACTAACCAAAACCTTTTTCCTTTTCTCTCTTCATGCAAGTTGGAAATTGAACCCTCCGTTAGTATCTCATCCACCCACAAGTCCGGAGTTTGATCCCTCCGGTTGTGGTTACCATCCTTGCAGAGTGTTAAGGCTGATCCGGCTGTCACTTAAGATCATCCATCTGTTCATCTCCCTACTTCCATTTAGTCATCTTGCCCCTAAATTGAGTAACGCTCTGTGGAGGCCTTATGAACTGCATTCTGCCTCTGCATATCATACCTCGACAATGGTTTGAACGACCCGGTTATTATCCATTGCAAAGTTTACTAAAACGGAATTAAGAGATTTGCATTGTCTCTCATAGACAAGTCAAAAGTTGTCACACTAATTGTAAGTGGATACTGTTGGAATATCACAAAGGGAAATTTCATCAAACAATTCACTAATTTAATTTTCTAAAAGGTTATACGATGATTTTTTGGAATAAACAGCCGACAGATACCTAAACATAATATCAGATCTAGTATTGTTAAACTACAGTAAATATATTTAAGGTAACAAACGTATATTAGATATTGTTTTTTCTAAAATTCTTCGCTTTTCAATGATATATTATACATATATCTTCTGAATAGTATTTGCGGAGATTCATTTTCAGCCTGGATAAGCATTTTAATTTTTTTCTCCTTTATTCAATTATCAAGTTCTTTCAAAAGTTATATTTAGCATTTTATCGTAACTTTTAAAAATGAGAGATAGTTGATTATTTAAAATAAACCATAGTAAATGTACTTTAGAGGAAGACGCATATGAACATTAGGCATTTAAGCCCTGTAAAGTGACATCAACGGGGATAAGACCTAAATGATATTACATACAAATTAACGAACTCGTACAACAGTGAAGATTTTGAAATATACTTTTATTGTAAAATATAAAGTTATATTGACATAATCTTAGTGAACTTCTTACAAACTAGCCTTGTGAGGCCTAAACTAATGTTACATAAGTTACATCTAGTGATATTTACAGATGGAATGATGGAATTGAATGGAATGAATTTTTTTTTTAAGATTAAGGGCGGTAATATAGCCCAACTCTGGGGTGGGGATAGGATTGGCCGGAGCAGGAGAGGGGGTGATAGGCGTTATCTTGGTTTCTAGGAACGTTGAGGGCGGCAACATAAGGGTAGGGTGCTGGACAAAGGATATTCAGAAGTAAAGTAATAAAACTTCTCTAAGGGCGGAAGCCTTGATAGTTCAAAAGGAATCCGATGGACAACTGCCTGATATTCGGGGTTGTGACATTGACAGCTTTTAGAATTAGGGCGGATGCACGTCACATAAATATACCACATGGTCAAGATACCCACTTCCAAACGGACTTATTCCCACGGACAAGGGTCACAGGATATTATAACTCAGTGGTCAAAGCGAGCGTGCTTAATTGGAAAAAGATGTGACTCGAACCAAGGATACAGAAATATTCAAAGAATTTTATTTACAAAGGCTATTGTCTTTTATCTTACACTTCATTATACAATAATAAACCGAGTTTAATCAAAATCGTTAGAGCCATTTTTGAGACAATTGTAAAAATGTGTTTCACCGTTGATATAAAGTGGCACTTCCGGTAAGCCGATTTTAATGAAAAAGTTGCAGTGACATCTAAGGCATACACCTATCTTAAATACGTATTATCAGTTTCGTACGACTTTTCTTTTTCGAGCTAGAGTATTCACAGACACACAGACAATTTTTCGGAACTTGGTTAGTGTGGTGGCCTCAGGGTACCTCAAAACGTGTATTTTAGTTGAAAACTCAGTCTCAAAAATGTTCACGATCGCAATACTTACCCTTAATATAATTACATATATAATTATGTGAAATTAATATGACATGGAACTCCGAAATACAAATTTGGTAACTAAGGAACAAATTTCAATAGCTCAAAGCTATGGAACGTTGGCTCCCCTGAACAAATACCAAAATAGACATGTTTTTTTCAGCTTCGGGCACAGAATTAGTAGTTATAATTAAATATAGTTATATTAATAGTAAAATATATGGTTAAATTTTATATTGGATTGTGCCAAAAGAATATATTTACCAAAGATAGCAATGACATATAACAGATCACATAAATAATTAATTCAGTATACATATAAATAATACAAATACAATAGAATATATAAAGTTAGCAAAAGAACATTTCTGCACATTTTTGTGTTTAGTACATTGCACAAGTAGTAACTATACAGTAATAGCTATGAAATATTAGCTATCTCCATAGCTAACAACAATTAAGTTTTATGACAAAACTTATATCTGTAGTCACAACTAGTGTTGCCCAAAATAGGTCTTGGTCTTGCACTTTGCGAGACCAAGACCAATGCCGCTTAACTGTTGCAAGACCAAAACCAGGACTGGCAAAAAACAGTAGATTTTTTAATAAAAATTAATTCAAAATAGTTACTAATACTTGACAATCTTAGTCACTATATGTTAATAATTGGTATAACTAATATACTTTTGCATTCAACTCCTCTAATTTTTCATTCGCGCTTAGTTAGGTTTCTCCTATCTACAAAATTACATCAATATCTCCATAGTAATAAGCTAATAAGTAACTGCAGCGACTGTAGCGAGAGTCTTGCGCAAGACCAAGACTCATCTCGGTCTCGCATTTGTACAACACTAGTCACAACTAAAACTTGTAGATAAATTGTTACAAAAAAAAAAAAAAGGCAGCCCTGTTCCGTTTTTAAAGTCTTAAACAATTAATCTGAAGTTATCTATTAGTTTTTTATTCATTATTAGAATTTATCAAATAAAAGTTTGAATAATTGAATTGTAAATTTCTTTTAGCGACCCTCTTTTAGAATTGCGCATTGAATATTTGTGAATTTTCAGATTTTTTCGATAGAAGGGTGTAAATAACATGTTAAAGGTTTAATTGTAAATATTCTTTTTTTGCTAGCAATTGTAAATAGCCTTCCTTTTTCCGTTTTTATCGAGGGACTAGGTTATTTACACTCGTGATTTTAATTTTCTTAAAACAAAACCCCCGGCACTGGATATAGACTGTTTGAGGGTGTCACAGGCGGATCTATGTGGATTGGGGGGGGGGAGCTTTCGGGCTGAAGCCCCCCAAAATGGTAAAATATAACGATGCTTTACAGAAGAAAATATTACAACTATTTCTTAAAGTATTCTTGTTCGTGTAATTACATTTAATGGGACTTCAAGAACCACTTAAACACCATTTCGAACTAATTAATTATCGTTATATATATATATATATATATGAAAAAAAATCTTTCAGGCTGAAGCCCCCTCCAAAATTAAATCCTGAATCCGCTAGTGGAGGGTGTTGAACTGTTGTTGGGAATTCGGGAACCAAACGCTTTTGTGACACTGAGTGATGAGAAATAATAAGAATATATATATCTGAAATGTGGGACTGCGTAAATACACTTAGAATGAATTGGCTCACCTGGTTTGTTATTCTACAATTGTGAGGCCTATAGGACAACTAAATGAATAAATGACTTTTCACTCCAGTCTAACAAAACTATTTATTTTTACAACTGTAATAAGTGAATCTATTCAAGTCTTATAACTTTAGGCTTGATTTTCTTAATCTTCAGTGCAGTGCCTCTCTCTTCTGACAACCTCCTTTCTTCCTGTCCCGGCCTAGAGTGAGGCCTCTTCTCTCCAGCTGTTGCTACCTGCTCGGTCCGATTCAAACCTTCTTCCTCCTTCGTCGATTGTTTATTGATATCAGACTTTTCAATAAATAATTTGTCCACAGCACAATTGAGTACAATTCATTGCGCAACCTCACATTCCCTCACACCATATCACATAAAGGAGTAAATACTGGGGCCTATCTACTACAAAGGTCCACTATTTTTATATTTTTGGGAGCACGTTTAATGAAAATGTGGTTAAATTTAAGATTACGCATCTAGTATTTAAAACTTTTCGGGTCCCTTCCATTTTAGGGTCCACTCCTGTGTTGTTGAGGGCGTTTTTTATGAAAATAAGTTCGGATTTAAGATTGTGAAATTGTGTATCGAGTTTTATAAATATATGGGTTTCTTCGATATTAGGGTTCACTATTACTGTTGGGGTGCTTTAAATGAAAATACTGTTGGATTTTATACCAGACTACTTGGGGATAGAAAACAATTACGCTATTTGGAAATCCGAAACTCTCAACATACAGTTCTTCAGTACATCAACTCTCAACGATTGAAGTCATCAATCCACACAAACAAGTAAGTGATTTTTTTTTTTTCACGGAATGGCCATAGAGACCACGCGAATATCATGACATTTGGCTTCTTTCTTGTTTTTCCTTTCTTTCCACTTCTCTCTCATTATCTCCGCGTGCCGCCGCTTTCTCTCCTCCGTCCACGCGACTCCCTTTCTCGAACTTTTCTTCTTAACAAGAACCGTGATCTCCTTTAGTCTCTTACCATACCCCTCTCTGTCCAGACAGTCCTGGTCCGTTATTCCAATCTTTCCGTTTCTTCCTTCATCTGCCTGATGTATCCTCCCAAGCTTTTGTATCTACGGATTTTTTGGAATATTTCCTTGTTAAGTCTTTCTGGGGCCATTCTTGCCATGTGTCCGTGGAATTTCAGTCTCCTGATCCTTATTTCCGTTTCTAGATCTCTTGTGTCCTTGTATATTTCCTGGTTGGATCTTAGCCTGTACCCTTCTTTTGTCTTTTTGGGGCCGTAAATCCTTCTTAGAATTTTTCCAGACTAGGGAGGCGTGTGGTTTCCATCCCGTATAGTATCACAGGTTTAACAGGTGTAGTGTCGTATTTTTGCTTCAGTGGACAGGTTTCTCTTGTTGTATATGTTACTGGTTGCAAAAGTATTTTTTCCAATTTGGCTATTCTTTCCTTGATACTTTCTTTTTCCGAACCACTATTACATATAGTCTCACCCAGGTACTTAAATTTATTTGTTACATTTATTGACCCGTACTTGGTTTCCACTGTTTTCTTCTTGAAGTCTGCGTCTGTGGCCATTAATTTTGTTTTTTTCGTAGGAGATTTGGAGGCCCGCTTTTTTGGCTATTTCCGTCAGTGTATTTATTTGGTCGATTGCCTCTTCTTCCGTTTCCGCTAAAAGTGCAAGATCGTCTGCATAGGCAAGACACCTTACCTTGACGTGGTTGTTTTTGGTCCCTATACTTGCACCCACATCATTGGTTTTCCACAATTCCTTCATTATCCTATCTAGTACCACGCTGAACAGTGTTGGGGAGAGACCGTCTCCTTTTCTGAGTCCCGTCCTTATCCAGAAAGATTTGCTGGTGGTTCCTCTGAATCTTACCTTGGATTCGGTGTCAGTCTATGTTAATTCTATTAGTTTCCTGGTCTTCGGGTCCACTCCGTATTCTCTCAGTATTTCCAGTAGTGTCTTTCTATCCACTGAGTCGTACGCTTTTTAAAAATCAACAAACGAGATGTAGAGGTTCTTTTTGGACCTTGTTTTGTAGTATTTTATCAATAATTTTAGGCTCAGGATTTGTTCTTGACATGATCTTCCCTTTATCATATTATATATATAATTTTTTATATATAATAAAGTGCTTTATTATATATAAAAAATATTCAGCAGGAACCTTATAGACAAAACAAAGTTGAGCTCATCAGGTTTATTAACAATTAAAATATTGTTGGCCAATCTTGTTATTAGATTTATAATTGTTAATTATTAAAATTATTGAGGCTTGCAGTAACTTGTTTGTTAAATGATATAGTTTGTGACAGGTTCATTGTGTTGTCCATATTGGTTTATATTAATTATAAGGGTTATACTGAATAATTTAATATTTTTTTTTTTATTTGTTTATTTAGAAATATTACATTCTGTCACATCAAGGACATTTATAATAGTGTTCAGAGAAAGCACACTCACACTCTATTTACAATAAAAAAAAAAAAAATAATACAGAAACTTAATAATAATAAATACAATAAATAAAATAAAAATAAATACAATAAAATAAAATAAATGTATATAAACAAAAGAACTAACCTAATCATACACACTCGGGCTTGAGTGGAGGATCTGGCCATTGCCAAAACTCCAATAGATGCTTATTTACAAAAGGTCTCTGGGCCACTGCCGCTTCAACCTTCGAGGAGGATTGTAAGGATGGGTGGTGCTGGATAGAGATTGTGCAAGGGGATTTGGATGATAGGTAAGGTTCTGGTGAAATTTGGAGAATTTTTCTGGAATAAGGTCTAGGACAAATGGGATATTAAGGTCATGGTGTAGGATTTTGTTATTTACATAGAACGGAGCATCAACTATTGTTCGAAGGACTTTAGATTGAAAGGATTGAATACGTTTGATGTTAGAAGCTTTTGCTGTACCCCACAGTTCAAGTCCGTATGTCCATATAGGTTTCAGTATTGTCTTGTAGATAAGTAATTTGTTTTCAATAGAAAGTTTGGATTTTCTGTTTAGTAGTCTGTATAGCTGGCCGTATCGTCGGTTGAGTTCTTGTCTTTTGAGTCTAGTATGTGGGTTCCACGTCAGTCTTCGGTCTAAATGAAAGCCAAGATACCGGACTGTGTCTGAGTAAGGAAGCTGGATGGAATTAAAGTGTACTGGTGGACAGGAACTGCGTCGGAGTGTAGTATTTTTAAATTCTAAATATATTTTTTTGTTTGTAGTATAATGTTTCAGCTATCCTATAGTCAACAATTTCAGTTAATAGCTAACTAATAACTATTTCAAACAAATTATTTGTTGCAGTTTGTTTGTTTGCCAAATTAGTATAATAAAGTTTGAATATTAGGTCTCCTCTTCAGACAATATCATATCAATAGAGAGGGCAGGTTAATAATAATAAATAGATACAATTTTAATTAATAAAGCAGATGAGGATGATTGTTGCTATATATAGAGGGTGCCCCGTAAGCAGAAGGAAATTTTTATACGAATGATAGCAGACCTCAAGTCCTACCAAAAAGTTCATTTAAACAATGGGTCAATTCTCAGCAGAAAAGTAGGAAATCAAAGTTTAGTGTTTTTTTAAGCAAGTCATCCTTTTCAATGAATAGAAAGCGATAACTAAAGAAATATTTAATTTAAGTAATTAACAATTGTTTTAATTAATTTAATTAAACTAGATAAAATTTTCTTCAAATGATAATAGAGCTTGTCATTGTTAAAACCATTAAAGAGGACTGTTGAGCGGCTAAACTAGGCTAAATTGGGTTTTTAAAAAAATCATTAATTATTGGCGATTTTTTTTTTTTTTTTATCATTTTCCAACTGTACTACAGATACATCACTTTTAAAAAAACTTCTTCATTTAATAAGCTTTAAGTTCATATTAATAAAATAAGATTTATTAGGAAAGTCTTGAGATTCATCTCAACTTATATAAAGAAATGAAGTCAACTTCTATCCAGTCACCTAATAGTGCTCATTTTCAGCAAATATGGCTACAATTAACAGTTGAAAAATAACAACAATTGAAAATAAATATAATTGCCTAAATAAACCTTTTATTAATAAATTAAAATAATAATAATAATCAGTCAAATAAGAAGGCAAAATAAATGATAATATTTATTTTGTCATTTAATTTGCCTTCTTATTTGACTGATCACCCCAACTATTCTTCTTCTCATTAATCACGACAGTCAACTATTTAACCACTATTAATATTTTTTTAAATATTTTTCATGTAAAGTATTTATGAAACTGTGTTTTTCTTGCAGATCTCTGTCAGAGGAATTGGTCGGTATTTATAAGCGACAAATTTAATGTTCTACTCCTAAAATTTATGTTTAAAAAAAAAAAAAAACCTCCTGATTGCTTCAATCATTTTGCTAAAAACGTAAATCTTAGGACTAGAGACATGAAAGTTGTCACTTATCAACTTTGTCACTGATCAACTCCTTTGACAAAGATCTGGGAGAAAAATACAATACTGTACATGAAAAGCATTTATAACAAATCATTATTATTATTATTATTTTTTTTTTTAATGAAAAATGTATTTAGGAAATTATTTTTAGTATAATATATCCCAGATCATGGAAAAACAAGAAATAAAAGCTTTTCAACAGTTAATTTGGTTGAAAACAGGTACTTTTAGGAGACAATATGGAAAATCACTACATTTCTTTACACAATGAAATGAAATGAAAATATTTTTTTACTATCCTGGGACTGTTGTCCCTTTAGGACAAATTACAGATACAGAATAAATGCCTGTGTGGCCATACATAAAATTAATTATTTACAATTCTTATTAAGATTAAGATTTTGAAAAAAGAATAAAACAATTACACTAAAAACATACTGATATGTATAATACAAACATGAGGAAATAAAATAGCATAATTAAAGAAAATCATTTCTGGGAGAATTTTAAAAAGTTCTCTTATCTACATTTCATGATCAATCGGGTTGGAAAAGGAGTAGGCGGTTAAAAAAGAGAGATTTAAATGAGGAGACTAATCAGTACATGTACATGTACAATCGTACATGTCGGATATCGGGAGGGATGGTATTCCAGAAGGAGACGGCTTGAATTATAAAGGATTTGTCAAACACTGCAGTTCGGTGGGGAGGTGGATAGAGGTCGGAGGTACGAGATCTAGTGGGACGGGATTGAATAGAATATTTGAATTGAAGGCTGTGAAAAATATAGAAAGGCCACTGAGTTCTGATGACTTGGTATAGAAAGGTAGCAAGGAAGTACAGACGGCAGTTGGATTGGATGTAGAGCCACTTCAACTTGGTGTAATACTGCGTTATATGCATATCTCTTGAGGTTCCGAAAACAAAACGTATTATGCACGTCATTTGAGTTTGGCCTCAAATTCTCCCAAGAGTCCGCCGTACACCAGACAGCCATAGTCAAAGTGGGGAACACAAGGGAGGACGGGATTTATATGGAAGGATTTATATTTCTTTTACTCCGCTCAAGCTCCCTTAGAGATCCTCTCTCTTGTAATTCTGAAAAACTAGTCTCCCTGCCAAACAACGACTTCCAAGATGGTAATACTATTACTGGGTTTTACCCACTGAAGCCAGGATTCCTTCTTCTATCCTCTTTCAGTACAGCCAAACAACAACTGCTTGCCAAAACAAAATCCTTTGTCCCCTTTCATCTTTGGGATTTTTCTTTCTGGAGAAACTACAGAACAGTCACTTTTTTTTCCCTAGTGAAACAAGATTAGCTTGCCTTTTAACTGTTCAACATTAATTAACTAAACCATTTTTACCAAGTTCCAATAAAAGTGTATATTACAATATATATACAACTTCAAGTTGTCTTTTATTTTATAAAGTTAAATATTTTTAATTCAAGTTGTCTTTAATTTTATAAAGTTAAAAATTTACTTTTATAAAGTTAAATATTTTTCAGTTATGTGATTACTATAGTATTTATCAAATATGATATAACTTACTCTCTGAAAACTAGGATGTTGAATGTCTACTGGTGTACCCCTTATCTGTAAATAATAATGAATTACAAAAATTTTTGCATTTATATAAGAAATAAAAACTGATTAATGATCATCTTTTAATAACTAAATCAAAATTATTATGAGGGTAAATGAAAATAAACAGGATTTTATTTATTTTACTAAAAAAAATTTAGTGAAAAACAAAATGCAATTATAATTTACTTTCCCATAAATTTTCCTACATTAAAAAAATTTTTTTTCAGCAAATAAGATGGTATTTTTTCGCAGCATTGTATTATGAAGCTGGTTGTGTCAGGAGCCATTTTCTTATGAATCCCTCCATGTCCTTGTCACCTACAAATTGTTGCCCTTCTAGATCTTCTTTAAGGGATCTAAAAACGGAAATCGCTAGGCAATAGGCCCAGGCTGTAAGGAAAAAGATCAAGTCAAGTCCAGTGCATTTCCAACAATTCAGCTGCAGTATAGAGCCTCGAATATGTTGGTCTCGTCTTTGTGGTAATATGCATCCTTTGCCTCTTTCAACAGCTTGCATCATTGACTGTGTGTCTCACATACACGAATGTACATTGTGTTCACCTCTGTAATACTGGTCTGAGAATGGTGATCGTGTTGCTAATTTTCCACACGCTCTCTTCTTGAACTTTTTATGTCAAGCAAAAACACCCATCCTTGATAATGTTTTATGACAAACCTGTGCAGCCGATCACTGGACAATTTGTGTCATTTGAACTCCATTACAAGCAAGAAGTGTTATAATTATATGCTGCTATGAAAATTACAACATTTATGTAAATTTTAACTAACTTTCATAGATGACTATTTAAATTTTTTTTTATATTTCATTCCTCCATTCGTTAAAATTGATATAAGTAGTATAATGTTGAACTATTTTTCAAGATCATTAGATTAGTAACCTTCAGTGAATTGTTAGGGGATCAACTTGATTATATTTGAACTCGAAAGGGAAATACATGAATTAGCTGCTGCATTCATGAAAAATGAAATATTATTTAGGATAACAATAATGTATACCTTTCAGTACTGCTGATAGTTGATTATTTAATTCCTCCATGAGTTAAATATTTTTCAGTCACCATGAAGGAAGAATATTCATGTCTTTGAAAGTTCAAATACATTCTTTGAAGGTGACCCAACCATCTGATTCTTTATGACCAGATTAAACAATAAAAGTTAATACATTTCTAAATCACATTAGATATAGAGGAAAAATAATAGATACGACACTTACTCCACAAACAAAAAAAATATGTTCCTTTAATCAGTATTTAATTATAAACAGGACTTGCACACACATACATATATACATGAAACAAACAAGAAGAAATAAAAATGCAAGAAGAATTAAAAAGAATAGGGTTTTGTAACCTTTATCAATACTGTGGAAATAGCCTGCATTCTGCAATAGGCCAAATGGTAGAGAATTGTGGTCGAAACTTGTCTTAGATCTGAAGGTCAATCGATAATGAGGTTTACTAGTGTCAGTGAAACCAGCATTACATCAATCCAAATTTAGCCCATAGGCCCTGAGAACATTGCAGCGCATTGGAATTTCAAAGGAATCATTAATTACCACTGGTTCCATGCACTAAACTCACAAACTTTGACACCTCTTCTATTTGTCCATCTAGATTCCCAGACCATGTTTCAGGAGTTGGTATCTAAGCACATCATCATATTCCTAGCATTTCCTGTGATCGCTTCTACAGCGGATATGCTGTCTTCGACATAATTCCCATCAGGTAGTTAGATCTAGATTAGAGAAAAAGCAATGGCACCCCACCTGATATAGCATGCAGTACAATCTGCTATGATGTGTTTTCTCAAATTCAAACGTCAAGGCTTGGGTAGTTTATCACAATAGCTACCCTGGGCCTCCTCTCTCCACTGCTCAGTTATCTTTGACGTGAGGCCAAACCCCGTAACTATGTTCACACGGCAACTTGACTTCCGGACCGCCATAACATCTTATTTATCGAACATAGATCAAAGCTTGTCAGCTCTGACACGCCGGCGGCACATGGAGTATGTTTAGCTTATTCATAATAAGTTTTTTTACTACATCCAGTGATCTCTCAATATGTGTTGGGAATTCTTGGCTACTTGCTTGATGCCTAGCCTTGTTCTTTGCAATTCCTTTCCGTAAAAGAACTGATGTAAACTGTGGAAATATATCATATCGACTACAGTAAGAACTATTGACTATTGCTCATTCCTAGATGGAAATGTACAGGATGGCCAGTTCTTCCCCTTCTTAATGACCACACCCAAGCATAAGAAGTCCTACAAACTGAGGAAACACATAAACAAAAATTCCATTTATAATTGTTTGTTTTTATTATATTACTTAATATTATTAACAGAAAAGGACTAACTATTGTTTTAGTTGTCTTAAATGTAAAATATAGATTAAAAAAAATATAGAAATAAAATGAAATGCAGCGAATAAAATAAATAAAGATATCGAATTCAGTTAATTTTTGGTCCATATATTGATATAACAGCAATATTTTGGAGTGGAGAATATATTGAATAAAATTAGGTTTGTGACAAAAAAGGAAATATTCTTATTTAAAAGATTACAAGTTTTTTGAAAACCATAATTTTGACATGAGATCATTCAAAGTAAGTGCAAATGTGAATTGGTTTCCTTCTGTTAAATGCCATATAATTATTAATATTTTTTTTCTCTAAATAAATCTATGAAATACTTATATCTTTACCAATTTACTCATACTAAGTTAAAATATTTTCTAAACATAGTTTGCATTTAGATACAATATAACTTACCAAGGGTAAGGTATTTGCAGGTACCAAACGTGGCCTTGGCTGAAACAGTGATGAATGACAAAAAATATAATACAGTCATACAAATAAAAAGCAATTGTTAATAGTCGAAAATCATCTCTTGGTTCATGAATCATCTATTGAAGATTGAAGTGGGAAAAATATTGAAATAGAATGTGATATTGAAAATTTTAAAAAAGCAATACATATTTAAGTTAATGTTTAAACTCTCAATGGCTATAATAGAAATATTTTGTATTAGATGAAATGTAGAATAAAATTAAGTATGTGTAGTATCTTTTAAATAAAATTATCTAGGGCCATTAATGATTTGTGTTAACTCAAAACATGTGTAAAGTGGAATGATTTTCTTCTCTTGAATGATTATTAATATTTCTATACTACTTTCTATATAAAGCTATGAAATACATATTAACTTCAAGGCTACGATTTCACTCATATCAAGTTAAATATTTTCCAATCATATTTTGTTATTAGATACGCTGTAACTTACCCTGTTAAAGGCGGTTGAACCAAACGATAAGCTTGGATGATCCCTTGTCTGCAAATAGTGATACAATGCAAATATATTACACATATTTAAAATGATTATCAACTACCAATGAATAAATAATAATGTTATTACCTACAATTTTCAACAGAAAATTAAACCAACCATCTGTTCGTTCAGGTATCTTCAATGAGAAATCCTAGTTTAAAAAAACTAGTGTTTGCCCAGTGGTTGTAATTCGACCATATCCATTAAAAATTTGATGAAAACATATAATTAAATAAAAAATACATTAAATAAATAAAGAGTAAATCCCGATTCAAAAATCCTCATTTGTTAATATAAACAAAGTTTCAATTTAAATAAAAAATCGAGCTTAAACTACTTAAAATTATTTAAAGTAATACAAAATAGACTTATTCAAAAATATTTAATTTCAATTTTAATTTATGTGTGTTATTATCACAATAAATTAATGTTATGATTAAGCAAGTAAAAAATAAATTTAAATTAGCAATTTCGATTCACTTTAAATCCATTTTTATTCAGAATTTCTCTGTAAACAATATTCTTTTTGAATGTTCTGTTATTGTTTAGTGCATAGCCTTGCCCATTGCCATTGCAAATATAAATTTCAATATTTTAAATGAACGTGTTCTACTTGCTGCCACATATAATTGTCCATATGAAATTACTGGATGTTGCAATAATACAAACTTTTCCAAAACTTTGACTCTGCGATTTGATTATGGTCATAGCAAATGCAGCTATTAATAAGAATGTTGTTCTTTGAAAGTCGAATATAAGTATTGTGTCAGAAAATATTAAATTAATTCTTGAAATTAAAATTAAAATTGCCCCATTAGTACTTCACTCTCATTCGTGTTCCATCAACTAATATTTGTGCAGTATTTAAATTAAGAATGATTATAACTATAGAATTTACTTTTAAATTTAATTTATGAGTTAACATTCCAATAACATTCAATGTTATCATCTCTCCAAATAATAGTCTCGATTACTTCATTAAATGTAAAATTTTCAATTTATCAAAAACCAAACTAATAGAAATGGACTATGCAAGAGAAAAGTACTAAATGTTTAATATGATATATCTCTGCAACAAATAGTTTTGATGATTTTTTTTTCTATTTTGTATGGAATCCAGAAAGCTTTCAAATAAATATGGGTATGATTAATATAAAAACGTGCACTTATTAAGTTATTCGCAAATAAAATACTGAATTTATCATAAAAATTTATTCAATATTTAAAAGAAATCGGTGAAGAAATTTCTTAATAGAAGAAAAGATTAGACGTTTTGAACAAACTACCATTTATATTTTTATTTACATACTATTTTGTATTTTTATTTATTAATAACACTAATGCTCATCAATAGCTATTAAACAAAAAAAGAAGGAAGAAAATCCGTTGAATAATAGAGCAGTAAAAGGGGGCGAACTGTTTTGTGTTTGCCTATTTATATAATGATATTGGAAACATAATGGGACTTTTCCTATTTCAAAATAGAAAAAAGAACCAAACCATGATGATAATGTAGTTATGATTAATTTATTGATATAATAACAATGTTTTGAGGTAGATAAAATGTAGTATAAAATTTTGATTATGACAAAAGAGAAAATACATTTATTTTAACTTTAAAAAAAAAAAAACTGTACCACTAGAATCCATGAAGGGTCTTGGGTTCAGTATTATTTAGAGAAAGTACTGTTTTTTTGGTCTACGGTTGTGGAAGGAGGTGATTTGACCAAGATCATGCTCAACCACCATGTTTTTCCCATTAATTAATTATTTTAATTAAGGGTACCCACTTTATAGAGGCTGGGTGTGTCCAAGGAGGTTCTACTTGCCAAGGGTCGCCCCACGGGCAATGAAACTTTTTTTTTTACCCCTTTCCTGGAATTTTTGCCATACGGGGTTTCAACAGTGCGTTGACAAGTTGAGAATACATACCGCTACTGCTGCCAATATTCTTAACACTAATGCTATTTATTTTATTTTGTCACTGCGATGCGGCCCGGTGCACGGGTGTGCGTCTTACTGATGGGACAGCACCTTAGTCTCCAGCTGCTTGCGTATCTTGCCCTCTTGGGTAGTTTCCTCCAACAGTCCCTATTGAGAAGTGTGTAGGTTCCACCTTTTGCCTCCATTTTCCCACGAACTCTACGAAGTGGGGGTATTTACCTTCCTCTATCAGTCGAGGAAGATAATCTAGGGTGTACAGTACCGTCCTCCGTATCAATATTCCTCTGGCTTGCTCCATCGCGGTGCATGATATAACCACGTGCTCAGCCGTATCAGGGGTATCGCAGTCGGGACATCAGGGGTCGATGTTCTTCCCATGCTTCCTGAGTTTGTCTCTAAACCCCCATGTCCCATCAGGATCTGTGAGGTTTAGTAGTCCGGCTCGACCCAATGTGCTTCCAATCTGGAATGAATGGTGAGGAAGTATTTTCTCAAGGTGGCTCCATTCTCACTTACAATCCACCGCCCATTCCACTCCTCTAGTGTTGCCTCTCGGACTATGCCACTCCTTCTTCCTGGATCCTCGCGGACTCTCCGTTGAAGCCCCTCTGGGAGCGCCTCCAGTCCCTGCCTCTTTAGGTCATTCCTCCAAGCGTCCTCCTGAAGGACGAGATCCAGTAGTCTGTGGGCCAGACCCCCTTACCGTGCACCCCCCCCCACATCCCTATAAATTGCATATCGTTGTGTTCCTTGTAACAATTTATTAAAAAAAAGCCAATGTTCCCACAAAAAAAAGTGAACGCACTGCCCCAAAATGGCGTCCAAAGATGGCGGATTGACGACTTTGACTTTAGTTAGTTTTTTGGTCACTGAGAATCAGCATTTAACTTAATTTCCTCATAGTTGGTCTTTTATTAAAGCTGAATAGTCATAGAATAATAAAACATGAAGAAATATTAAAAAATAATTGGTTTAGGCTACGAAAAACACCAGTAAAGTCAAATTTTTTTGAAAAAAAATTTTCAAGTTACGAATCAAGCGTCGTTTGTAATTAAACGGCCTACAATAACGCAAAAAGTGCTGAAATAAAACATCTGGAGAATATATTTTTCTTTCTAAAACACTAATTATTCTTTAAAAAAATTTAAACAGTTCCGTAGAAAATGTACTTATGCGGCAGAAAAGCGGTACTGGGGTGGGTGCCTACAGGCCTCTACCACACCATTCAGTACACATAAATGGCTTAGTTATAGTGATATAATAACATTTTTGGTACATTATATTGGTTTTATTAACGAACAAATATTAATGCAATAATTTAATCGTAAAAAAAAAATTAAATTTTTTTAAAAAAATTATTATTATTTTTTTTTAACTTAAACTACTTTATTCTATACGTAGGTCGTTTAAGAAGACCTCAATTGTAAAAATGATAATAATGAAACTTAATTAAAAAATACATTGCTAAATATCTTGATTTTTTTTTATTTAACGTTTGCAATTTAACACTGTGTTTTGTATATTTACTGATTCTTAGAGGTAATTAACATTTTTATATACTTCCCAGGAAATGAGTCATATTAATACCTGTTTTATGAACTAAAATTATATATACCTAATCTGAACTATATATAATAAATAGCTACCGGGTTGTTTAGTAAAACTCATATATCACTAATTAAAAAATTAATTTTTATTTCCTTTATTTTGTGCAGAAGTTGGACTATATCATAAATAAATACGAAATTTTAATATTGAATAAATTATTCTCTCAGCACAAAGAAAGATGGAAAGGATGACGCTATAAGTTCTTCTATAAACCAGAACTGATTGTTTGTTTTTGGTATCAAAATGAGGAAAAACGCAAAATTGAACCAGAAAATTGGAAAAATACATTAAGTGAACGAGAAAGGAAGTGCAAAAACCTCGGAAAAATATAAAAAGGACATCAGTATCCATTATATAGCTAAATGAATGTTTAGTAGACAGATTAACAGAATATTTCAAGATGCTGCTAAAAGGGGGTCAATTGCAGTTTGGATGATATTAAGTGGAAGATGTAGGTTTATTATGGTGAAAACCTCTTTATTTTTGATTGCTGAAGGTGCACATCGGGACTATTTTCACTTTGAAGCAGGATATAGAGAGGTATATCGAGAAAGTTATAGCTCATAGTTCTGTTTAGTGCATTTGCAAAAGATTTTTTAAGGAATCTTATATTAGCTATAGCTCGTTGTTGTGCAGAAATTGCGGAATAAATTGTTTGGAATTTGTACCATATCATAAAAAAATGCAAATGCACTAAACAGAAGAAGAGCTATAACTTTCTCGATATACCTCTCTATATCCTGCTTCAAAGTGAAGATAGTCCCGATGTGCACCTTCAGCAATCAAAAATAAAGAGGTTTTCACCATAATAATCCTACATCTTCCACTTAATATCATCCAAACTGCAATTGACTCCCTTTTAGCAGCATCTTGAAATATTCTGTTCATCTGTCTCCTAAACATTCATTTAGCTATATAATGGATACTGATGTCCTTTTTATATTTTTCCGAGGTTTTTGCACTTCCTTTCTCGTTCGCTTAATGTATTTTTCCAATTTTCTGGTTCAATTTTGCGTTTTTCCTCATTTGATTTGGAAATAAAAATTAATTTTTTAATTAGTGATATATGAGTTTTACTAAACAACCCGGTAGCTATTCATTATATATAGTTCAGATTAGGTATATATAATTTTGGTTCATAAAACAGGTATTAATATGACTCATTTCCTGGGAAGTATATAAAAATGATAATTACCTCTAAGAATCAGTAAATATACAAAACACAGTGTTAAATTGCAAACGTTAAATAAAAAAAAATCAAGATATTTAGCAATGTATTTTTTAATTAAGTTTCATTATTATCATTTTTACAATTGAGGTCTTCTTAAACGACCTACGTATAGAATAAAGTAGTTTAAGTTAAAAAAAAATAATAATAATTTTTTTAAAAAAATTTAATTTTTTTTTTACGATTAAATTATTGCATTAATATTTGTTCGTTAATAAAACCAATATAATGTACCAAAAATGTTATTATATCACTATAACTAAGCCATTTATGTGTACTGAATGGTGTTGTAGAGGCCTGTAGGCACCCACCCCAGTACCGCTTTTCTGCCGCATAAGTACATTTTCTACGGAACTGTTTAAAATTTTTTAAAGAATAATCAGTGTTTTAGAAAGAAAAATATATTCTCCAGATGTTTTATTTCAGCTTTTTTTGCGTTATTGTAGGCCGTTTAATTACAAACGACGCTTGATTCGTAACTTGAAAATTTTTTTGAAAAAAAATTTGACTTTACTGGTGTTTTTCGTAGCCTAAACCAATTATTTTTTAATATTTCTTCATGTTTTATTATTCCATGACTATTCAGCTTTAATAAAAGACCAACTATGAGGAAATTAAGTTAAATGCTGATTCTCAGTGACCAAAAAACTAACTAAAGTCAAAGTCGTCAATCCGCCATCTTTGGACGCCATTTTGGGGCAGTGCGTTCACTTTTTTTTGTGGGAACATTGGCTTTTTTTTAATAAATTGTTACAAGGAACACAACGATATGCAATTTATAGGGATGTGGGGGGGGTGCACGGTAAGGGGGTCTGGCCCACCGTGTACAGAGGCAACTCCCCGGCCAGCACTTGCACCGCTTCGTGGGACACGGTAAGTCCTAGTCGTCCTCATCAAGGGGAGCCTTTGGATGGTGGTCATCTTCTTCTTCTGCACCTGTAATGCGTGAGCAAGCAATTGACTTACTCGGATATGCTTAAAAACGTAAGCACCAAAGGGACAGCAGGCGGGTCGAACGAGGTTCCTGCTTATGTAACCATTAAAGGTACTGTAGACAACCGGAACCCTACAGAGATATGGAAGCAGCTCCCAAGCGATGAGGAGCTCACAGGGCAGGTGTCCAGGTGGAAGTAGTGAAAGTCACTCATGCTGGCAAGGCCGTCCTGGTCAAAACGAGGAGGTCTGACCAGGCCATGAAACTCATAAAGTGGAAGACTATAGGAGAGAAAGGTTTAATAACTAGGTTGGCTAGGACTAAGAGGCCCAAATTAGAGGTGAAAGGAGTTCCCAAGGACTGGGAAGCAGAGACCTAGAAAGAGCCCTGTGGCATAAACTGGAATCAGGGGGCCTGAAGAGACCTGACCAGAAGGAGGGTAAAGAATGGCTTAGGTCATTTTTCCCTTTCCTTGACAGAGATGGCCTAAAGAGGAGGTGGGTGATTGAGGTCCACCCTATAGCAAGGGACATCCTCAGAGAAGAGAGGATAGGAGGAGGATGGTGAACCCTAGATATAAAAGACTATCTGAACGCTCCCCACTGCCTAAAGTGTCTAGCCTATGGACACATAATGGCCAAATGCGAAAAATCAGTGGCGTGTGCTCACCAGACGACGGCTCCAAGCTGGTGATGCATACCTCAGTATACCCAGCACAACTCCCTTGTAGATGATTCTTGTCGCTGGGTATCAGAGGTCCCAAAAGGCACCCCCTACCCATGCAAGGCCATTTAGGGACAGGGCTTGCTTCGTAAATAATTGCTGTTTTCGTAAATGCAAACGAAAACAGCAATTATTTTATTAATACATAATTAAATTCCTTCTGTTGTTCAGATTAAATTCAGATCGTGGTGCTCCTCTCATGTGCTTATAAAGATTTCTTCATTCTATTTGAGAGACTAGTTCCTCATGCCGAGAGGGAAATAGACAAATATCAAGCGGGATTTGACGAGCGAGGTCCCTGTTCTCTGTTCTCACTGAGGCTGATGTTGGAGAAATGCAAAGAGTATAGAACAATTACCGATCACCTCTCCGTTGATTGTATAGCCGCCTACAATAGTGCAACTCGAAATGAACTCTATCAAACCTTGTTGGAAATGAACGTCCCAATTAAACTGATACGTCTCTTGAAGATGATGGTGCCAGGCTCGAAGCATGCAGTAAAATTAGGAAGTGACTTCACGGAAGACTTTGATACAAACTGCGATGTAAGACAGGGGGATCCCGACATCCCTCGAGAAGACAACAGGAGGATACCAACGACGAGACGGAGATACAATAAGCCTTTTTGTAATTTTCATGGTCTTAATGAATTGTTATCATCAAGCTTTAAGCTTTAGCTCTGCTTTAAATGCACTTCACAAATTTTTTAATAGCCCAACATTGCCAGAAAATAATTTATGATTTTTTTTTATTAATTATTCAAAACTTTTGTGTTCTTATGAGTGGCTTCATACCAAAGACTGAAAATTAATTTTCAGAAAGACGATAACAAATCAATTTTTGTTTTATAGGTGAAGTTGAACAGTGGCCTCTACATTGAGGAAAGGTTATTGAACATCTTTAATGACTATTTAGATAAGGGGTACTTTCCGATAGAGTGAAAGATTTGCAGATTTGAGAGTTCTGAGATTATTCCTGATTTTCAATTTGGTTTTCAGTATAGTCATTCCACTTCACACCAACTGGCAAGATTATCAGAATTCATAGTAAATGGATTTGAAATGAAAAAACATACTCTTGTCACGTTTTTAGACTTTCAACAAGCGTTTGATAAGGTTTGGCATTGTGGTCTATTGTACAAGCTAAAGAAAGTGGACACGCCCAAATATTTATATGACGTTCTGAGCTCATTCCTCAACGGCAGAACATTTACAGTTAGAATAAATAATATAAATTCAACCTTAAGACAAATCCATGGCGGCACCCCACAAGGTTCTGTTCTTTCTCCCATACTTTTTAACTTTTATGTTCACGACATTATCCAATCCACAAACACCTCCATAGCTATGTTTGCCGACGATACAGCTGTCTTTTCCCAACACAATGATATATTAATAGCCAGAAATACACTGCAGTCTTACCTAGTAAATCTAGAACAATATTTAAAAAAATGGATGATTTGTCTCAACACCGAAAAATGTACAGCAAAAATTTTTACTCTTAGACGTCCCTCAGACCCACCTGAACTGATTCTCAAAAATAAAGAACTAAAATGGAACCCAGCTAGTGAAGCAGTAAAATACCTCGGAGTTTATCTGGACCGCCGCCTTACGTGGAATTACCATATAAATAATAAACTGACCCAAACATACGCAAGGTTAGCAATGTTATATCCCATAGTAAATAGAAAATCTAGTTTAAAACCAGAGACAACTGTTCTTATTCATAAAACCATACTAAGACCCTTGCTAATGTACGGATGTGAAGTCTGGGGCGCCGCTTCAGCTACGAAAAGAAAAAAACTACAATCCTTTCAAAACAAGGTATTAAGAATTGTAGTAGATGCCCCCTGGTTCATAAGAAACGCTCAACTACATCGAGAACTAAAATTGGAAACAATAGATGAATTCATCAAAAAAACATTTAAAAAAATCCATACGCAGCTACCAGCAGTTAAAGGTGCAGTGGCCTACAACTTAGGAAACCCAACCTCATCTCGAAGACTGAAGCCCAGACTGATCCAAGACATCATGTTATGAACAATTAATAATTTTTTCTTTATTAATTGTAATTATTCAATAATTATAATGTATAAATAGTTAGGGGTGTCTTTTGCAAAGACTATACCCCACCAGAACAATTGTTAAAAATCATCAAATTGTTACAACAACCATGTAAGGCCCACCAGGCCGATCTGGTAATAAATAAATTAAAAAAGAGAGTTCTGAGGAAAATTGTAAGAAATAGTAATTATCATTTATTATCATCAGAAGTTGATTATTAACTTTTTTTTAAAATAAATGTAATATTTTATTAATAATTCAAAATTGTTTTTCTAAGGTGCAAATGAATTTTACTCTAATCTTTTGTCATTTAATATGATGTAACTCACCCTGGCAAAGGAAGTTGCAGTAGATGATAAATCTGGCGGATGATTTGGAGCCTGCAAAAAGTGATAAATTACAAAAATATTACATTAAAAACTCATTAATAATAAACTGTTAACTTTTTACATTTTTCATTTCTATGATTTTTTCCTTTAATATGAAGTAACTTACTCTGCCAAAGGAAGTTGAAGGAAATGATGAGTCTGGTGGTTGATTCGGTGTCTGTAAAAAGTGTAAATTACAAAAATATTACATTAAAAACTCATTATTAATAAACTGTTAACTTTTTACATTTTTCATTTCTATGATTTTTATCCTTACTCTGGCAAAAGAAGTTGAAGGAATTGAAAAACGTATCTGGTCATCCAATGTCAGCAAAAACTGATAAATTACAAAAATATTACATTAAAAACTCATTAATAATAAACTGTTAATTTTTTAAATTTTTCATTTCTAAGATTTTTCTCTTTAATATGAAGTAACTTACTCTGGGAAGGGAAGTTACAGGAACTGTAAACGTTAGTGCTCGATTCGATACCTGCAAAAAGTGATAAATTACAAAAATATTACATTAAAATTCACTAATAATACACTGTTAATTTTCTACATTTTTCATTTCTATAATTTTATTCCTTTAATATGAAGTAACTTACTTCGGCAAGAGTAGTTGAAGGAATAAACCAGCGTACTGTATTGTCCGATGTCTGCAAAGACTAATAAATTACAAAAATATTACATTAAAAATTCATCAGCTGTTAATTTTTTACATTTTTCATTTCTATAGTTTTTCCCTTTAATGTAAAGTAACTTACTCTCATTAAGGAAGGTGAAGGAAATGATAAGTCTGATGGTTGATTCGGTGTCTGCAAAAAGTAATAAATTACAAAAACATTACATTAAAAACTCATTCATGATAAACTGTTAATAACTGAACAATATTGTTAATAAAATAGACTACATTAAAGGAGCCGAATCATGTATTTACATAATATATTCTAACGTACTCAAAAGCCCCACGTTGGGCGCCATGTTGTAACGTTCCCTTTGTCAACCAAAACAAACAACGAGTTTACTTTTAGAATATATTATTTATTTTAACACATAACATTAATTTCAGGTTGGGTTCTGACAACTGAACACTCATTCAACAATTAATAACTATAATTTACTAATTACTAAATACATATAAAGAAACGAGATACATACATTAAGAAATCATACATTCAAAAACCTTGATTGTTCCAGTCTAAACTTTGTGGCTCTTTCTATTTTCTCAAATTGCTGGCTAGTACCTTCTCTCTTGACAGCTTGTCACATTTTCTCTTGGCGGCTCATAATCTTCTCTCTTGGCCGCTAGCACCTTCCCTCTTGACGGCCCGTCGCAGTCTGAGTTACATGAGGCTTGCTTCCCCCACCACTTGCTTCCCGTAGTTCGTGTATTTACCACTTTCACGCCACTATTTAATATACCATCTAATGTTGACATTACAATATGTATGGAATGTGATGGGTTATTTATACACTGTACCACTATAATATGAGACGAAAAAAAAACTTTTGTAACTTTGCTATTTAACAAGGTTGGTTTATATTTAAATTTCTGTCTCTTCTTCCTCTATATCTACGAGTATATTACATCCTGTCACCAAGTGTTCAGTATCAAACAATTCTGATATTTGTTCCAAAAATAATCAGACCTTCTCAACTTCATTCACTGTCCCAAAGTAATACACATTTTCACAAGGCAGACCCTAACATGCAATGCAGGGAATAATGCACTTTAAGTCTAGCCTTTCTACAACTACGAACATTTCTTGTAGTAGTAGGAAATGAATTTAATAATAGATGTGAATAATAGGTGTTTCACTTTTTCATGTCATTATTGGGCAAGGAATCAATTGGTTAAATTTCAAGCCCTGTTCCAAACAATATTTCTTCACTCCATTCCATTACGACAACTGGGAATTGTCTAGTTTTTTTGTAAAATTAAACATTTCATGTATATTATAAAAATATTACATAATCACTATGGAATATATAGTAAAAAAAATGCTGTGTATGCCCCAGGAGGGTCTCTTGATCTCAGGGTCGATCCACGGCTAATGAAAAAATTTCTAGTAATCAGCTGGATTAGAATCTGAGAGCTTGAGCTCTGGAAATCAGTGCTGACCCACTGAGCTACATCGCTCCCTATACAATAATAATAATATTTGGCGCTACTGGGGTAAGGCAGACCGGTGTAGCTCAGTGGGTGAGCACTGACTTCCAGAGCTCAAGGTCCTAGGTTCAAATCCGGCTGATGACTAGAAATTTTTTCATTAGCTGTGAATCGACCCTGGGATCAGGAGACCCTCCTGACCCGGAGATTCTCCTGGGGCACACCCAACCTTTTTTTTTATGATATGTTCTATAGTGATTATGTAATATTTTTATTTAATATATAATATACATGAAATGTTTTATTTAAAAAATCTGGTGCGTGCAACATACAACTTTCACTTACTGTTCAACTTTGAATAGAAATTATTTTCTGGCCATGTTAGACTATTATAAAATTTTTGAATTGCATTTTTAACCGAGCCAAAGCTACCACTTCATCCAATTATTAAATTTAAGTAGTCGTTCACAATTTATCGTTTTTCAATTTCTTAAAGAATATGTTTTTCCATTCAAAGCACCGTTGAAAAAATGGAAGAAGAAAAGAAAAAAGTCGACAAAATCTGGCTTTTTTTGGCTGTAAAAAGTTTTTCCTTGGTGGCCTGCCTGAGCAATTTTGTTTTTTACATGTTTTTGTTTTTTACAAACCCATACATATAAGTTAAAATATTTTCACATATTTTTCTCAATGGATTTCCCGTTTTGATCCTTAAGTTACTGGCCTAATATTATTTATATCAGCCACCATTTTTACAGGTTACATGATCTCACTGGTAGTAGACTCTTGTTTTTTTAATATAAACGTTATAAATATTTTAAAAAATGCTTTCAAAATTGTCTTCAGATAATGTGAATTTCTTTCTATTGGCTCTGAGACTATTCCATAATTCCTTAATATGCTCGTCCACTCCAGTAACATAGCAGCTAATTATTAAAACATTTAATAATTAACATAAATATTTAAAAAATGCTTTCAAAATTGTCTTCAGATAATGTCAATTTTTTGCATTGGCTTTCAGACTATTCCAAGCGCTTTAAGTGCTTTCTATTGGCTCTGAGACTATTCCAATTCCTTAACAAGCTCGTCCACTCCAGTCACATAATAGCTAATACATTTAATAATTAGCCACATAATAGCTAATTATCAAAACATTTAATAATTAATATAAATATTTATAAATATTCTTTCAAAATTGTCTTCAGATAATGTCAATTTTTCTGCATTGGCTCTCAGACTATTCCAAGCCCTTAACCCGTTCGTCCACTTCAGTCACATGACAGTTAATTCTTAAAACTTTTAATAATTAATATAAATCAAATAAATAATGAAAATAAATATTCAAAAAATTGCTTTCGATATTGTCTTCGAATAATGTCAAGTTTTTGTTATGGTTCTCAGACTATTCGTAGCACTTTAACCCACTCATCCAATCCAGTTGCATTATAGCTAATTATTTAAACGTTTTAAAACATCCGTTACAATATGAATAACAAAATAAAAATTAATTGTTCAGTAAAATTTATTCCTCAATGGTTGTAATAATAATGATAACACCTGTTATTTAGTAACTTTTATCAAGATAAAATTTTTCTCATCAAGAGGGGAGGGTGCGTACTCCACTTCCTTCTCCTAGACCCGCCAGTAAATATGCAACCAAATAGTAAAAGAAGGTTGACGCTCACAGCGTTAATTTATTAAGCTCTTTTAGTTAATAAATTTGTTTTGCTGTATTTTCATTTAGTTTTAAAGTTTAAATATTTAATTTTCAATTTATTTTAATTTAAAAAAACATTAAAAAAAAATAAAAATGAAATCAGCTGCTTTAATTGGTAATGTACAGTTGGTCATGTTTATAGGTCGATTGTTGTTCAATTTGTTTTCAATTTTATACAGTTCATTATTTTATCATACAATTATTTTCTTTTTTTTTCATTTGTTAGTTAAGCTTCATTCTAACTTTTCATCTAAAAGCGCATGGGAGCTTAACAATAATTAACATAAACATCCGATGCGGTGTGGGCATCACAGAACTTTCACTTACAACCCTTTTTTTTTTAGCAGAAATAAGTATTTTCAGACTAATGGAAGTGAAAGTAATAACTGTTTAATAAGTAAGAAAAAAACACCCTTCTTTTTATAGTCTCATATATTTATGTTTAGGAGCTTTTGGCGCTCTGCACCATATTCATCTAAAAAATGTTTAAATACACAACAATTATACAATATACATATAAAACCACACAATAAATTAGAAAAGTTATACATTAAATTTGTTAATTCTCACTCAGGAATCCACCCATATTTCCAAACACCTTAACAATGCTCGTTTACTTCATTTCGAAAATGGAATTGAAAGCTCTTAAATATAAATGTATGAGACTATAAGAAGAAGAGTGGTTTCTTTTACTTTGATTATTATTGCACAGTCTACCTATTTAAACGTAATAACTATTTTACAATAAATAAATTATTTTTCTACGTCTTCCATATTTTTCTTCTTCTTTCTATACCTTCTTCATGCCTTTCAGCGTGGAGGTGCCTCAATCCATGCATCCCAAGCATTTTAGTTCTGAGCTAGAGCCCTTATATCCCTTATCCGCATATCTCTTTTCTGCCCGATCTGGGAGATGTACTCCATCCACTACAATCTAGGTCTTCCTCTTCGGCGCTTTCCTACAGGTCTCGCCTCCATGAATTTTTGTGGGTCACGGTCTTCATTCATTCGGCACACATACCCAAACTATCTCAGCTGCCTCTTTTCTGTAGAATCCTTTAGTGAGACAGTAACTAGGTCGTCTCTTGTTTTTTTCATTCCTGATCTGGTCTCTCCTGGTTTGGCCGGCTGCCCTTCGAAGATATTTCATTTCACTAGCAGTAACTCTGCTAAGGTGTTTGGTTAATGGGGCCCAGCTTTCACTCCCATATATAAGAGTTGTTAGATATACCGCTTTAAAAATATGTATTTTTATATTCCTATCTACCTCCCTTTTCCCAATGACTGTATTGCATAAGCTGTAATACACATCCTTTTTAATCCTGTTGGAAATTTCATGGTCGACCCTTCCGTTCTTGTTTATTACTGCACCTAGATATGTGTAGTCCTCCATGGTGCATGGTGCCCACTATCTCTCCTTTGCAATGAATTTCAACAACCTCCTGATCCCGTCCAATCTGTATTACTTTGCTCTTTCCAACATTCATTGCTATACCCTTTCTTGCTAATTCAACCTCCCACCCACTCGACCACAGCTTGCTGCAGATTTTCCTGTGGTCTTGGGTTTGACGGTGAGGCCTGAAAGCAGCTTACTCCTCTTCTAAATGTTCCTCCACCATTGCTTTAAGTTTCTTCTCCAGTATTGAAGTATATATCTTATATACAACCTGTGAAAGACAAATAGGTCTGTAATTTCTACATTCGCTAGTATTTCCTTTCTTATGTACTGGAACAATATTATTATATTTCCAATCCTCTGAAATAACTTTTTAGTCAATATTTTTTGAAAGAGGCATTGTAGGGCTTCCATCAGTTCAGGTCCTCCCCCCGTGTTCAATAAATTCTGGCACAATACCATCCCTACCAGCTGCCTTACCATTCTTTAGTTTTTCTACTGCACTTTCGACCTCTTCCTTCCAGATTATCTCGTCAAATTCTTGTAGAGGAGTTTCACACATATCCAACTTATTGTCAGCATCATTGCTTGAGAAAATGTCCTCAGAGTGGCGTTTCCATCTATCCAGAATTTCTATATCTCTGGTGATTAATTCACCTCTTTCATCCTTTATATTTCTTATGGGCTTACTTTTCTTTGTTTTTATTGCTTTTTCCAGAAAACCTTAACATTGTCATGGTAGTTGCTCTGTAGGCTCCTCCAAAATTCCTCCCATCTCTTCCTTTTGGCCACTTTAACAACTAACTTCGCCTCATTTCTTCTGCGTACGTGGAGTTCCCAATTTACTGGAATCTTATCTCTAATATAGTCCTTCCAAGCAGTTTTCTTTATTTTAAGTGCTGCCTTCACTCCTTCATTCCACCATTCTGATCTTTTGCTTTTCGGTGAGATTTTTGTAATCTCGCAAGTCATGGTTGCTGAGTCCATTATTGCATTTTTTATTTTTTCCCACAGAACGTCCACATTTCCATCCACCCTGACCTCCTGAATATTGTTATTAAGAAGTTTTTTATATTTCTTTTATTTCGTTTTCAGGTGTCTGAAGTTTCTTAATGTTAATCTTCATATAGGTTCTGGGCAACTTCTTGGGAGAAAGGATTTGAGTATCTATAAGGAGAATGTGGTCTGAGCCATCTCGGCACCTCTGATTACTTTGATATCTGTAAACAGTTTCCTGATTCTTCGACTGTATATAATGTAGTCTATTATACTATTTGCATTTCTTTTCTCTGCAGAGAATGTTATTTTGTGGATTGTTTTATGTGGATAGAAGGAATTTCCAATGAATAGATCATAATCAACACAGAAATCTATAAGCCTTTCTATTTCTTGTGTGCACACCTTTATGATAACCCATAGCTCGTGTCCGACTGTATAGGCCCATCCAACTCTGGCATTGAAGCCTCCAACTATAATTATCTCTGTTTATGTTTTCTGTTTAAAGTCTCTGTTTCTGTTTTGCCCTTTTGCGACTTCTTTTTCGAGATCCGTATAAAATTGTTCCTTATCTAGAATATCTGCATCTTCTGTTGGTGCATAGATCTGAATCAGAGTTATTTTACCAATTGACAATTCTATATTTGCTATTATTATTCCGGAAGATATAGGTTTCCAGTCCTCTACTTTGGAAAATAGGCTTTCTTTCATTATAATCCCCACTTCCTGCTTTGTTCTAAAACCTGCAGGAACTCCAGAGTAGATGAGTATATGTAGCTCATTCAGACGTACTTCTCCATGCCCTTTTTTCCTCACTTCACATATGCTCATTACGTTAGATCCACACCATATGACTTCATCTCATCCACGATCTCTGTTTCCTTGCCATTCAATGTTATAATATTCCATGTTCCAACTCTTATGTCCTTTAGAGCACCGTATCGTGACCGATTTGTCCGTCCGTTTCCGAGGCAAGTTTGTTTGCTCTGAATCAGTTTTATTCCACTACGGGTGATTGGCCCAGTGATAGAGGCCCCGTTACCTCAAGACGACTGGGGACAATTTATACCCTCGTCCACAGGGTCCTCCCAGGATAGGTGACCCTAGGTTGTGTAATGTATGTGACCTTATGTCAGCGTATGTATAGTGTGTATTGTTTTGAGTGTGTTTGTGCAGTGTACTGAACTCGCGGGACTGTGAGAGCGTTAATCCCCACTAGCCTTGCACATCAGCTAATCTCTGGGGAGGTCTTTCATATTTACGATATTTATTTTAAAAGTTATTTTACTTCTAGATTTTTATTAGACTTTCCTAATTGGCATTCTCTTAGAGGATACTTTTTTCTTTATTAAATGATTATTTTAATACAAAAACATTACACTTTAAGAAGGTTCATTTTTATTTCAGACGAGAATTTAGTTTTAGTTTTCTTCTTCTCTCCCTTGCGCTTGTGCCTTTCAATGTCGAATGTGAGCCTCAGTCCACTTTCTCCACTCATTTCTCTCTTCGGCCACTTGACACATTTGAACCCATGTCTTTCCTATCATCTTTCTAAACTCTTCGAGGTGTTCCCAGCAAGTCATCTAGGTAGTCTCACAGGTCTTTGTCCTTTAGGTTTCTCCTTCATACAGGGGTGCAACTAGTAACACGCAAGTTGTGCCAATCAAAATTTTTGTGGGGGACATATTTTGATGGATTTTTGAATATTTGAGGAGGTAACATTTTCGATCGGGTTATGAATTTCGGAATGAAAAGTTTCTTACTAAGGGACAAGGTAAAAACAAGTCTGTTTTATTTCTTCATATCTAGTTAAAATATTTTGTACTAATATATGATGTAACTTACCCTGCTGATAGATGAAGGTAACGAGTTATATCGACCTCTTGTCCGCAACTAGAGATAATAAATAATAAAATCAATTAATTTTATTTAAAAAAAAAATAAAATATTCTTAAATTTACTTATTAAGTAAGCCCTATTTGATTTTATTTCCTAATTTTTACCCTCACTATTACTGGTAACTGTATTTTGATAAACATGCTGGTTTGTTATATGATCATAAGGAACTATCTTATGTTATAGGGTATAGTAGAACATACCATAACTGTATTAAGTAATGTCTTGCCCACTTTACATCCTTCTACTGACTGGCTGAATCTTGAAAAAAGACAGTCAATAAAAGGATGTAGTGTGGGCAAAACATTACTAAAGACAGTGATACAATTTAATTCTATCAGAGAAATATTTTATCAGGGATGGATGGTGTTTCAACCATCAACACATGCTAATATTATTTAGTACAGAATCATGCTGAATCAGCAGGTATAGGTAAGTGAAACTAAAAAGCAGTGGGAGTTGCAGATACTTGGAAAAATACAGGAATATAGAGGTTTGAAAAATGTCAGAATGTTCTACTCCTTGGTGAAACAGAGCAAAGATCCGTTCAAACTTTATATAATAGCTTTTAGAAATGAGGATGGCTCCGGCTAATGTACTGATAAGGTGAGACACTTTGACTCATTTCTAAATGGAAGATTGAAGCAGAATCGGGCACAGACATTTATGAAGAAGATGATATTGACCCACCAGAATTCAAAAGAAGTCATTGAAGTAATAAATAAGCTCAAAAACAATAAGGCACGTGATGATGGAATTCCAGCTGAACTTTGGAAACACAGAAGTAAAATATTGCATAAAGCCTTCTAAAATATTATTTTGTCAATCTGGATTGGAGAGAAATACCCAATGAGTGGAGAAAGGGTATTATATGCCCAATTGATAAGAAGGGAGACATCTTGAAATGTGACAATTATCGTGGCATTACACTCCTACAAAGCGCATATAAAGTGCTTACAATTGTTATTTTTATGAAGCTCCTCCCATTTGCTCAGCAACAAACTGACAGATATCAGTCAGGATTTAGAAGTGATAAATTCACAATGGATCAGATATTTGGACTGCGTAGGATTCTGGAAAAGGGTATGGATTCCTAAGAATCTGTATTGGTCGAGCGGAAGAGGAAGGCCAAGGCTGAAACGGGAAGACATAAACATTTAAATACAAATGAAATACGAATGATACGTGTTTTGAAATAAAATATATACATTTTTGGATTTAATAGGCTCTAGTTAGGCAGAAATTTCCAGCAAAAAAATTTTATTTTTCGATAGGTAAGAAAAATCGTATTTAAGTGTTTTTGGAGATGTGAAATACAAATCTCAACTTTGTTTCTCCTTAAAAAAAAAATTGTATCTACTTTACTCTTTAGGTCAGTACTAATTGTTTCAATATTGTACTCATACCCTAGGTCAGAGGTCTCCAAACTATGGCTCGCAGGCTAGATCTGGACAAGCTCTTCTAGTCCAATCAGAGTTTCTTTGATTACATGGTAAAATTTTAAAAACTATTTAAAAAATGTGAAATTCAACAAATTACTCACATTTACTACATGTTCCTTTTCTTTTAGATATCTCATTTAACAACTGAAGTGTCAGTTATACAACAGAGATAGTTTCTTTCATCACCAGATATTATATAACAAGATATTTGTTTTCATAAACAGCCATGGTGTGCAGGACTTAGATGGAGGCCTCAATTTGGCCCACGGGACTTAGTGAAGATCTCAATGTGGCCCGCAGGCAAAAAAGTTTGGAGACCTCTGCTCTAGATGTATATTAAATATGTACATTTTTTAAACTGAACAGGTATTGAAAGTAATATTACATATACAAAATCTGGTAGTTTTTCAAGATTTATCAAGATCTTATGAGATCCTTCTATGTTTATAACTTTATAGTATAGTGGGTTCAAATATTAAAGCATGTTATTGTATACTGTAATGTACACCTTTATTGGAAGAGAGTAAAAAGGGTTTAATAGATTACAATAATAATAATAATAACAACCTTTATTTGTGCATACAATGAAAAAACAATGGATAAAAATATACAAAATCTATTATATGTACAAAATCAACTTAGTTGAGGTTTTGAGTTCGATTTTTTTTTTTTTTTTTGTACTTAACTTTCTTGTAACCACACTAGGTAATGAACCTGTCCCATCCTTTTCCATTCTTTCCTCTCTAATGCTACTCTCTTCCAGGCTGCTCCCCCGCAGGTCTTCTTCATCTCCTTGTCCCAGTCTGTCGGCGGGTGTCCTCTCTTCCTCACGTGCTCTCTTGGATACCAATCCATAAACTGCCTGGTCCATGTTAATTCATTTTTCCACTATATCTGGAAGGTCAGTCTTAGCTCTGATCCATCTGTTTGTTTTTCTATCCCTTCTAGTTATCCCCAGAAGATATCGCTCCATTCCTCTGACGGTTATCCTCTATTTGTGGCAAGTCTTCTGGTCAATTGCCCATGTTTCACAACCATATGTCATGACAGGAAGTACTGTGCTCACCCAAAGTTTTCTCTTGACCTCTGAGCTCACCGAGGATCTATCCTTAAATTTATATCCTATATATAATATATATAATATATATCATTAAATTTGAAGAGTGCGCGCCATCCCTGGGTACATCGCCTGATTATTTCTTCATTTTGTCCTTTAATTGAGATAAGGTGCCCAAGATATAGAAATGTATCTACTTTCTCTATATGATGTTCGCCTATTTTTATATCTCCCTCAACGTTCACTGACATATAATTGCATTTTTTATAATTTATTTTCAGTCCTATGTTTTCTCCAGCCTTTATTAATTGGTTTGCCATCATTAGGATTTCTTCTATATTTTTACCTATTAGGACTTGATCATCAGCAAGCTCTAAATGGTTCAGCCACTCTCCAAAAATTTTCATTCCTTTGTTCTGCCAATTCATAAAATCATGTAGAACTGATATAAATATTTTAGGAGAAAGGGTATCACCTTGTCATACACCTTTTCTAATTTTTATTTTTACTGTTGTTTTTCCTGATTTATATTCTGCATTGGATCTCGAATACATATCTTCCAGTATCTTGCATATTCTTGAACTAATGTTTCTCTTTTTCAATACATTTATAATAGAATCGGTTTTTAGGGAGTCAAATGCTTTTTCGTAATCCAGAAAAAGGAGGCTCACTGACAGATTATAGACATTCGCTTTCTTAATTAACTCTTTAATCACAAATATATGGTCTACAGTGCATTTTATTAGGTTTTCTGATTTAACTTTACTGGATCTCCTATTTTCTTTTTTATGTTTTACAATGGTGAACTTTTTATTCAACATTGCCCCAACTGGTCTGTGATCACTGCCAATGTCAGGGTGGTTTAAAACTTCCACATTGATCACTAATCGCTTATTTTTAATGATTATGAAGTCTATTTCATTTTTTGTCTTTCTATCTGGGCTCTGCCATGTCCATTTGTTATTAGGATTTTTTCAAAAAAAGCTATTCATGATGTAAAGACCATTAGCTTCCACAAACTCAATTAGTCTTTTTCCTCTATTATTCAATTCACCTATTCTAAATTTACCCATATATTTTGAGTTACCTTTACTACCTATTTTTGAATTAAAATCTCCGATTAATATTAATTGATTATATCTGTCCTCATCAATTGCTATTTGTAGATCCAAATAAAAATTTTCAATCTCACTTTCTTCTGCATCTGCAGTGGGAGCATAAACTTGTATTATTTTAAGTGTCGTCTTCTGGTTTTTATTTAGCTCTATTAATAGCTTAGAAATACCATGGGTGTAGGTTTTGAATGACCGTACCTCATTTTCGTTATTTCTCTTTATAACAAAGCCAGTTCCACCTTGCTCTTTTTCTGTACCATTATAATACAGTGTTGTACCATCCTGGTACTCCAAACTGCCTGTACCATATCTCCTCATTTCTGACAGACCAGTAAGAGACCATTTAATAACTTCCAATTCGTTTTTCAATTCGGTTAATTGAAAATCTGCCATTAATGTTCTACAATTATAGGTGATTAAATCCCATTTTTTCATCTGTGATAATTTTTTAGTTTCCTTTTTACTTATTATCCTGTCGAAATTTCCATTGTCATAAACTATTTTATTAACCTGCTTGCCTATAAACTGCCAAGAATTCGTTACAGAACCAGAGGTTCCTAATATTTTGCCGCCCTCATTTGTGCCCTGTTTGAAATATCTCTCCAGACTGCTGCTTCTTAATTTCAAAGAACTATTTATTTTCTTATTGGCTTGTTTTTTATTATACAAATCTTCTATCTCATTTTTCCGAGGTGACTCGGCCTTATTTTCGGGAGTGGATTCCTCACTTCTCTGTCTTTTAGTTATTTCTGTTGTATCACTATTCATTAATTCATCCACAGCTGTGTCTTTTGATGCAATTCCTGACTCTATATTACTGCTCGAATCTTCAGATTTTAACTCTTCTAAAGTATAAATGACACCATCAATAAATGCTCTATCTCCTCTATATTTTGCTATTCTTCCATTTTCACGAGCTATTTTAATATATGGCCATAATTCTTTCCTGGTTACTCTCTCTTGAGGAGTATAATCGCAAGAGAACTTCATATTTGATTTAAGTTGCCAGCTTGCATTCAAAATCTGTATTTTTCTTCTCATTGCTATAAATTTTATCAACACCGGCCTATTCTGTTTTAATGGTGATCCCAATCTGGTGATCAAGTCTATCTCTGAAAGGCTGAGATTAATTTTCAAACAGTTATTTATAGCATTTACTACAGTCTCTTCCAGCGTGTTATGCGTTTCATTTGTGATGTTTTTAAAATTATATAATATTAGGTTTTTTTCTCTATTATTATATTTTTTTTAATCAATATTTTGGTTATTTTTTGAGATTTCGTTTTTAAATGCAGTTTTTAATAGGTTGTGTGACCGTTCTAAATTTTCTAGTTTTGATTTTAGTTCGTTCAACTCAATTTGAAAGCATTCCACCGATTCTTTTAAGGTTCTCATCTCCTCGTTTCCCTTTTTAACTTGATTGTTTGTATCCCTCAGAAGGGTCATTACGTCCTTTAAAGTAATTTCTGCAGCCATTTTCAGGTAAAACAATCAAATTAAAATATGTGATCAACAGTTTATTTATTTATCACACAGCTGTAAACTGATAATATATAAATATCTCGAGCTTGAACTCCACGATATGAGCGATGTGGTGGGGAGCTGCCAGATCCAGCCGGCAATGAAGATAAGAGATGCCTGTCCTGATATTTGTCGGATATTGCTACTATAATTGTATTATACAATATCACTATTGTCACTAAATTTTACAAACCACTTCAGCAACACTTTATCTTTAACTGAGCAAAAAATCGTCGACGCAGGTGTAGAATTTCCAAGCTTAAAACTATGTAGCACAGAGACGATGTTACCAAGTCAGCGGTCTAGACCGAACTCCTTAATAGATTAATGTTGAACAATTAAAAGGCAAGCTAATCTAGTTCTACTAGTTTAGGGAAAAGAAAATGTCTGCTCTGTGGTTTCCCAGGAAGGAAAGTCCCAAAAGAGGAGAGGATAGGAGAAGGGACCTGGCTCCAGTGGGTAAAACCCAGTAATAGTATTACCACCTTGGAAGTTGTTGTTTGGCAGAGAGACTAGTTGTTTGGAATTACAAGAGAGAGTTTCTCGCAGGGAGTTTGAGTTGAGTAGAAGAAAGTATCACCAATTTGGAAGTTGTGTTTGGCAAAACGTTGGAAAGTGTTTGAAAACAAATGAATTCAGTGCCACAAAGGAAGAAACATTGTATATAGAAAAAAAGTTAACTTGACAATCCATACTAGACTTTATATTAAAATCAGTGTTTAATTTTAGTATAAATAGTGTAAATAATAATAGTTTGTCTCAGTTGTTCTGATTGTCAATAACCCACACCTGAGATAAATATATATAATTTAAGAAAGAGAAATATTATAATTTTGTTTATTATTAAACAACCTCTTATTTATTTAGGAAGCATCCCAATGGTAAGAAGTGAGCTTCCGACATTATATTATTTTTTTTTATTTCATTTTTTTTATATACATTACATCGTGTCATAATGATAAATTACATGTTTGCGGTTGCAGTAACCTTATACATGACATACTAGTGGTATGAATGCTGTTTAGAAAATTGAAATATTATTATTATTTGTAAAATATAAGAGAGATGTTACATTTTGGCACTCAACTATGCGTGGCCTTATTCTTTAAAAATTAGGTCACAACAATCAGATTACAGCTTAAATAAACACTTTGTTTTAATGGTATAGATTTTGTTAATAATTTTTTGAGCAATATGGAGAATAACCAGAGAGAGATCATGGAAGATAGAAATCTTAATAATATAATTGAAAAATCTAATGGGAATGTTGTTATTGTAGAAAATAAAGCAGAGTAAGTTGTACAAAGCCTGTTTGATGAAAAGAATCAATCCGAAAACTCTAACGGTAGTTGCATAGGAAGTCTGTTGGGATATATTAAATGTAGTTCATGGGTTTAGTGAAAATAATGTGGAGGGTGAAAAAATAAATATAAGTAGTAGCAGCAATTTGAATTGTACTGATATTAATAATATGCTTCAGCAAATAATGGCTATGCTTCATAATATAAAGAAAAATATGGAAACTTTGAACAAAACATTAGAATCTGATAATAAAAAGGAAATTTTGAAACAAGATTGTGATAGCCTAGAAATCCAAATTATTACAAATAAGACTAAAGTTCAAGAAACAACACTGGCTTAGAAAACTTCCTTTGGTCACTCAGAAAGTGATGAGAAGCAAACTGTTACTGAAGAGCTTCAAGAGAAAGATATTGAAGACCTAATAACCAATATGGAACCTAAGGGTAAAGAAATTAAGGAATCTGAAACTTCTTTTGAGAATAATATAGAAAGTGAAGAAGAAAAAGCTACTATGGAAGGGCGAAAAGAAGCTAATTCTACAATTAATAATGAAGTAGGTAGTCTCTTAGGAAAAGAGAAAGAAACCTTTTGAGAAGATTCACCAATTGCAGAAGCCCAATTCCTAACATGATCCAAAAACATATAACCTCTATAGCACTCATATTCCAAATTACGAAGCGGTAATTTGGTCAGTGGGTATAATTCTACAATAGTGAATTATTCTTATTCTGTATGAGGGACTCTTAGACTTTATCGGTAATTTTTTCTTCAGTCCATTTGTTATAGTAGAACTTCATCTTTGAAGTTTTTGTAAAGCTTGTACCCTTCTTTGTTTTGGCTGGGACCCTATGGACCTTATTTGTAATTAATTTAACTTTATCTTTGTTCTTAATATTTTTAATTGTGTGAAGGTTATATATTTTGTAAATTAGTTTAAAATCAAGACATAGTTTTCAATTTAATTTTAGTAATCATATGTTACTTTACTTTATTGGTATGTGTCAATATGTCATGTGAATAATTTTTTAAGAAAAGGATGAAAGTTAGAAAAAAATAATAATAATTAAGATGTAACTCAGAGGCAATCTTTAAAATTTTGTTGTATGTATTGAATAAGTAATGTGCACATGTTTAAGTATTCACTTAAGTTTAATTTAAAAAGAAAAACAAATTATTTTACATAAGATATTTTTTTATCTGGAAGTGGGGAGAAATGTAATGTACACTTTAATTGGAAGTGAGTAAAAAGGGTTTAATAAATTAATGTTGAACAATTAAAAGGCAAGCTAATCTAGTTCAGGGAAAAGAAAATGGCTGCTCTGTGGTTTTCCCGGGAAGGAAAATTCCAAAAGGGGAGAGGGAACAAGGGATTGTGTTTTGGCAAGCAGTTGTTGCGTGACTGTAGTGAAGAGAGGATAGGAGAAGGAATCCTGGCTCCAGTGGTTAAAACCCAGTAATAGTATTATCATCTTGGAAGTTGTGTTTGGCAGAAGATTGAAAATCTTTTGAAAACAAATGAATTTAGTGCAACAAAGGAAGAAACATTGCATATAGGAAAAATGTTAGCTTTCCAATTAATACTTGACTTTATTTTAAAATCAAACAATGTTTAGTGTAGATAATATTAGTCTGTCTGAGTCATTGGATCTGACTGTCAGTAACCCACACCTGAGATAAATAAATATATTAATACTCTTATAATTTTGTTTATTATTTAATAACCTCTTATTTATTTAGAAAGTATCTCAAAAGTATAAAGTGATCTTTCGAGGTTATATTATTATTATTTATAAAATATAAGAGAGATGTTACAATATATATACATATATATATATATATATATATATATATATATATATATATATATATATATATATATATATAATATATAATATATATATATATAATATATATATATATATAATATATATATATATAATATATATATATAATATATATATATAATATATATATAATAGACAGACGTACTCTTTGTCAACATAAATCAAACAAACGAGTTTCCTTTTTCAATATATTATTTATTTTAACACATAACATCAATTCTCAGGTTGGGTTCTGACAACTGAACACTCATTCAACATTTAATAACTATAATTTACTAATTACTAAATACATATAAAGACACGAGATACATACATTAAGAAATTATACATTAAAAAACCTTGATTGTCCCAGTCTAAACTTTGTGGCTCTTTCTATTTTCTCAACTTGCTGGCTAGTACCTCCTCTCTTGGCCGCTATCACCTTCTCCTGGCGGCCCGTCGCAGTCTGAGTTACATGAGGCTTGCTTCCCCCACTTCTTCCCTGTAGTTCATGCTGTTGCCGCTTTTGCGCCACTATTCATATGCCATGTAATGTTGACATTACAATATATATATATATAGCAGACATTTTCTTTTCCCTAAACTAGTAGAACTAGATTAGCTTGCCTTTTAATTGTTCAACATTAATCTATTAAGGAGTTCGGTCTAGACCGCTGACTTGGTAACATCGTCTCTGTGCTACATAGTTTTACGCTTGGAAATTCTACACCTGCGTCGACGTACTACTTATGTGCAAAGATCCAATGTATAGTCCATGATTCAAAGCCGAGATCGTTACTATGTTTAGACAGTCCAATTTTCCGAGGCTTGTTTAGGTTTCATAATAAGTCGTTTTTTCCGGGATAGGATTATTAGCCCTACGCCCAATCCTCCACCTGGAGGACCAGGAGCTATGTAGTAAGACACAGGGGTCAACCACCTCCCAGTGAATCTCTGGATGGAGACGTTACCGATGCTGGAATCAAACCTGCAACGTAGTTGTCGAAGTAATTGGGTAGCACTTACAATTTTTATTTTTAAAATTTTTATATTTATTATTAATTATCTTATTTTTCCTGCGAACTAGATTTGAATTTATGACTTTTCTGTTTCAATAAAAATCGAAACAAAAAGCCTTCTTTTTCTTCTTCTTCCTCTTGTGTGCCATTCAGCATGGAGGGGCCTCCAGCCACTTCGACCATACATCCCTGTCTCTTGCCAATTCCTTCATCTGACCTAGGGTTTTTCCTCTATCCTCACCAAGTCGATGGATATGTTCTTCTAGGCCTACTCCGTGGTCTCCTGCCAGTTGGCCTCGCTTCCATTCATTTTCTTGGTACTCTGCTTTTTTCCATTCTACACATGTGCCCATACCACCTATTTTTCAATGAATTTTTTAATATGAAATATAGCAACTAATAAAGCATGTATTGTACATATTATACCATGAAATATATTTTTTCGGAATAAACAAAGATAATATTAGTTTTCTCACCTAAAAACCCTTAAATAAGCATTTCTGTTGCAATTAAAAAATGTAAATTTTCTTGCCCAATATTCTGCCTTCTTATATATACTAATTTTTAATAGCTCTTATGAGATCCATCTATGTTTATAGTAGATATTATATCTGTTAAATATGTAGACAATATATACAATTTTTCATTAGAACTCAAAAATCAGATACTTATCAATCCATGACTAAAATATTTCCCTAATTATATTTTGGGTTTTAAGTTGAACTTATAAATTATAAAAGTAATTTACCCTGGAAAAGGAATTAGTAGCTTCCGATAAGGCTCTTAGTTGACCATGGAGCTGCAAATGGAAAAATGTTATAATAATGAATGAATGAAGCCTTTTACTACTTTAGAGTAAAAAGTTGCATATAATATAATTTGATAAATAAATACACATTTTCAAATAAAGTGGATTATTGAAATTGGTTATTAAATTAATTGTTATTAACAAAACCTGGATTTGTATGCAGTAAAAATCCACAGAATATGCCATTTAAAATGGAGAAAAAAAAACCCTGAAATATTCAGTAAAAAAAAAAATAGGAATAATGCAGTAACTGATCTCTAAATATGGTAAACTTACTAATAACTTGATTACTAATCTGCCACTAACGTATTTAAATATGATGATTGCCAACAAAAAAGTTTTGAATTAAAAATGAAATTACTGAAAGATTAGAAATTACAATAACTTTCAGGGTTTTCTAAAATATTTAATTTAAAGAAAAAAAATAACTAAACATATATGGCTAATAAAGTTACAACACTGAAGAGGTATTCCTGTTTTATCCTCGGACACACACACACGCAACCATGTGCACACACACACACACAATAAAATCGAAAATAAATATATAAAGCATTTGAATTAGTCAGAGATGAGCAAAATCGTAATCAATGATTACATGATTATAAATGAAAATAAAACTTAATGACCACGCCAATTTTATACTTGATATAATAACACTACAAATATAGCAAAAATATAAAACGATTATCAGATTACGATTGTAATCATAAACCTGATTATGATTACAATCGTGTAATCACGTAATCGAAATCATAGTAAACGTAATCACATAATTAAAGTCACTGTAATTGTAATCGTGTAGTCAAAATCACTGTAATCCTAATCATAATAAAAAATCAAATACATACGATTTTCTTCTGTTTAGAGATAGGTCAAAAGGAAAACAAGTATAAAACATTTTCTATTTTCTTTTCATTTCTTTCTGAATTTTCATTTACTTTTCTTCTTTTATCTCGGGAATGAAGGATTAGTTTTTTACCGTTCCAACAATTTCCAGCAATGTAGAGCTAACGAAAATGGAGAAAAGGTGTAGACAATTTTCAGAATTTCCTTTCACTTTTCTTATTCTATCTCAAGAATGAAGAATTGGTTTTTTAACTTTCCAACATTTTTCCCGGCTATGTAAAGATAGAAAAAACTGGGGAAATGGTGTAGAAAATTTTCAGAATTTTCATACACTTCTCCTCTTTTATTTCGTGAATGGATATGCGGTTTTTCACTGTTCCAATAATTTTATAGCTGTTTGGAAGCAGGCTAATGGAAAAAGGAGTGGTAAAAATTTCCGTTTGATTTTCCTCTTTTATTTCAGAAATGAAGGATCAGGTATTCACCGTTCCAACAGTTTTCCGGCTATGTTGAGGTAGACGAAAACAGAGAAAGGGTGTAGTCAATTTTCAGAATTTTCTTTCACTTTTCCTATTCTATCTCAGGGGTGAAGGATTAGTTTTTAACTGTTCAGTTTACTTTTTCCGCTTATATAAAGATAAATAACATCAGGCATTTTATAAGTTGGACCCCTATCATCCCAAAGAGAAACCAGGCCTCAAATTTCAGACCAGATTAATAGATCCAAGTTATCTACAAGCAAAATGTGTATTTTTCCTTTAAGGTCTACTAGGCCATTTTCGCATACCTTAGTCTCATGGTGCAATATAAATATTTTACCTAGTTCTGCCATAAATACTGGAGCAAAAGTTGAACTTTGTTTACATCCATGGTTATTATTTAGATAACCCTTACCTCTATCAGGTTATTTTCTTTACATGTCAGGATAATAATCCCAATTGTTTTGTATTTTTCTTTCGTTCAGCTGACATGAAGTGGGTTGATAAAGAAAACCGAATAACTGTGATTGCCTTACACAAAGTTTGAAAATGTAGGTCAGAGATTTTCAACACTTTGAAACCTTTGGGTATTAGCCTTATGTTCATGTACTGCAATATTAATAGATATAATGAGACCCTATCTGAATGTGACAAACCTCGACTGTCCTGCGCTGTGAGAATGGCAAATGCAGTGAGAGCAGTGGCTGCTTGAATCAGAAGAAATCCCATTCGAAAACAACAAATCATGTCTCGGTAAATGGGAATCTCGGTCAGATCAACGTCTTGCATAATAAGGTGACCTTAGGATGGATGCATTTCGAAGAAAGACAGGACTAAGGCTAATCACTTCCCTAAAAAAAATTAGAGTGGATAGATGCAAAGTGCTCCTTGGCCGTTACACCAATTTTGTTCATCGAAAGATTTTGTTTAGCGATGAGAAAATTTTTACTATTGAAGAAAAATTTAATCGCTAAAATGATCGTGTGTACACACACAGCTCTAAAGAAGCCCACGAAGTCATTTTGATAGTTTGTTTCAATGTCTAGGAGAAAACATCCAGGTCATCAACTAAATAAAACTACTTTTATACTCTAAAGATGGTTAGTACAAAAAATAAAAATAAAAGGATTAGTAGAATAAAAAAAAGGATAGAAATAAAAAAAGGATAAAAAAAATAAAAGAATTAATAGAATAAAATAAATAAATAATGGTAATAATAGACACTTATAGATAATAAGATAGAATAGATAAATAAATAAACTAAGAAAAAATATAGCTATAAATTTAATAAATTAATTGAAATTAATAAATCAATGACTTTTAAAATAAAAATAAATAAATCTGCAAAGGATCATTAGTTATAAACTTGTTATATATGTTTTACAATTTTTCATTGTCTAGGAACTTAATAACTTTGATAAGGATTTCTTCTTGATTTCCCAGAGATGCTGATATGTTCTGAGGTATTCCGAGTTCTTTTAAACTTGCACTCCGTAAAAAGGGCACTCTTCCAAAACACGTTTTACAGTTAATGACTGGTCACACTTTTGACATCTGGGATATGATCTTTTGTTATGAGGTGGAGATGTATCAGTCTAGTATGCCCGATTTGGCCCGATCCTCAGCCGCGTTAGGATGACCTCTTCTCTATGACTGCTGCGTTTAAAGCTGCTCCACGGTTGCACCTCTTTCTTTATTGTCTTTAATTTGCTTGGTGCGCTATTGTTCCACCTTCTTTGCCATTCTTGGTATATAGTAGGAAGTCATTGGAAGAGTGGAAAGAGGTCATCACCCTTTCTCAGTGATGGTTTGGAGGGGAGTTTGCTTTGATGGCACCACAAAGCTCTATTTTTGAGGAAATTAGTTAAAACAGCCGCTAAAAACTATCAGAACGAAATTTTTGAACCTGTTGTCAAGCCTCTAAATGATACTCTGTTTGCTGGAAGTCATAAGGCTTTCCACCAGGATTCCACTCCATCTCAAAAGAACAGGTCAACCGAGGAGTGGGTGCAAAAGAACAATCCAGAGTTCAGTTCTGCCTCAGAATTTGCCCTGATCTCAGCAATCTAGATTATCGGCTTTGGTGAGATAATCTGGAGAGGATGGCATGCCACAGAGTACAACCTAACTTGGAAAGCCTCAAAAAATCTCTGGTCCGAGCACTTGAGCCCTTTCCTCAAGAAGTGCTGAGTGCTGCTATTGATGACACCACGGAGATTAAATGCTTGTGTAAAGGCAAAAGGGAGACATTTTGAGTATTTTCTTTTTTGTTTTACTCTCTATAGATATACATTTTATTTTCTAACAGAGTTTTTGATTTGAAAAAATTAATTTTTCTGTTGAAATCTGTCCTTGAAATTCCCTTGTAACAATATTAATGACAGGACTAGGAATAAATTAAATATAACATTATGACTAAAAAAAAATGTAAGTTTTTTAGATAAAAATATTTTAATTTATTTAATGTTAAATTTAAAGTGTATAAAATTAATTTACCATGGCCAAAGTAGCTTCAGATAAGTTTGTTAGTTGACCCCGGATCTGCAATTAGTAAAAAGTTTTAATAATACAATAATCTTTGTAAATCAAAATAAAATCTGATTGGAAATGATGTGGATAAACATTTTATGAATCCTCTGAGTATCATAGGATCCATTCAGGATCTCACACATTTCTAATTTTTGTAATAACATTTGAAAAAGTTCCTTGTCATTCATCATGTTTAACTAAATTAAAGAAACGAAATTGTAAATATTAGAGAGTATTGTATACATATACAAATTTAATCTTTATCTCTCTCCTTTTAGATGCCCTATGGGTTTAGAAGTGAGCATTTTATATTTACAAAATAAGTATCAGACCAAACTAATGCAAATTATAGGTGATCTATCAGCAACATATGTATTTTTCTTTTATCCCATACCATTTTCGGAACACCTTCATCTCGTAGTTCAATATGAATATTGATGAATATTTTAATCAATGAAATATAATATTATGACTAAAAAAAATGTAAATTTTATAATATAACAATATTTTTGTTTATTTAATGTTATATTTAAAGTGTATAAAATCAATTTACCATGGCCACCACGGGATTAGGGTGATGGGTAAGGTTCTGATGAAATTTGGAGAATTTGTCTGGGATAAGAACAAGAATAAATGGAATATTAAGATCATTATGCAGGGTTTTATTGATGACATAGAAGGGAGCATCGACTATTGTATGGAGGACTTTGGACTGGAAGGATTGAATGCGTTTGATGTTAGAAAATTTGGTTGTCCCCACAGTTCTAGTCCGTAGGTCCAGATAGGTTTTAGTATTGTCTTGTAGATCAGTAGTTTGTTTTCAATAGAAAGTTTAGATTTTCTATTAAACAGTCTATATAGCTGGCCATAACGTCGGTTAAGTTCCTGTCTTTTCAGTCTAGTATGCGGATTCCACATTAGTCGTCTGTCTAGGAGAAAACCAAGGTACCGGACTGTGTCAGAGAAGGGAAGCTGGATGGTATTAAAGTAAACTGGTGGACAGGAATTACGATGAAGGGCGAAGGTTATATGTTTACATTTGGATTCATTGACTTTGATGCGCCATTTCCTGCACCAGTGTTCAATCAAGGATAGGTGCCGTTGCAGGTTTATGGACGCTGTTTCAGGATCTGAGTTAAAAGATAGGATCGCAGTGTAATCAGCGAAAGTTGCCAGGAGTGTATCGGGATGGACGGGAATGTCAGCGGTATAGATGATGTAAAGGATGGGACCCAAGACGCTGTCTTGAGGAACTCCAGCCTCAATTGAATAACAGTCGGAAAATTCTGTACCACAGCGAACTCGAAAGGAGCGGTCGGAGTATTAGATATAAGGACTGTGGTAGATGGGATTTGAGCTTGAAGAGCAGTCCGGCGTGCAACACCCGGTCAAAAGCTTGCGCTATGTCCAGAAATGCACTTGAGCAAAACTGCTTGTTTTCTAGGGCTGAGGATATGTGGTCAACAACTCGGAGTCCTTGTTGGACAGTAGAATGTTGGGAACGGAATCCGAATTGATGGGTAGGGATTTTACGGGAATCTATTATGGGTAGGATTCTTTTCAGTAGGATCTTTTCAAAAATTTTTGAAAGAATTGGGAGTAGGCTAATTGGTCTATAGGATGATGTATTATTGGGAGGCTTGCCTGGTTTCAGGAAAAGGATGATGGTGGAATGTTTCCATAAGAGAGGGAAGTGGGTAGTTCGGAGGATACAATTGTATATATAGGTTAGAAATATGATGGCTTTGGATGGTAGTTGTCGTAGGATCTGCGGGGTTAGAAGGTCGTATCCAGGAGATTTACGAGAAGTGATTTTGCGTAATAGGTATTTGACCTCAGAGGGATTAACTGCTTTAGGTGGTAAGGAGAGTGGGATAGGTGAAGAAAGGAATTCCTTTGTAAATCAAAATAAAATCTGATAAGGAATGCTGTAGACATCGATTTTATGAACCCTCTGAGTATCATGGGATCCAATCAGGATCCCACACATTTCTAATTTTTGTAATAACGTTTGAAAAAGTTCCTTGTCATCCATCATGTTTAACTGAATTATAGAAACAAAATTGTAAATATTAGAGAGTATGGAATACATATACAAAATTTACTCTCTCTTATTTTAGAGTCCCTATGGGTTTAGAAGTGAGCATTTTCTAATTACTAAATAACTGTCAGATCAAACTAATGCACATTATACGTGATCTATCAGCAACATGTGTATTTTTCTCTCTCTCTCGGTGCTGTCGTGTCTCTATCTCATATCTCATAGTGCAATATAAATGTTTTAATAAATGAAATGTAACATTATGACTTAAAAAAAAAAAAAGGAAAATGTTGTAAGATAACAATACTTTTATTTATTTAATGTCAAAATTACAGTGAATGAAATTAATTTACCATGGGCGAGGAAGCTTCCGAGGGGTTTGATGGTTCACCCTGGATCTGCAATTAGTAACAAGTTTTAATAATACAATAATCTTAGTAAATCAAAATAAAATTTATTGGAAATGATGTAGGTAAAAATTTTATGAATCCTCTGAGTATCGTAGGATCCATTCAGGATACCACACATTTCTAATTTTTGTAATAACATTTGAAAAAGTTCCTTGTCATCAATCATGTTTAACTAAATCAAAGAAATAAAATTGTAAATATTTGATATTATTGTATACATATACAAATTTAATCTTTATCTCTCTCCTTTTAGATAACCTATGGGTTTAGAAGTGAGCATTTTCCATTAACTAAATAAATATCAGGCCAAACTAATACAAATTATAGGTGATCTATCAGCAACATATGTATTTTTCTTTTATCCCATACCATTTTCGGAACACCTTCATCTCGTAGTTCAATATGAATATTGATGAATATTTTAATCAATGAAATATAATATTATGACTAAAAAAAATGTAAATTTTATAATATAACAATATTTTTATTTATTTAATGTTATATTTAAAGTGTATAAAATCAATTTACCATGGCCGTGGAAGCTGCCGAGGGGTTTGATGGTTCACCCTGGATCTGCAATTAGTAACGAGTTTTAATAATACAATAATCTTTGTAAATCAAAATATAATTGATTGGAAATGATGTGGGTAAACATTTTATGAATCCTCTGAGTATCGTAGGATCCATTCAGGATGCCACACATTTCTAATTTTTGTAATAACATTTGAAAAAGTTCTTTGTCATCAATCATGTTATCAACTAAATCAAAGAAACAAAATTGTAAATATTTGATAGTATTGTATACATATACAAATTTAATCTTTATCTCTCTCCTTTTAGATAACCTATGGGTTTAGAAGTGAGCATTTTCCATTTACTAAATAAATATCATACCAAACTAATGCACATTATAGGTGATCTATCAGCAATATATGTATTTTTCTTTTATCCCATACCATTTTCGGAACACCTTTATCTCGTAGTTCAATATGAATATTTTAATCAATGAAATATAATAATGTAATATTATGACTAAAAAAATGTAAATTTTATAATATAACAATATTTTTATTTATTTAATGTTATATTTAAAGTGTATAAAATCAATTTACCATGGCTGTGGAAGCTTCCGAGGGGTTTGATGGTTCACCCTGGATCTGCAATTAGTAACAAGTTTTAATAATACAATAATCATTGTAAATCAAAATATAATTGATTGGAAATGATGTGGGTAAAAATTTTATGAATCCTCTGAGTATCATAGGATCCATTCAGGATGTCACACATTTCTAATTTTTGTAATAACATTTGAAAAAGTTCCTTGTCATCAATCATGTTTAACTAAATCAAAGAAACAAAATTGTAAATATTTGATATTATTGTATACATATACAAATTTAATCTTTATCTCTCTCCTTTTAGATAACCTATGGGTTTAGCAGTGAGCATTTTCCATTTACTAAATAAATATCAGACCAAACTAATGCACATGCTATCCTACTGGTCCTCCAGGTTGGGGGTTGGGCATCAGGCTAACAACCCGGTCCCGGAAAAAACTAAATTATTACGAATATTCAACAGAAACGTAGCCGGACTGATCTATTGGTACGACCCAAGCGTGGACTAGGAAAATCCTTAACTTTGGCAACATGGAATGTGAGGAGTCTCTTCCAGGTTGGAGCGAGTTGTAATCTGGAGTCGGAGTTGCTTCGGTATGACGTGGATGTGGCAGCTATTCAGGAGATACTTTGGAAGGATACTCCAATGGTCTAACTAAGTGATTATCTGCTTATCAACAGCAGAAACAGGCGTAACCAAATAGGGACGGTGTTCATGTTAAGAAATGCAATAAAAGATGTCCTCCTGAAATTTGAAGCAGTGAGCGAGAGAATATGCACGATAAGATTAAAAGGGAGATTCATTAACATCTCAATCATTAGCGCACATGGCCCAATAGAAGATGCCGATGAAGAGACAAAAGACGCTTTTTATGAAGCCTTGGAGAGAACCTACGACTTGATGCCTGGTCATGATGTGAAGATAATATTGAGCGATCTTAACGCAAAAATAGGCAAGGAAGATTTCTTTAGACCCACCATAGGACCCCACAGTAAGCATGAGGAAACCAATGACAATGGGTTGAGAATAGTGGACTTCCCTATGGAAAGGAACATGTCAGTCAGCAGTACTTACTTCCCTCTTAAGAACATTCACAAGGAGACTTGGGTATCTCCAGATGGGCAAACACGCAACCAGATTGATCATGTGCTGATCCAGGCAAGACACGCAACAGACATAGAGGATGTGAGAAGTTTTTGTGGGGCTGTCTGTGGTTCAGACCATCATTTGGTGAGGGTGAAATAACAACAAAAGATTGGGTTAAGAATCAGGGGAGGAGCTGAAAAACCTGCGCCACGATTTGCTGTTGAGCGCCCTAAAGAAGAAAACGTGAGGCAGAGGTTTGTGACCAATGTTACTGAGAAGCTCACCAATCGCCAGGAAGTACTCAATATCGACTCAAGGTGGACAAAGATGAAAGAAGCCCTTGCAACCGCAGCGGCAGAAGAGCTTGGTAAAGTTCAAAAACCAGCAAGAAATGACTGGTATGATGAAGAATGCAAGACCCAGGTAGATGCAAGGAATGAAGCAAGGAGGAGAATGCTTCAACGACTTACCAGATCTGCTGCCCAAGAATTCAAAGAAAAGAGAAAAGAAGACAAAAAAAAAAAGACATGCCGTCAGAAGAAAAGGTTGTCTGACAAGAGAAAATTAGAGGCAATACAAAAGAGCTTCAATGCACAGAACTCCAGGAGTTTCTTCAGAGGTGTAAGAGAAGTTAAGGATGGATATAAACCTCATCTTAATTTTGCTAAAGACAAGGAGGGAAACCTTGTGGTTGGCAAGGAAGCAGTTATTGGCAGATGGGTGGAGCATTTCCGGGAGCTGCTTAACCGGGGCAGAACAGAAAACGCTGAAAGGCCTAATGAAATAGAAGTAGAACTTGACCCTGAGGAACTGGCCGATGACGACGTTCCTCCCGACAAAGAGGAAATAATGGAAATTGTGTAGAGTCTGAAGAATTATAAGGCGCCAGGTATAGACGGAATCCAGGCTGAACTTTTGAAATATGGTGGAGATGAAGTTTGGGATGAGCTCCATAAACTTATTTATGACATATAGATGGAGGAAGAGTTCCCAGATGAGTGGAAAGTGTCGGTCCTATGCCCAATCTATAAGAAGGCAGACAAGCTAGAGTGCAGGAACTATTGAGGCATAGCACTGCTTGGCATAGCTTATAAAATACTATCCTCTGCCATTGGTAGGAGACTGATATCACACATGGAGAGGGAAGTAGGCGAATATCAGTGTGGCTTTAGGAAGGGTAGATCTACTATTGACCAGATCTTTACCGCACGACAGGTGCTAGAGAAGTCACTGGAATACAACGTTGACCTACATCACCTCTACATTGATTTTCAGCAGGCATACGACTCAGTGGATAGGCAGGTTTTGATGAGGGATCTCCTTTCTCTGGGTGTGTCTAAGAAGCTCACTCGCTTAGTAAAAATGACAATGGCAGATACCAGATGCAGAGTGAAACTACAAGGATTGCTGTCAGAGGAGTTCTCTGTGGTTTCGGGAATAATGCAAGGAGACACCAAGGCTACTCCACTTTTTAACATGACCTTGGAGAAGGCGGCAGGAGCCATAAGAACCAACCCTGGAGGTACCATCTTTGACCGCTTCACACAGCACATGGCGTACGCAGATAATGTAGAGATTGTGGCAAGGACGCTCCCAGCGCTGGCGGATGCATTGAAGGAATTTGAGACCGCTGCAGCAGCTTGAGGTCTGCAAATAAACGAGCAAAAGACGATGTACATGAAGAGTTCAAGACATCGTCCTCATCAACATAGGCCAACACGAGTTCCCAGTATGCAGAGAATTCAAGTACCTGGGATCCCTTATGACGGCAGACAATGATGTAGGAGCTGAGATAGGAGCCAGGATTGCTGCGGGAAGCCGATGTTTTTATGCCATACAGCGACTACTCACGTTTCGAAGACTATCAAGGAATGCCAGATTGACAATCTATAAAACATTGATTTGTCCAGTAGTCACATACAGAAGCGAGACGTGGGTTATCTCAGCAAAACATGAAAGGGCTCTTGGAGTGTGGGAGCGTAAGATTCTTAGGAAGATTTACGGGCCCGTATGCGAAGAAGGTGTTTGGAGGTCAAGATACAATCGGGAGTTGCGACAACTCTACAGGGACGCAGATCTCATAAGTGTCATTAAGACAGGACGAATAAGATGGTTAGGGCATGTGGAAAGGATGGCAGCGCACCGATTACCGAGGAAAATATTGTATGGGCGACCTGGAGGAGCAAGAAGGAGAGGAAGGCCACCACTTCATTGGCTGGAGAATGTTGAGGCGGATTTGAGACAGCTTGGTGTCAGGCGGTGGAGGGCTGTCGCATTGGACCGAGACGAGTAGGGACGTATTGTTGAGAAGGCCAAGGTTCCACGCGGACTATAGCGCCGAGGAGTAAGTAAGTAAGTAAGGTGATCTATCAGCAACATATGTATTTTTCTTTTATCCCATACCATTTTCGGAACACCTTCATCTCATAGTTCAATATGAATATTTTAATCAATGAAATATAATATTATGACTAAAAAAAATGTAAATTTTATAAGATAACAAAGTTTTTATTTATTTAATGTGTATAAAATTAATTTACCATGGCCGAGGAAGCTTCCAAGGGATTTGATGGTTGACCCTGGATCTACAATTAATAATATGTCTTAATAATATAATAATCTTTGTAAATCTGATTATTTGTTTATAAATAAATATTACAATCTATCTCAATAATGGACATTTATAATAGAGTTCTGAGCACATTCACACCATATTTACAAATTTAAAAAAAAATAAAAAAAAATAAGCTAACTTCAAATAATATAAAGCTACAAAAGAACAAAATAAAATATCATAGTGAAGGAAGAAAATATAAATAATAGTAATAATAGAATGAAAATAAATGAATAAAATAGAATTAAAATTATCTTAAAAAAAAAAAATGTAATGAAAATAAACATCTTAGATGCAGGCATACCTATTTACACTATTTACAGTCGGCCATGGGAACTACGAACCATATTTATCCCCCCACAAGTGGAGGGAAAGCAAGGCTTCAAGAGATCTCTGCGCTTCTTCCTCAACCCTTTCACTGGTATTAAAAGCCAGCGGAGATTGAGTAAGGGCGCTACAACCACAGACACTCATGACTTGAGTGGAGAATCTGGCCATTGCCAGAACTCCAGTATATACATGTTACAAAAGGTCACGGGGCCACTGCCGTTTCAGCCTGCGAGGTGGATTGTAGGGATGAGTGGTGCTAGATAGGGATTGTGCTACGGGATTAGGGTGATGGGTGAGGTTCTGATGAAATTTGGAGAATTTTTCTGGGTTAAGATCAAGAATAAATGGAATATTAAGCTCATTTTGCAGGGTTTTATTGATGACATAGAAGGGAGCATCGACTATTGTACGGAGGACTTTGGACTGGAAGGATTGAATGCGTTTGATGTTAGAAAATTAGGTTGTCCCCACAGTTCTAGTCCGTAGGTCCAGATAGGTTTTAGTATTGTCTTGTAGATCAGTAGTTTGTTTTCAATAGAAAGTTTAGATTTTCTATTAAACAGTCTATATAGCTGGCCATAACGTCGGTTAAGTTCCTGTCTTTTCAGTTTAGTATGCGGATTCCACGTTAGTCGTCTGTCTAGGAGAAAACCAAGGTACCGGACTGTGTCAGAGAAGGGAAGCTGGATGGTATTAAAGTAAACTGGTGGACAGGAATTACGATGAAGGGCGAAGGTTATATGTTTACATTTGGATTCATTGACTTTGATGCGCCATTTCTTGCTCCAGTGTTCAATCAAGGATAGGTGCCGTTGCAGGTTTATGGACGCTGTTTCAGGATCTGAGTTAAAAGATAGGATCGCAGTGTCATCAGCGAAAGTTGCCAAGAGTGTATCGGGATGGACGGGAATGTCAGCGGTATAGATGATGTAAAGGATGGGACCCAAGACGCTGTCTTGAGGAACTCCAGCCTCAATTGAATAACAGTCGGAAAATTCTGTACCATAGCGAACTCGAAAGGAGCGGTCGGAGAGGTAGGATTGGAGTATTAGATATAAGGACTGTGGTAGATGGGATTTGAGCTTGAAGAGCAGTCCGGCGTGCCACACCCGGTCAAAAGCTTGCGCTATGTCCAGAAATGCACTCGAGCAAAACTGCTTGTTTTCTAGGGCTGAGGATATGTGGTCAACAACTCGGAGTCCTTGTTGGACGGTAGAATGTTGGGAACGGAATCCGAATTGATGGGTAGGGATTTTACGGGAGTCTATTATGGGTAGGATTCTTTTCAGGAGGATCTTTTCAAAAATTTTTGAAAGAATTGGGAGTAGGCTAATTGGTCTATAGGATGATGTATTATTGGGAGGCTTGCCTGGTTTCAGGAAAAGGATGATGGTGGAATGTTTCCATAAGAGAGGGAAGTGGGTAGTTCGGAGGATAAAATTGTATATATAGGTTAGAAATATGATGGCTTTGGATGGTAGTTGTCATAGGATCTGCGGGGTTAGAAGTTCGTATCCAGGAGATTTACGAGAAGTGATTTTGCGTAATAGGTATTTGACCTCAGAGGGATTAACTGCTTTAGGTGGTAAGGAGAGTGGAATAGGTGAAGAAAGGAATTCCTTTGTAAATCAAAATAAAATCTGATAAGGAATGCTGTAGACATCAATTTTATGAACCCTCTGAGTATCATGAGATCCAATCAGGATTCCACACATTTCTAATTTTTGTAATAACGTTTGAAAAAGTTCCTTGTCATCCATCATGTTTAACTGAATTATAGAAACAAAATTGTAAATATTAGAGAGTATGGAATACATATACAAATTCACTCTCTCTTATTTTAGAGTCCCTATGGGTTTAGAAGTGAGCATTTTCTAATTACTAAATAACTGTCAGATCAAACTAATGCACATTATACGTGATCTATCAGCAACATGTGTATTTTTCTCTCTCTCTCGGTGCTGTAGTGTCTCTATCTCATATCTCATAGTGCAATATAAATGTTTTAATAAATGAAATGTAACATTATGACTTAAAAAAAAAAGGAAAATGTTGTAAGATAACAATACTTTTATTTATTTAATGTCAAAATTACAGTGAATGAAATTAATTTACCATGGACGAGGAAGCTTCCGAGGGGTTTGATGGTTCACCCTGGATCTGCAATTAGTAACAAGTTTTAATAATACAATAATCTTTGTAAATCAAAATAAAATCTGATTGGAAATGGTGTGGGTAAAAATTTTATGAATCCTCTGAGTATCATAGGATCCATTTAGGATTTTATTAATATTAATATTATTATTTATTTTTGCCAATTTTATTTTTGACTGACCACCCCAACTTTTCCTTCTCTTCATTATTCACTACAGTCGACCATCAACCCACAATTATTTTATTATATATGTTGAAATGTTTTTACATTATATATGTATAATGTTTTGTTCTATTTAATATATATTTTAATATACACCTCAATTGAAAGTTGTTAAAAATAGTTTAATAAATTAATGTAACAGTTAAAAGGCAAGCTAATCTAGTTCTACTAGTGCAGGGAAAAGACAATGGCTGCTCTGTAGTTTCTCCAAAAAGGAAAATCCCAAAGAGAGGATGGTATACAGGATTTTGTGCAGCAGTTGTGTGTTGCTGGAAGAGAGGATGGGAGAGATCCTGGCTCCAGTGGGCAAAGCCCAGTAATAGTATTACCATCTAGGAAGTTGTTTGGTAGAGAGACTAGTAGTTTGGAATCACAAGGGAGAGAATCTCTCAGGGAGTTAGAGTTCAGTAGATGATAGTGTTACCATTTTGGAAGATGTTTTTGGCAGAATATAAGAAAATTTTAGAAGACAAATGAAATTAGTGCAACAAAGGAAGAAATATTGTATATAGAAAAGAAGTTAGCTTACCAATCTATATTTGACTTTATTTTAAAATCAAACAGTGCTTAGTATAGTTAATTTTAGTTTGTCTGAGTGTTTTGATCTGATTGTCACTAACCCACACCTGAGATAAATAAATATATTAATACTCTTATAATTGTATTTATTATTTAATAACCTCTAATTTATTTAGGAAGTAACCCAATAGTATTAAAGTGATATCCCAGCCACAATCGCTATTTATAAAGGTGTTGTAGTGCGTATCCTGAGGTATGCGTCTCCTCCCTTCTGTTTCTGGAACCTCATACTAAGAAAACAAAATAAACTACCATTGAGTCAGAGTACAGCTCTACTTCTGGTCAACAGAGCATATAGGTCTAAATCGGATGAAGCAGTGCAGGTCCTATCAGAGGCGATGCCTTTCGATCTTCTCCTGCGAGAAGAAGTGACCAAGCATGATTTCAAGGGAGGGCTAAACAGGTCTTTCAGAGAACCTTTGGAGGGAGATCATTGAAAATCCTAATAAATGGAAAAATTTAATTCAGGAGGAAACAATTGAAGAGTAGAGCAGATGGTGTGTGATGATTCCAGTAATGAGTACCTTAAGAAAATATTGCTCCCCCCTTCAATCTCTGTTACAAAACAAAATGGTTCCTCCAGGACTATTGGGTTTCACAATTCCTCATGAGGTATGGGGGTTTTAGAGCTAAGTTAAATGGCCTTGCTGTTTAGTCCTGGGAAGAGCTATGGATTCTGGATGCCAGTCTTAAAATGCAGTGCTTTAATACATAAATTGCTATACTTTAATACATAATACTGATTTGTATTGCCGTAATATCATGGGAGGGTGAAAATAAATAAAATAAAAAACTCACAGACCTTAGAGTGCCAAACAAAAAAGCAGATATTCTGGTTATACGAAAAGAGAAAGAGATAGCTGCAAAGTAGTTCCAAGTGATAATATTCAAAAAGTAATTGGAGAGAAAAAAAAGAAAATACCAAAAGCTCTCTGAAAATCTGAAACAACTCTATAACGTAAAAGGAAAGATGCTTCATAGTTTTGAGCAAGGGATAGGTACAAGAGGAAACTATAAAAACTTACAAAGAATTAGGACTTCCTGATAATATATATGATATGATGAAGGTCAGAAAGCTGTGCTAATGGGGAAAGACAGTATAGTTACAAATTTGTTTAATATTTCATAAACAGAGCCTTGACTCATTGAGTCCAGGTAGGTGAATATTCACAGCAATGACTGAGAAAGTGAGAAATTCTGAAATTAATAATAAAACCTAATAGTAATTTTTAACTTAGCCAAAATTGCATTCAAAGATACTGTTTAAAAAAACAAGATAATAAATAGATATACCCTGGAGGTTGAAGGCTGGGTTTGAGATGAAGATTCTGTCAGGCTTTTAATCTGTAAATAAATGTACAAGCACAGTAAATTACTCAATTCTTTTCAAATGGAAACTAAAAAAATTGAAATGAAACATTAATGATCTTAGCCTTAATATTCTGTATAATATTAAATGTATATTTAATATAATAGATGATTTCAATAGATTATCCTGCATCATGTCAATATATATGCAGGATATGAATAATTTAAGACACAAATTAGGATTAAGTCACATGGGTTCAAGTAAAAACACTAAACTGAATCTATTAACAAACATAATTTATTTGTAAACAAGATGAAAATTTTCCACTGTGGTCTAATTTTCTGCTTTTATCCAATTTTCCACTTCTTCTCTGAAGTCTGGCCTCATTTAATTAATTATTTTTTTAATCTTCTTCCCATAAAAAGAAGGGATAATAATGTATCAATAATTTTTTGAAAAGCATTCCTATATGCTAGTAACACTTACTAGAAAGTTAATACAGATGTGTTCAACACAAATTACATTCAGCTGATTATACATAGTTGGTAATAACAAGGCAATGTTGTAAGTGGAGTCTGGTAATCCTTTGTGTCAATCCCGACATCTCCTAAAAGTCCGCTCCTCTTACTAACAAGAGTGGGGGTGTCAAGATTCATTTCTCAGGAATAGTGATGAATGACTGCATAAATCCATAATTTATTATATGACATAAATCCATTGAATTATTAATAAACTAATGGTAATTATTGTTATTGTTATCAATACCTACAGAACATCTTAAAACTTGATAATACAATTAATATATACAACATATACTCTGATAACAAAAAAAAATTAACATACATTAGGAGCAGACCTGGTCCTCTTAGTTGATCTATGAAAAGGTCTTCTAGCTGGACTGTTCTAAAAAAGCAAGAGTGTTTTTGACTAATTAAATAATAAAATCATTGTAGTCACCTCACTAAATTTATATTCAAATAAGTTCATAAAATTAATAAAAATTAGAATAAGTTAATGAAAATTATAAATAACAGTATGATTTATTTATTGTATCTTATTCATATGCTGCTGAATCTTTAAAGAAGGGGAGATTACGGACATGGGGTCAGTGATTTAAATAAAACTTTTTTTAGAAATCAGAAAATATTATCCCTATGTCCGAGGATTCTTGCCATTGCGCCCTAGAAACCGAGAAAAAAAATATTGCTAATTGTATTAAACAAATTAGCTGCAAAAAGCCGAATAAAAATGGGGATTTTGTTCAGCTATATCCAGTATGGAAGAACAGAACCTATCTAAAAATAAGAAACTACAGCTTATCAACACAAATGAGATATAGGTCCTTCTTAATGACAGTAAAACATAGAAAATACTCGAAAGTATCACCCGCCTACTTAGAATATTGGGGATTTGGTGGCCAGAGTGTATAACAAAAGTGCTTTTGGAGGTTTGTGAAAAGCCACTTAGAGATAAAAAAGCGAAAAAGCGAAAATGAGATTGGATAGGGCACACTCTGAGAAAAAAAGATGAGGCAATTGAAAAAAACAGCACTATAAACAGAAAAAGGCAGGGGAAAGGGAAACAGAAGGAAAAGGCAGACCAAGAGAGATGTGGTGCAGGTCTGCAGAGAGGAAATTAAGACGGGTTTGCAAATCATGGAATGAGGTAAAGAGGATTGCTGCTGAAACAGACATGTTGAAACCACTCGTGGAAGCCCTAGGCTCCAGTGAGAGTCAAAGGAATTAATAATAAAATTAAACTAATTTTAATTTTTTTTTTCAATCATGCTGTATTGAAGAAAAAAAATCCTCGTGTCAGTAACCTCCCCTTGTACTTACTTAAAATAAATAAGTAAAAATTCCTTTACTTGAAGGACAAAAAACACTATGAATAAACATAATTTGAGTGAATTTGGTTCATTTTTAAAGATACAAAAATGAAAAGCAGACTAAAAATTTAACAATCTTTTGAATGATGTTATTACTATATGTTATGATAAAGTCTTAGTTAATTAAGTGAAATTAATATGTTTCTAAAAAAGTATGTCTTTTATTTTAATCAATGCAATTATAATACAAAAGTAACACTTTTTAAAATCATACAGTCATCATCATACTCGATCAATTGATTGTAAAAATAAATAGTCTAGAGATGGATTTTTTTTAATATCAAGGATGTTATGTAATAAGTATTTTCAGTTGACTTTTTTTTTTTTTTTTTGACATTTTGATTAGGGATGGGCAATTTCGACTGCAGCAGGAAATGGAACAGAATGTTCCGCCATTTGAATTCGTCCCAGTTCTTGTTCTGCTTCATCTATGCTCCGAATAACACTTGGGACAAAACAGAGATAATGAAACAGATATGCATAATACTAAATCTAGTGAAAACAATGGAAAATCATCAAGACAGAAAAAAAATGAATAAATGGGGGAAAAATACAGAAAAACTAAGTAAAAAAAATAATAAAATAAAATTTATGCATCACCAGTAAAAGAAGGATGAGTATAATTGCCACTTTGGTTCCATGCAAGAGAATATGTTCAAAAGCTGGCATGTTGATCAAACAACGACAGTCTCGATTATTGGCTAATAAATAAAAACATATTGTTTCTAAATTTTCAATTACTTGTACATTTATATTTTGGATTTACTGGTTTTGTTTTTAAATCCGTATTAAATTTTATATTATGAATCTGTTTGTTATTTTTTCTTGATTTTTAAATATAGTTCTGCTATAAAACTGTTAATTGGTTAGTAAAATTCATATATACCAGTAATTAATTTTCCTTAAATATTCCGTTACCCCACAGTTACAGGAAAATATAAATAATAAAATCTATTTCTTTCTCTTTTCTATTTTACTCAGTTCTTATAAATATACTTTAATTGATCTAAAGCTTAAAAAATAAGAACATAGGTAAAAACTTTAATCAATAAAAAGTATTAAAATTATATCAAAAAGAAAGATAAAATTGCCTCCCTCAACCGATACAAGGCAGCTTATTCTTATTCCAACTTTCACTTGAAATGAGACAATTCGATTACAATCCATTGCAAATCGTTTTGAAGGAGAAATTGCTTCCTGGATCTAAAGTCCATTGAATGCTTTAAAAAGGAAAAGGCTGATGGTTGAAGGAAAATAAGCATTGATAAAATCTCTTAGTATTATCTTCAATGAAAAATTAATATCACACAAATGGAAAATGAGCAAGATTATGTTCTACATAAAAAAAGGTTAATTTGAAGTACTTTAGTCCTATCTTATTAACTCAAGGCTTGTACAAACTTATTTGCCATAAAAAAAAAAATTATAAACATATATCAGAACTACGATATAGAACAAGCTGACTTTCGACCCACATTTAGTACAATAGGCCAAATACCATGTATTAATCAGATATATACAAATATAAAGAATATGACATGCCAGATTACCTTAGTTTTAACCACTATTATAAGGTATTTGATTCGATCAAGTATAAATAAATTTGGGAAGCACTAAACAAATGTGGTGTAGACAAACTTTAAATTGATCTCGCCATTGAATTAAACAGGAATGAAAAGGCATTCATAGTTGTAGATAAGGAAGGAATTCTTTTTTTTATAAAAGAAAAGTATTCTATTAAAATTAAATGTTGGTAAGAGATATAGAAAGATAGCATGGAAGTATTGATTACTTGTATCAATCAACACTATGTCACTCGAAAAATCACTTGTACTTCTAAAAAAGAGAATATGAGCAAGCATTTTTTTTTTCACAGAATTTATGTTTTGATACCTACTATCAATTTACAGGTTTCAGAGACTGCGTTGACTTGGCAGACCAAAAATATATTAGTCATGATAGAAGGAGGGTTGGCTTGATAAACAGAAAGGAAAGGCTTGAAATAGGAATACTTCTAGTGAGTTAAGTTGATAAGTTCCCAGAGTACAGTATAAATAGTGGTATTTCTGGTGAGAAAAACATATGAATAAAAGAATTTATTTTGTACAAGAGATAAAGAGAAGAAATTCCACAGAAATTGGAAATGATGAGAGATAAAAACATACATTGAAAAATAGTTAACAAAAAATCGGGCAAAGTGGGTTCTTATGATAAGAAAAATAATAGTTAAAAAAATTAAAAAGTAAATACAAATCAAACATAAAATGCTCTCTTTAGAAAAAATAAAATTATTACCAAAGTGTAGTAAATTACAAGCAAAAAATAATAATAAAAATATAAATGAGAAAGAGAAAAATTGGAAATAAAAACAGAGCAGTATACAATGAAGATAGGTTAGTCATCATTTCGGCAGAATTTCACTTTTAGTCCAGTAAACTTAGGGAAAAAACAAGCTTACTCCATTATTAAACAAATAAAGATAAAACTTGTCAGAAATTACTCATTACCTTCCCCATAGTAACTGGTAAAAAGTCCCAATGAATCCCTCATCAGGTTTCAATGGAGATAGGGAGAGTACAGAAAAATGACATTTATTTAGTTTTTTGAGAGTATGAGGTTTTTAAAAACTATGAGGTTTTTAGCAAAGATTGTTCATTACAATATTAAAGTACTTTTAAATCTCTATAAATTAGTCCAGAGATATTCATGAGATTATATTATTGCATTTCCACTTAAAGCAAAAATTGCTCCAACCACGAAATTTATGTTATCCATACTAGATACCTTTTTGAAGTTTAATTAGTTTTTTTTACATTTTCGACCGTTAAAAATATTATTCCAAGTTTTTTTCTTTTAATGATCATTAAAAGTCATGAAGAACAGAATCATGTTCGATATCAATCAATGAGGAATTTCATGATAATGATTAATTTGATCGATAATTGATAATATATGATAGAAGACATTAAAACTTATAAAAAGTTACAATGGTCTAACCACATTTCAAAAGAATTTGAGACTACATTGGGTATCCAACAGGACTGTAGCCTGAATCCGTTGTTCTTCATCATGGTTCTAGACTTGGCACTAAAGTGGACCAAGCCTATAATGAGGAAATTCCAGCTAGGGCACAGAAATCTGCACCCTACCAGAAAAGGCATTCATAGCTGCAGATAAGGAAGGAATTCTTTTTTTAAGGAAAAGAGGAATTTCCAAAATTGCCTTGGCCCTGCTGACAACCTCGTCTTACTAGCTGCCAATGATCGAGCCCTCCAACATAACATAAATGTCCTCCAAGAGGAATTATTCACAGTAAATATGAAGTTTAATCCGGGGAAGACTAAATGCATGAGAATTGGAAAGAAATCCCGAAGGATAATAGACAGAGATTAAAGCAGGTCGAGAGCTTTAAATATCTGTGAGCTCATCTCAATGAGAGTGGTTACATAGACGAAGAAGTGGCCCAAAGAATTGGAGAAGCAGGGAGGATGCTCAGTATGGTCAGACAGGTTTTCCTGGGTAGAAGAAAGGTGTCAAAGCAGACCAAATTAGCCATCTATAAATCGACATTCCTCTCTATTCTGTCATACTCTTCAGAATTGTGGACCCTCACCACAAAACACAAAAGTCATATACAAGCCACGGAAATGAGGTACCTGCTTAAAATAGAAAGAAAGGCACAGAGAGATAGGATACGGAACGCCACCATACTGGCTAATCTCAATGTCAAACTGGTGGAGACCATTCTGGAGCTGCACAAACTAAGGTGGTTTGGACATCTTCTTAGGATGGATTCAGATAGAAGCACCAGGAAGACTTACAAGACCCACACGGAAGGAAAAAGACCCAGAGGAAGGACTCATGTCTCCTGGGAGGCCAGTGTAAAGGAGGCATACAGGAAGCACAGAATGGATTGGAATAGGAGAATGAAGTTGGTGCAGGAGAGAGACAGCTGGGCCAGATTTTATAAGCAGGACCTTCACACCGAACAGCAGTAGGAGAGGAAATGATTATGATGATGATGATCAATCAATGGGGAATTTCATGATACTGATATGAAGTTTAGATTAAAATTAATTTCATATAATTGATAATATGAGATTGAAGACATTAAAACTTATAAAAAGTTACCATAAACCATGCTCTGATTACATACAGAGAACCAGAAAACTTAAATTTTGTAATATTTAAACCAACCACTTTTTATGTTGAATAGAAAGTAATAACTAATAAAATTGTTTAATTTAAGGTACAATCAATTACTTCATTGTAAACTAGACTAAATTTACTTGAAATGCAAGTAAATCTTGTTTTTTTTAAAACAATTTAAAGGGGACATTTAAGCAGTTAAACTACGGTAAGTTCGGGTTTTCACAAAATCAAGAATTCTAGCGATTTTTTTTATAACCCTCCAACAGGACTGAAGATACCACACTTTCGGAAAAACTTCCTTGTTCAATGAGCTTTAAGTCCATATAAATTAAGTTGAGCTTACAGTTTCTCAAATTGAGTAAAAATATTATCAATACGGAAAAATTAGGAATTGACCCAAATATTTTTATTCAATTAGGGATGAATATCAACTTACTCTGTTAAAAAGCACAACTTAATTAATATAAACATTAAAGACCATCAAACAAGGAAGTTTTTTTGAAATTGTGGTATCTTTAGTCCAGTTGGGGGGTAACAAAATAATTCGTAAAGTATCTTTGATTTTATGAAATCCCGAACTTACCCCGTAGTTTAACTGTTTAAAAATCTCCTGAATTTTTTTTTAATCACAAGATTTACTAGCATTGAATGTAAATTTTACCTAGTTTACTATTAAGTAATTGGTTGTAACCTAAATTAAATATTTTTTTAATCATTACGTTTTATTCAACATAAAACGTGACTGGCTTAAAAATTACAAAATTTAAGTTTTCTGGTGTTCAGTGACTATTAAGAAACATTAAAAGAAAGAAACTTTGAATAATAAATTGAACGATTGAAAATGTTATGCAATAAATATAATCTCATAAATATCTCCATAACCATTAACAGAATGTGACCGATTTGCGTCACTCAGATACAAACTTCTATAACAGCAACTTTTGCCTTAAAAGGTTATGGTCCAAATGTGATTGTAAAATCTTTGAGAAATGGTACGATATTATTGACTGTAAATAATGAAAAAGATTTTAGAAATTTAGAAAATATAGCATTTCCAAGTCAATTTCAACCTTTTCCAAATCAAATTCAACCTTTTCCAAGTCAAATTAAACCTTTTCCATTTCAAATTCAACCTTTTCCAAGTCAAATTCAACCTTTTCCATTTCAAATTCAACTTTAGAATTTTTGTCAATTTTCGATTTTTTTCGAAATGAAGGCCACTTACTATATTATCGACGGCATAGCTTTTAAAAAATACAAAAAAAAATTTGATTACGCAGTTGCATATCCATTTATTTTAACATTTTAGATTTTTTCAGTGCGATATTTCTATGTTATATTCAATTATTTCCAAGTCAAATTCAACCTTTTCCAAGTCAAATTCAACCTTTTCCAGATCAAATCAAACTTTTTCCAAGTCAATTCAACCATTTCCATTTCAAATTAAACCTTTTCCAATTCAAATTCAACCGTTTTCATTTCAAATTAATGTTTTAAGTTTTTGTAAATTTTATATTTTTTTTTAAATAATGGCCATCCCCTCCCCCCCTCCAATATGAAAGTCTATTATTATGCTCTCCTAAGTAGAATTTTCACTTACGGATATCGATTTATTGTACCTATTCGGATTTATTAGGGACTAGTATTATGCTGTCCTGTACCTAGTTTTGAAAATAACCTCCATTTTAAGATTACGTGACTGCGTTTCGAATCATTTAAGTTTTTTTGACAAATTCGATATGTGGGTGTATTTTTATGTTTCCCGATCAGTAAATTTTGAAAATGACATCCATTTTATGTTTACGCCACTGTGTTTTGACTTATTTAAGTTTTTAGAATTTATCCAATATAAAGGTCTACTTTTATGTTTCCGGAGCCGTAGATTTTGAAAACGACCTTCATTTTAAGATTAGGCCACCGCGTTTCGACTTATTTGAGTTTTTCGGATATTTTTCATATGAGGTGTATTTTTATGTTTCCGGAGCTGTAGATTTTGAAAATGACCTCCATTTTAAGATTAGGCCACCGCGTTTCGACTTATTTGAGTTTTTCGGATATTTTTCATATGAGGGTGTATTTTTATGTTTCCGGAGCTGTAGATTTTGAAAACGACCTCCATTTTAAGATTAGGCCACCGCGTTTCGACTTATTTGAGTTTTTCCGATTTTTTTCATATGAGGATGTATTCTTATGTTTCCGGAGCCGTAGATTTTGAAAACGACCTCCATTTTAAGATTAGGCCACCGCATTTCAATTTCTTTGAGTTTTTCGGATTTTTTTCATATGAGGATGTATTCTTATGTTTCCGGAGCCGTAGATTTTGAAAACGACCTCCATTTTAAGATTAGGCCACCGCATTTCGTTTTCTTTAAGTGTTTCGAATTTTTATCATAAAAGAGTGTATTCTTATGTTTCCGGAGTCGTAGATTTTGAAAATGACCTCCATTTTAAGATTACGCCACTGCGTTTCGGCTTATTCAAGTTTTTCGAATTTATCCAATTTAAAGGTCTACTTTTATGATGCCGGAGCCTTAGTTTTTAAAACGACTTACATTTTAAGATTAGGCCACTGTGTTTCGGTTTTGTTAAGTGTTTTTGATTTTTCCTTCGAATAAAAAACATAATACGAAGGATTAATTTATTTTTCAATAAATAAATAAAAATATCTAATCAAAATAAATAAAATATGTATTGTCTCATTTTTAATTTAATTTTAGTTATCTTTTTTAATGTTGTAGTCTCCTATCACAAAATTATAAGATTTCGAACAATTAGCTGAAAAATCTGAATACGGAAGGTTAAATTTATTACCAGTTGCTTTTCGGCTTTTTAGTTTGTATTCTGTGGTTAATTTAACTTTAGCTTCATAATATTTATTTATTTATTCATACTCGAAAACATATTGATGAAACTTTGTATTGAAAAAACCCAAAATGAAGCCTAATTAATCAAGATGCAGCGGCTTAATCATAAAATGGAGCTTAAATATTAGATAAATTTAAATATTAAAGATTAGAAAAATTTCAATACGTCTCGGATAACATATAAGTAGATCTTTATACTGAAAAAGTAAAAAAAAAAACTTTTATAATCCAAAACAGTGGCATAAACTTTAAATTGGGTCATTTACAAAATGGGGGAAATCTACTGCTCCAGAAACATAAAATTAGACCTTTATACTTGTTAAATTCTAAAAATTTAAATAAGTTGAAACGCAGTTGTGTAATCATAAAATAGAGGTCATTTTCAGAATCTACGGTTCCGAAAACATAAAAGTAGACCTTTAAATTGGATAAATTCGAAAAACTTAAATAAGTCAAAATGCAATGGCGTCATCATTAAATGGATGTCATTTTCAAAATCTACGGCTCAAGAAACATAAAAGTAGACCTTAATATTGGATAAATTCGAAAAACTTAAATAAGTCAAAACGCAGTTGCGTAATCATAAAATGGAGGTCATTTTCAAAATCTACAGCTCCGGAAACATAAAAATACACCCTCATATGAAAAATATCCGAAAAACTCAAATAAGTCGAAACGCGGTGGCCTAATCTTAAAATGGAGGTCATTTTCAAAATCTACAGCTCCGGAAACATAAAAATACACCCTCATATGAAAAATATCCGAAAAACTCAAATAAGTCGAAACGCGGTGGCCTAATCTTAAAATGGAGGTCGTTTTCAAAATCTACAGCTCCGGATACATAAAAATACACCCTCATATGAAAAATATCCGAAAAACTCAAATAAGTCGAAACGCGGTGGCCTAATCTTAAAATGGAGGTCTTTTTCAAAATCTACAGCTCCGGATACATATAAATACACCCTCATATGAAAAATATCCGAAAAACTCAAATAAGTCGAAACGCGGTGGCCTAATCTTAAAATGGAGGTCGTTTTCAAAATCTAGAGCTCCGGAAACATAAAAATACACCCTCATATGAAAAATATCCGAAAAACTCAAATAAGTCGAAACGCGGTGGCCTAATCTTAAAATGGAGGTCTTTTTCAAAATCTACAGCTCCGGATACATAAAAATAAACCCTCATATGAAAAATATCCGAAAAACTCAAATAAGACGAAACGCGGTGGCCTAATCTTAAAATGGAGGTCGTTTTCAAAATCTACGGCTCCGGAAACAAAAAAGTAGACCTTTATATTGGATAAATTCTAAAAACTTAAATAAATCAAAACACAGTGGCGTAAACATAAAATAGATGTCATTTTAAAAATTTACTGATCGGGAAACATAAAAATACACCCTTCGAACTTAAATACCCCCATAAAAAACTTAAATAATTCGAAACGCAGTCACGTAATCTTAAAAAGGAGGTTATTTTAAAAAACTACTCATACGATAACAGACCCACGCATCGAAAAATTAAAGATAATTAAATAAATAAAAAAAGGTTGAATTTGACTTGGAAAAGGTTGAATTTGAAATGGAAAAGGTTGAATTTGACTTGGAAAAGGTTGAAATTGACTTGGAAATGCTATATAAGAAGGTTCCAAATAAAGTATTGCGTAGAATATTCGGACCGAAGAAGGATGAGTTAACCGGAGAGTTCAGACAGTTACACAACGCCGAATTGCGTGAGCTGTATCCGGGTAATATAATTGAGGTAATTTCATCGCGGCGAATCAAATGGGCTTGTAAAGTTGTTGGGCTTAGTAACGAGAGAATTCCTAAAAGGTTAATATTTGCTGTGCCGAATGGTAAGCGTTCGAGGGGTAGACCGAAGCGAAGGTGGGAAGATTTCATTAAAGCCGATCTGAAGGGACTGGGTTTGGACGGCGAACGGTGGAGGGAGGTGTGTAACAAGCGATTGGTGGTGTCGGCATCGAACCTTCGGGTTCGCTAAGCTTTATTATTATTATTATCAGATACAAACCTCTGGGTGCAGATAGAATCCAAGTATGCAAAGCTACCTCCATAAAATGGTCCAACCTTTTCAACTTCATTAGAAGAACAAAAAGGTTTGAGACAGATTTGGAGGTAGAATAGACAATAATTGGTAATATCATCTTGGGGATTGACAAAAAGGAACAATAGGCCCACTTGCTGAACTAAGTACCCCCACCTGTACCAGTACCGTAACCATTGGCTTCATAAAAAAAAAATGCACAGGATTATTTTTATAGAGATTTTAAAGTTCTTTAATATTGTACTGAACAATCTTTGTGAAAAACTTCATGGACTGAAGTTCTGTTCTTCTCCCTCCTTCCATCAAAAACCGACGTAGGATTCTTTGGGACTTTTTACTAGTTATTATGGGAAAGATAATAGACAATTTATGATAAGTTTCATATTTATTTTTTGAACGTTGGGGTCAATTTCTAATTTTATTTCTACTATTAACCCCATTAAACTATACATATTATAATAGTGGATTGATGATTGACTGTAGTGAATAATTGAAGAGCAGTTGCTTTGGGGTGTTCAATCAAAAGAAATTTCCGAATCTGAGTTTTCAACAGAAATAAACGTTTTGAGGCACCCTGAGTCCAAATAACCAAGTCCCGCAAAATTGTCTGTGTGTTTATATGTTAGCAGTCTAGCTCAAAAACGAAACTGATATTACGTATTTAAGATAGGTGTGACAGCAACTTTTTCCTTAAAATCGGCTAACCGGAAGTGTCAGTTTATATCAACGCTGAAACACATTTTTGTAATTTTCTCAAAAACGGCTCGAACGATTTTGATTAAACTCGGCGTTTCATTGTATAATTAAGTGGTATTTAATATCATTTGGGTTTTACCTCTATTGATGTAACTTTAAAGTGCTTAAGTGGCCATTGTTCATATACATATTTTTCTAAAGTACCTTAATGGTTTATTTCAGTCGTTGTTTACCATTACGAGTGCTGTTTACATTTATTCTCACTGTCTACAGGGAGTACATTTTTCGTTCATTTTTTATTTTTCTTTCTATTCCTTTTTTATTTTATGTAAGTAATTTTTTACATTTGTTTTAATATGTTTTCTTTTTTATATTTCATCCATCGTCTCATCTAATGGAGACTAAATTAGAGCCAAAACCTCCTGACATACAGGAGAATATATTTAAATATAAAGAAAAGTGGTCGAAGAAATATTTAATAATGAGATTAAGTGATAATCCGAGTAACAAAACTTTTAAGGACTACAGTCCTTTTAATGTATGCAGACTTGTGAAAGGTTGTGGTCCAAATGTGATTGTAAAATCTTTGAGAAATGGTACGATATTATTGACTGTAAATAATGAAAAAGATTTTAGAAATTTAGAAAATATAAAAAGGTTCCAAAATATTCCGATTATATTTGAATTACACAAATCATTTTTCAATTGAGGTTGCCTATGTCCCAGAATTGTTAAATTGTCCTGAAGATGAAATAGTGTCTGAATTTGGGAACCACGGAGTTGTGAAAGTTAAAAGAATCTATAAAAAAATAAATAATGAAAATAGAGCCACTCCGTTACTGATTTTGACGTTTAAAAAGAGCGAATTACCTGAAAGAGTTTTATTGGATTTCTTGTCCATAAAAATTAGATCTTATGAACCGAAGCCACTCCTTTGTTTTTCTTGTTATAAATATAGGCATACTAGAAAGCATTGTAATATTATTAATTGTGGAAAATGTGGAGAAAATTCACATAACTCTGACAATTGCATAAACGATCAAATTAAGTGCCTGAATTGTCTTGGTAGTCATCCTGCTTATAGTTCTAAATGTCCAGTATACGAGAGAGAGAAAATGACAGAGGGTATGAAAACACGGGGGAAAATTTCATTGTAAATGACACAGGTAGAGCAAACGCTGAGGTTGTGGCTGCGCATGCTCCGCCTGCCTCCACTTCCGAACAGCAATCATCTTGTTGTCAACATATGGAAATCATTGTCAATATTCATACCATAACAGGGTGGCTACCAAATTGTCAGAACAAAATCCCCTGACTATCCTGACTTTTCCCTATTTAATAAGGTTTTCCCTGACCAATATGTCCGGGGATACAAATGTTAAAAATGTATAGTTTATAACTAATTAGTTTATACCTATAACTAAATATATAATTTATAACTATTTCATTTATCATACATGATTGGAAATTGAAAGATTAAAGTAAAGAGAAAGTCTGTTCACACTTTTAAAAAACAAATATAATGTTCCAGAGGAAGCCTTTTTTTAAACTTGATTAGGATTTTTTAATTTATTTTTAGTTTAGAAAACTAAACTTTAAGTAATTTATTGTTATTGCCTACTTACTCATACTTTAAGCATTTTATTTTCATAAAGTGAGACTAGGTAAAAGTTGATACTTAACTGAGCTACGGGTGATTCTTATTTTAATGTAGTTCCACATTGGCAATTTAGTCTTTTTATTGCCACAAACAGAATAATAATTATCCATACGATACCAACTTTGAGGCGAGATGGCCGAATAGTCCAGTCAATTTTATTAAAGCTAATAAAATTTTCAATATGATTAATTATATACTATTTTTCTCTATCTCGCTTAGTTTTCGAATAATCCGTCCATAATTATCGCTAACATGGAAAAACAATTTCACCTCATGTTTTTTACTGCATTTGACTAGCTAACAAACTATTGGCTGCTTCGTTCTACAATTAGGTCACGAAAGTTTATGGGAAAGAAAGTTTTTAATTTAAATTTTTGTAAAAAATATATATGATTTTACTAGGTTATCTTCAATGGTTCAAAAGTTAGATTAACTATAACTTATACGTCAATTCTGAGAATTTGCAGAAAAAATTATTTTTATAATATTCCGTATTGTATGTATGTATATATATGTATGTGTGTGTGTATATATATATATATATATATATATATATATATATATATATATATATAGAGAGAGAGAGAGAGAGAGAGAGAGAGAGAGAGAGTGAGACTGAGTGACTAGGTTTCAATGGTTCAAAAGTTAGATTAACTATAACTTATATGTCAATTCTGAGAATATTGCAGAAAGAATAATGATTATTAGAATATTCGTTGGTATGTCATGTCATAAATATGAATGCATATAAATAAATTATAATATTTATATTATTTACATATGACTTTCGACCTATAGTTCAGCTTCATCAGCTTTATACTTATATGTCATAGTGAGAATGCATTAAGGAGAAAGCTGATGAAGGCTGAATGCAGAGAGAGAGTCGGATATGTAAAGAATAGATATTATAGATGTATTTGATCTTTTGATGAGACCAATATTCTCATTATCAGACAGTCAACAATTACCAATAATGAAGAGAAGAATAGTTGGGGTGGTCAGTCAAAAAGGAAGGCAAAAATAAATGATAATATTTATTTTTTACATATGCCGACGTTTATATATATTTATATTTATATTTATTATTATTATTATTATTATTATTATTCATTATTATTATTTCCATTCTTTATTCTCGCTTTACGGGGTAAGTTTCTGAAGTGGGAGACCAGAAGTCCAGCCACTTCAGATTAATATCTATTACTTTTTAGACATTTAAAAACTTTCGAACAATACGTGCCGTATCCAAGAGAACTGAGTGTTGAGCCTCTTTCAGCACTTCAAGAGGTAATTTTAATCCTATCGTGCCTGCCACTGTTGTCTTTGGTATCAATCCATTGGAAGATATTATAATTGGAGTGGAGGTTACGTTCCCCTAATGATACAATTCCTTCAGTTCGATTGCCAATTTCTGGTATTTTCTCAGTTTTTCTCCAACAGTGGAGCTTATATTATTATCATTGGGGATCCCGACATCAATAAGCTCTGCTCTTTTCTCTCTCATGTCTATAAGAAGGATGTCTGGTTTATTGTGACGCACAGTATGGTCAGTTATAATCGATTCATCCCACTATAGCTTGAGACTACCTTTTTGGAGGACTTTATTTGGGTGGTACTTATAATATGGAGTTTTGTCATCTAACAAGTTGAACTTCACCGCCAGAGCCTGATGAAAAATTCTAGCCACATTGTTATGCCTCTAGAGATACTCGATGCCAGCCAATTATTATTATTATTAATATATTTATATTTATTTTTATATTTATATTTTTTATATTATATATTTATATTTATGATAATATTTATTTTTGCCTTCCTTTTTGACTGACCACCCCAACTATTTTTCTCTTCATTATCCACGACAGTCAACCAATTACCAATTATAATAACGAATAATATAAAAATTAATTTTACTGCAAAATTTTCGGAATTGACATATAAAGTTATTTAACTTTTGAACCGTTGAAGATAAACTAGTAAAATTTTGTATACATATATATATATATATTCTTGAGGAAAATTTAATTGTTAAAAACTTTCTTTGCCAAGACTTAATCGTAGAACGAAGCAGTCAAGAGTTAGCTAATCAAATACAGTAAAAAACATGAGATAAACTTTTTTTACATATTAGCGATAATTGAGGACGGATGTCTCGAAGACTAAGCGTGATAGCGAACAATGGTAGATAATTAATCATATTGCATTTAATTTATAATAATTAAATTTTGTATGGAACTTCTTTGTCGATGTGATAGATAATTTTCCTGATAAAAACGAAAACCCGAAAAAAGTGACCTTCTAGGCCCTCCTCTCTCCTCCTCTTCCCCTCTTCCCACCCACATCTGGCTCACCTCTTCACTAATCCAAACAATGTCCCAAAGTCAAAAATCGAGTCCCGCTTTTTCGGGCATTCATTGATTGGACGTGAGAGGGCTAAACCTGTGTAAAACACACGTTTCTCGGCAACCTCATAAACTCAAGTTTACATGATATAATAATTACGAGTTCGCGTCCGGGTGCCGGACGAGTTATAAACTCCCCACCTTCTCCACCCAGGAAAAGCTTTGTATAGCCTCAATGGCGTTGAAGGGGTGGACCCAAATAAAAAAATTAAAAAAGTGAGACGTTTCAGGTTTGTACATGCTCTTATAATAGTCCGGGAGCCCGTGGCTAAAAAGGTGTCGTATTTCATACTAAGCATTCTTCTTATAAATTGATCATATCAACAGGCCTGATGAGAAAAACTTTTTCTGTATAGTTTCGAAGTTTAATCATTAAATTATAATTGCTCTAGCCTTTGAATGGTTGAAGATAAGATAGTAAAATAATATATATTCTTAACAAAATTTAATAGTAAACAATTTTCTTCCTTATGACGTTTTCAAAAAATGAAAGGATTAAGAGTTGGCGAGCCAAATAATGATAAAAATGTGATGAAAAACATTTTTTTTTAATTAGTGAATTAAGAGGTGTTCGTCCTCTTAATCCAGCGAATTATAATGAATATAGGGAATAAACTAATATAATCATTTCTATTGAAAATTTTGTCAGCTTTAATTTCACATATCATACTATTATATATATAACGCATAGTTTCACAGATAAAAGCGAAAAGATGTTGTTTTTTTAAAAAGTAAACTTTTTGAATCGTAAATTCAATTTATCGACTTGAAATCTACGAGTATGGGGTAACTGACTATTATTTCAGGTCTTAAGACTGTTAATAATATAAATTGAAAGTATTGGTAGCTTTATTTATCTATAAGCTCTCTCTATATATATACGCTTGCAACCTATGTAAGGTCTCTTCTATCATCAGATAGTCGCCATTTTGTATTCTGGCGCCTATATGCTGGCATTTGTCTCATTAGGCCTGTGTACATGGTTAATTTATAAGGAAAACCCTTAGTATGCAATATGACATCTTTTTTGTCACGATCTCCAGAACTATAAGGAGCACCACAGGTCGGACGAACCAGTGCTTGCCAGCTAATGAATTGCCACATGCTTTAAATAAAAATATAGTTTAAATAATATAAACGTATCTATCGTTCGCCAATATTAATAGTTATAGATATAGTTATAGTCAACCGTTCCTAAACTATCTGTAAAATCGAATTTTTGAACAATAATAATCGACAATTGGATATATCTAAGCTAAATTTCTGGTTGCTGCTGAGTCCAAAAATGAATATAAAAAAAAATATTCCATAAACGACCCCCATGGGCATTAAAGCCTACATTGGACTTTTCACTTCCCGAGACATTTGGCGTCTAGACCGAAGTCATGGTTTTTCAATTTTGTTTTTAGTATTAATATTTAATGTGTAAAATAAAGATATTAATTAATAATGATTTGGAGTTTCAATTTATTTATCTCTCGATAAATTAATGGGAGAACGTAAAAAACTATTTATTAAAATAAGATTTTTACTAAGTTGGAATAGCGATGTGGTTTTATAGTTTATAACAATATTGAAGGACTTATAATAATCAAGACTGCAGCTTACATTAAAATTTCTTCGGATAACAGTATCATATACCCGATATGCCGACATTGTAGCATTCCCTAAGACGGGAAAGTCGGCGATGATTTTGGATCCAACCGTGAGATATGAGACCAACGACCTCGATCATGCAGGAAAAGTGGAAAGGGAGAAAAAACAGACATATGAGAAATGCATCCCTTTCCTTAGTGAAAAGTTCCGCGAGAGAGGCCTTTGGTTCGGAGCTCGCGGAACGATACCAGACTCAACAAGGAGCTTCATGGAGGGCTTTGGTGTCGACATAAAGGACGTGGCAAGGTTGGCAGAGGGTATAATCTTCGACTCCCTGGGAATCATCCACCACCATGTGCATGGGAGCGGATAGGGAGAGAGTTTGCTCGCGGGGAGGAGGCATGCGTGTGTTACATCATTTTTATATTATTATTTATTGAACACGTCCACTGTACTTTATGTATTTTTATGTATTACGTTAGAAAGAGAGAGGAGAGAATGTGAGGAGTGGGAACATGTATAGGGGGAGAGAAGGAAGAGAAAGGGTGCAGAATGATAATAAATGAATGAAAGAAATAGTAAAAATTAAAAAAAAAAAGGAGAAAAAAAGGAAAAAAAAAAAAAATAATAATATATATATGTATAAAATATTGTATACTATGCTCATACATATTGTTAATTCTATATAATTGTATAATAATTTTAAATAATGTCTGTAGTGATTAATCAGTATGCTGTGTTGTTAGCAACCCAATGTAATTGGGCAGCACCATTTTATTTTATGATAATAAAGTGATTCTCTCTCTCGATGTATCGGTTTTATCGATGAAAACGTCATGTTCGATGATTCAGATGGTTTTTATGTCATTTTGAATGGATATAGCCATTGGAGTTACTGACTCAATTTCTTAGTTTTTATTAGAACTGATCGTAAATAGCGACAGTTGAACTTCTAAAACTGACAGAACACCTAAAAATCTTCGTGTTTATATCTCACTTATAAGGGAAATACTTTATTTCAATCGTTCTCTATGTAAGAATCACATTGATAGGGCTCATTTCATTCCCACTCTTAGTGTTAAATTCATATTTCTGTTAAGTAGTTTAATAGGAATAACGAAGAGCAAAATGTTCTGGATATAAGAAAAATTGTATATATGTTGCCGACTGGAAACTGAAGAGTCAATAATATCTTGGATCAATAATTCAAAATAAATCTTAAAATATGAAAAAATCGCGAATCTAATCATTTATATCGAAAAACGACCGCTTGAAATGTTCCATTGCATTTCGAGATATATGCAAAAACATCGAAATTTCAGAACGTTTTTTAGTTTTTTGGACATGACTCCGAAACTGTGCATTTCATCGAAATTATTATTACATACAACGTTAAAGAATATAAAATTTACTATCAATTCTATCCATAGCTTTTTGATGTAGGTCTAACGGGTGAGAAGAAAGAGAATATTGACTGTTTGTATTTTTCACAAGAAAAATCTATTTTTGTCAGTTTCCCCCCAAAACTCATAATCTAAGCATGTATCCAAGAAATTCAATATAATAAATTTTTAAAAAAATTAAATTTCGTATGTACCTCATACAGACACGTTAATAGGTAAGAAGATAAAGACACGTTAATAGGTAAGAAGATACAGACACGTTAATAGGTAAGAAGATTAAACAGCTCAGAGAAAAAGAGCTGTTAAAGCTCAGAGAATAGAAGGCGTAATTCCCTTGTAGTACCTGCCGCTCTCAATCTAAATTTAAGTGCTTTTTATCTTTTTAATGCTTAATTTTGGGCTAATTTAACTATTTTAAAACAAAACTAGCATGTATAAACAAATTACATAGCTTTTATATATTCTGTTGGTACGAGAGACTTCAATATGCATAACAATCATCACAATGTTAAAGACCAAAATGCGTTTTAAAGTTCGAACGGTCCAATGACATTTCGCTCACTCTTATATTACGACTGAAGCTGCCAACGTTCTCCTCCAGTTAACCAATGAATAGATGTATACTTACAGATAGTAAATACTATTGTTATATTTTTCTTTTTTTAAAAAGCACTTTTAACTTCATTTTGCTTACATTTTATTCATAACCCTTGTTTAATTCCAAAATAACGGCCATGGCCGTCATTGACGTTGACAAGATATAAAAAGGTTATATAACGATATAAATATAAAGATGGTCGGATCGTCTGTAACAATTATAGATTATAACAACGAAATTTACCAGGTCTTTTAAGGTCATTATAAACGACATCCATTGTATATTAATTCCAATTTAAAAAGAATATTTTGGAATTAAAAAAATTCTCTGACTTTAACAATTTTTCCCTGGCTTCTCCCTGACTTTTCCAGATTTTGGAAATTCCCTGACTTTTCCAGGGTTTCCCTGTTTTCCAGGTCGGTCGCCACCCTGCATAATTACCCCTTTTATTTATTTTTAATAAGCATTATTGTAATTTTTATTGGCTCACATTTGATGATTGACAGTATAGGTAGAGCATATTGTATCAAATGAATATATTACAGTGGAATATAAATGGTTTAAACCACTGTAGAGATGAATTAAAATATTAACTCAGTAACTATAACTGCTCTGTAGCCTGTCTACAAGAAACCAATTTAAAACCTACTGGAAATTTTGATCTCCGGGGATATGCAATAAGGAGAAAAGATTATACAGATGGTCGAATTGCTTGTGGCGGGGTGTGTATTGTAATTAATGACAATATCTCTTTTATTGATCTTAATATCAACTCTAGCTTACAAGCGGTATCTATAAGAATTTTATCTCAACCTTGTGCGTTCACAATCTGTTCTATATACCTCCCTCCTGGTCGAACATTCACGGTTCAACAACTGAAAGATTTCTTTGATTTGTTGCCGCCACCCGTTATCTTGGCCGGAGATTATAACGCTCACAGCTTAATGTGGGGTAGTGATCACTTGGATGACAGAGGTAAATTAATAGAATCTTTTCTAGATAGGTGTAATTGGAATATTATAAATAATCATATTTACCAAACTCACTTCTGTGCTAGATTTGGAAAACTTTCTGCAATAGATTTGACAGTTACTAGCCCCCAATTACAAGCGTCGACCCAATGGTATGCACTAGATGACACACACGGTAGCGATCACTTCCCCATCATTATTAATTCTCTCGATAAATACTTCGCACCCAACAGACATAGCAACTGGTTGATTAAAAAAGCTGATTGGACCCTTTTTCAAGAGGTAGCTCAGCTTGCGGACATTGATTTATCTGAATCTGATGTTGATCAAATAATTGCCCAATTAAACAATAGAGTGCTAAAAGCGGCTCGGGTAGCGATTCCGTATAGTTTCACACCTGACACCACAAATAATAGTTTAGACGCCCCTATTCCTTGGTGGACTGATGAATGTGATAAGGCGATAAAAGACAGAAAAAAAGCTTTGAAAAAATGTATACGCAGTCCATCTTCTGAAAGGTTGGAGATATATAAATCTGCCCGAAAACATGCGAGATATGTAATTAAAAAAGGCAAAAAATTATCATGGCAGAATTTTCTCAGTAAAGTTAGCTCTAATACACCGAGTGTTATTTTCTGGCAAACGATTAGAAAATAATGGGTTTAGGATGTTCTCCTCAAATAAAGTGCTTAAAAGATCGCAATCAATGTTAAACTGACCCTGTAAGTCTAGCGAACAATTTAGCTAAACATTTTTATACTATTTCCTCGTCCTTAAATTACTCAGCATACTTTCTCAATAGAAAACAATCCATTGAATCAATACCGTTAGTTATTATTAATAATTCATTAGAGCCCTTAAATCTGCCCTTTTCAATGACTGAATTTAATATAGCTTTGAATTCACGAAAAGATTCTTCACCCGATCCACATCAGATTTGTATAGGTATGATTAAAAACTTGAGTCTTTCTAACAAATCAATCATTCTAAAAATCTTAAATAAATTATTTTTGTCTAATAGTTTTCCAAATATCTGGAAAAAAGCTATCACTATTCCTATTCTGAAGAAAGATAAAGATCCTATGAATATTAACAGCTATAGACAGATTAACTTAACCTCTTCTATTTGTAAATTGATGGAGAAATTAATAAGAAATAGATTATAATGGTATATTGAATCCAAAAATGTACTGCCACCTTGGCAGAGTGATTTTCGCCGAGGGAGAAGTACTAGATAATTTAGTATCAACTGAGATTGATAAACTGTTTTCTTTTATGAAACGTTCTAAGCTTAAAAATAAAATCTAATTCTCAGTGAAAATAAGGCAATAATGACCCAAGTGGTTGAAGCCATAAAATAAAAAAAATAAATAAAAACAATGGTTTATTTAAAAAAATTTACTATCTTTTACTGACAGTAACTATTAAAAATGGCTAAATATAAAGTTTGAAAGAATATGATAATTGGGAACTGGAAAAAAAAAGAAGAACGCTTATCCAGCCTAAAAATGAATCTCGGGAAATAACAGTCAGAAAATATACGTATAATATATTGCTGGAAAGCGGAGAGTTTTAGAAAAAATAATATCAAATAAATATAGTTGTAGAAAGTAACGGAGAGTTACGAAAAAAAATATAAATAATAATTTAAGAAAACCAACAACATCATTACATAAATAGGCAAACACAATTCGGTTCAGCCCCTTTTACTCCTCTATTATTCAACCGATTTTCTTCCTTCTGTTTTTGTTTAATAGATATTGACGAGCTTCAGTATTATCAATAAATAAAATTATTAAATAGTATGTGAATAAAAATATAAATGGTAGTTTGTTCAAAACGGCTCATCTCCGAAAGTTCTTCACCGATTTTTTTAAAATTTTGACACAACGTCGCAATAATATTTAGAAGTTTTTTTTGTATACGTTTCATTATCATCGAGCTTTTCCTTTCGAAATGGTGGCCGAAAAAAGTGATTCGATTTAGAATGTAGCGCCAATACGGCTTCAATGATTTCAATGAAACTTGGCTAAAGTCTCCCCCTTGAAACCATTATAATTTATGTATATAACATACTTTCCCGAAAACAAGCTGCATACATTTTTATAATAAATTCAGTATTTTATTTAACTCAATTAACTCAAAAAGTACACACTTTTTTACTGATAATACCAATATATATTTGAAAGCTTTCTTGATTTCCTACAAAATGATAAAAAGAAAAGACTGCCGAAATCTAAAAGAATCAACTCCGAAATGAAACGATTCGTAACGACCAAAGGAGCAGAGTGGGTTTAATATTTTTTTAATGAGGAACGGAGTTGAGATTATTCTTTCTCATCTTGACAAACCCTCTAATACGAATTTTCATTGCAATACAAAAATAAAAATCTTCGTCAAGGCAGGAAGGAGCCTTCAATTTTTTTTTTTAAATCACAAAAGTGGTCATAACTTCCATACGGCTCAAGATATCTAAATGAAAAAATTCATGCATTCATGCATTAGACGAAATGGCACAAACCAGAGGTCCGTAAATAAATTAGGCTTGGAGAAAAAAAATTAAAACTTAAAAAATTAAAATGTTTCCTTTATTTATTCCTTATGAGTGGTTTACATTTTTATTTTATTTAAAATTTAATTTATTCAAACCGTGGTTTGATGAAGATTGCTTACACATGTGCCGCTACATTAAAAGCTCTAATTAATCCCAGCAAAGACAATCTGGAATACTTCCGAACCTCAAAGAATGAAACGACAAAATTGCTCAAAATAAAAAAGGATTATCTTAAAAAATATAATTGAAATAGAAACTAAAATAATTTAAAATAACGTAAGAGACATGTACAAAGGTATAAACAGATCACGTAAATGTTTGGCGCCCGTCACGTCTGGTATTAGGAATGGAAATAATAATATTCTAACCGATCCGGTAAATATAATAAATAAGTTTAAGAGCCACTTTGACAGTATTTTAAATACGGGAAATTATGATCTGTGTCCTCCTTCTGAGTACCAGAGTGCGGAACCGTTAATAGAAGAAGTAAAGTTAGAAGTAAAGAGAAAGTTGAAGTAGCTATCGCAAAATTAAAATCTTATAAAGAAGCGGGAACCGATAATATGCCTTGTGAACTAATTAAGGCATGCGGGGAAGCTGGAGTTTCTAAAATACATCTGTAGGTTAAAAATCTGGTGAGGGCAACACACAACTTTCACTTACTGCTCAACTTTGAATAGAAATTATTTTTGGCCATATCGGGCTATTATAAAATTTTTGAATTGCATTTCCAACTGAGCTGAAGCTAAAAAATTACAGCTAACAAATCATAAATACCATGTATTGCACGATCAATTGATTATGGATTGTAATAAAATTATTAAACTACAGTAAATATATTTCAGGTTATAAACATATGCATGAAATGATTTTATATTTTACTTCTTCTTTCACACAAGTACAATGAAATAGTTATTTAAACAATGCCATTGCCTTTATTAGGTGGATTTTAAATATTCCTTTCAAACTTAAAAATATATTAAAAGGTTGCATTTAGTTAGTAAATTTCATTTAATTTCCTTGGAAACATGCGATTTACATTGAATATTATTAGTTTTCAAAAAATATTATTTATATTTTTTTTGCCAATCTCCGCTTCCTTTTACAACTTTCTATATTCGATGTTGTTTTTTCTAAAATTCTCCGCTTTCCAACGATATATTATACGTATATCTTCGGACTGGTATTTCCAGAGATTCATTTTCGACCTGGATAAGCATTTTTATTTTTTTCTCCTTTATTCAATAATCAAATTCTTTCAAAAGTTATATTTAGCTTTTTTTCAACTTTTAATAATGAGAGATAATTGATTATTTAAAATAAACCATATTTAAGGTACTTTAAAGGAAGACGCATATGAACATTGGGCATTTAAGCCCTGTAAAGTGACATCAACGGGGATAAGGCCTAAATGATATTAAAGACCACTTAATTATACAATGATACACCGAGTTTAATCAAAATCGTTAGAGCCGTTTTTGAGAAAATTGTAAAAATGCGTTTCAGCGTTGATATAAAGTGGCACTTCCGGTTAGCCGATTTTAACGAAAAAGTTGCTGTCACATCCGGCCCATATGCAAACCTTAAATACTTAATATCAGTTTCGTACTACTTTCGTTTATGAGCTAGACTGTTAACACACACACACACACACACACAGACAGACCATTTTGCGACACTTGGTTATTTGGACTAAGGGAACCTCAAAACACGTATTTCCGTTGAAAACTGAGATTCAAAAATTTTCAGGATCGCAATAATTACACTTACTATATATTTCATATATACGTAAGTGAAAGTAAAAAGATCTGGGTGAATGAGAAATTACCTAAAGAATGGAAAGAATCTATTCTTATTCCGATTCACAAAAAAGATCCGAGGACGGATTGTAATAACTATCGAGGAATTTCACTCCTTCCGATATGTTATAAAATATTCACTTTAATCTTAACAAGTCGAATCACAGAATACGCCGAGGAAATTATCGGTGACCACAAATGCGGATTTAGACGAAATCGTTCGACTATTGATCTAATATTTTCTTTACGGCAAATATTGGAGAATAAGTTAGAGAACAATGGTGTGGTTCACCAGCTGTATATCGATTTCAAAAAGGCTTACAATTCTATTGATCGCCAGAAACTGTATAATATTCTAATTAAGCAGGAGGTTCCAAAAAAATTAGTAAATCTATTCAGGGAATAATTTATCCGAAAAGTTTGAGGTTCTTTCGGGTTTAGAACAGGGCGATTTCCTTTCGCCTCTCCTGTTCAATTTGGCATTAGAACATGCCATGAGGGAGGTAATGAGTACCGAAAAAGGGTTGAATCTGGGTGGAACAACACCTGTGATTGGGCTATGCGGATGATCTGGTCCTGTTAAGCTATGACACGGAAACTATAAAACTAAATACGACAACGTCGATGAAAGCCGGTAAAGAACAAGGGCTTGAAATAAACACGGATAAGACAAAATACATGGTTATTTGCAAAAATGGCGATATTGATATAGAAGGTAACATGTTTGAACAGGTAGAGAAGTTTAAGTATCAAGGGTCTACGATAATAAGAAAAAACGAAATTGAAGAGGAGATTAAGGTTAGGCTGAAGGCGGGAAATGCTCGATATTTTTCTGTGAAAAACTACTTGAGATACGTATAGTATAGTATAAGATATGCATGGTTTGCTGCCGGCAATGTGCGATGCCGAAAATACGACGGCCATCAAGTAATCTTGATTAATTAGGCATCGGATCTTGACGTTTTCGCCTGACTGTACAGGTTTCATCATTTCTTCTCTTTCATCTCAATTTGTGCCCAAATAATTTTGAAGATTTTGGTTTAAATGTCTCATAGCTCTTGTTTACTAATTTCTTTATGTTCTTACTCACTTATTTTTTCAATATCTACTTTCATTTTCCTTATTAATACTTATTTTAAATGTCTTTCAGAATATGATACCTGTGTCACGTTAACTCGCAATCCCTTCTCGCTCATTATGATAAATTCCTGCAGTACTTTTCTCAAAACTTTTTTCACATCATCGAAATCTCAGAAACCTGGCTCAAACCCTATATTCCGTCCTCCTCTGTCTCCCTACATAATTACACCCTCATCCGTCACGACCGGGCCAGCCGGACTGGGGGTGGGGTTGCAATATTTGTCCATAATAGCCTGAAGTCCCGAATCCTTGATTACTCCCCACCCTCTGAACATCCACAAGTTGTGTGCCTACTAGTAGAAATTACTTGTAATAATTCCCCTCTCCTTTACACAGTGATCTATTGTCCTCCCCTTGTTCCATTTGATCCGTCCTTAGAATCAACCCTACTCAACTTTGTTCCCCTTTATCCTAGAATAATTATCGCCGGTGACATCAATACCAATTTCCTTTCTAATTCTAAAGACAAAACCTATCTAGAAAACCTATTTTTTCACTTCATCTCTTTATTGTTTTTTTTTACCCTATTCATCACACCTGCAAGGCCGACACTTGGTTAGATTTCTTCATTATAAACTCCGAACAAAATCTCCTCTCCTCTTCTCAACTGCCAGTATCCTTCTTATCGTCTCACGACCTGATCCTATATCCAACATATAATATCCAAACTCCTCTGATTCATCCGAGATCCATCACATTCCGTCAGCTAGAAACTCTCACCCGTGAAAAAATACTACCTGACCTTGAAACCTTAGACTTGAACAGAATATATTCCTGCTCCTCCATCGACTCCATGGTTGAGATCCTGACTTCCAATCTCCTCAGTATCCTTAACACCTATGCTCCCATAAAAATCTCAACCTTTCGTCACCGGCCTGCACCTTGGATGTGCCAAGAAATTAAGGATCTACAGAAGAGGCGAGATGCTGCCCGTAGACGCTTTAGACGTACCAGGCTTACAGATGACTATCAAGCATTAAGGGAGCTCCGCAACTTGACACAAAGAAGGATTCGGCTAACTAAAGCTACCTACTTCCATGAAGCTCTTTCATCTGCTCCGGATCCGAAATCTAAATGGTTAATCCTTCGCAAACTTTCTCTCTGTGAACCTTCCAGATCCCCTTCCTCAATAGTCTTTCACGTTTCATCTGATGACTTAAATTCACATTTTATTTCTACCTCCTCTACTTCTTCTCTACTCTCCTCTTCCAACTTTTCTCCTGAGTCATCATTCAAGGATGATGACTTTTATTTCTCCGACATTTTCCCCACTGACCTACTGATTGCTGTAATGAAATCCCACACCAACTCCATAGGACCAGATGGCATTCTTGTCAAATTGATAAAATTATGTCTTCCCGAAACCCTACCAGTTCTCCTTTTCATTTACAATTTCTCTCTACAGAACTCAATATTCCCTACCTCTTGGAAAAAAAACCATTGTCCTCCTTTTAAATAAAAAGTCAAATCCATCCTCTCCCGAAGATTTTTGCCCAATCTCAATTCTTTCCAATCTCTCAAAACCACTAGAAAGATTGGTGCAATCCCAAGTTTCCAATTTCCTTGAAAAGTCCAACCAACGTGATTCTCTCTCATCTGGTCTCCGTCCCGGCTACTCCACACAATCCGCCTTAATTAAAATTACCAATGTTGTTCAGACTGCAATAGATAATAAACAATTGACTGTCCTTATACTCCTTGACTTCTCCAAAGCCTTCGATTCCATTAACCATCCCATCCTTTCCAACAAACTAAAATCATTATCCTTCTCCAATAGCTGCATCTCTTGGCTCCAATATTTTCTCTCACAACGCACACAAGCAGTCTCAATACCTAATCAACCACTATCTGCCTACCTTACTTTACCCTCTGGAGTTGGCGAAGGATCTAGCGTATCTCCTCTCCTTTTTAGTTCATACATTAACTACCTACTGCTATGTTCCTGGCCTCACGTTTCTACGGCGAGTAGGGGGTTCCAGGAATCGCATTTATTTGTATTTATATGTATTTATATCGGTCCCAGAAGGGAACCGATCAACTTAAAATATATTAATGATGTATTTAAATGTTAGATACCACAGACCCCCTACTGTAGTATCCTAGATTGAACCATATACTCTTTATTGGATTTCCTTTCTCAAGGTATCATGTTTATAAATTTACTATTTGTTTCTATTACTAATTGGTGGCATGCAAGGTAGAATGTAAAAGTACTACGTTGGTTTACTAACTATTATATTTACAAGCTTAAATCAAACCAAAAACATCTATATACAAAATAATAACTAAACCTATATACATAATGAATATTTAAGAATCATACTAGAGGAGAATGCTTGTTGTTTGGTTAAAGTTACGTGTTATATTGATGATATTAATTAATGATGTATGGTTGCCAACACAAATTTACATTAGTATGACTAAATGCTTGTTACCACTTAGCTGGTCCTTCATAGTGTTTCTAGCCGTCATATCTGGATTCCCTGTCTCTGCTCTCCTTCAGCGTCTAGTCCGTCCCTCTGCTCTCTCCGGCTGTCTTCATCCTCCTCCCCCGACTCCCTCGCTTGAAGTCCCCAGAGCAAGTCCTCTCAGCTCCAAGTTCCCAGAAGAAGTCCCCTCTCCTCCGAGTTCCAAAAAGAAGTGTCCAGTCCAAATTCTCTATCTCCCACCTTTTTTCATCCCCCTCTTTTGGTAGGGGCAAGAATTGTTCCCATTAGTTCAATTTTTGTAACAGAAGGGATGACCACACCCCCTCCCCCAGGCCAAGGTAAAGCAGCAGGTACAGATTTCCATATTTCTGGTGGAAGGTGTGAAAAGGTCTTTTGGGATCCTTTTTAAACACTTAGTTGTCGGTCTTTGTCGGTGGTCCTTAAGGGTTTTTATTACCACTTACAAAAGGTTGTCCTAATGGGTTACCCTCAGTCAGGTACCCAACCGCCAGATGTTGGGTTTATACCTAAATATGTTTATATTTAGGTAATATCTACATTACCTTAATGTTTATTTGTTTATACCTTTAAACTAATTATTCCACTGACGGTCTTTACAATACATAGCACTACATAAATCAACTCTCTATTGTTCCCACCACCTTTATGCAGACGATTCTCAAATATATCTATCCTTTTTTCCCTCTGAGCTTTTGGTAGCATTTACTAAGACCCAAGAAGACCTAGATCGAATCAGTGCCTGGGCAAACTTGAATGGATTAAGGTTAAATGCGGCTAAAACTCAGGCCCTTGCCGTTGGTTCCAAGCCCCTTCTTAGACCCTATTCTGACTTTCCCATACTAAACCTTAATGACCAGCCAATCTCCTTCTATTCCTCTGTCAAAAATTTAGGATTTTTCATTGACCAAATCCTCTCCTGGAATTACCACATTTCTCACATCTCCCGACGAACAATTTCTACACTCAAACTATTCCATCGCTTCCGCCATCTCCTATCTCAACATACCCGTAGACTCCTGGTTTCCTTTCTTATCTTCTCCCACTTTGACTACAGCTGTGTTGTGTATGATGGACTCTCAGTGGAGCTCCATGATTGACTGAAAAGACTTATGAACAGCTGCGTAAGATTTGTAATTGGTGCCCCGAGATACTCCCAAGTGTCTCACCAATACACTGAGTTAAAGTGGCTCTTCCTATCCATTTGAAGACAATATTTCCTAGGTACGTTCCTCTATCAAATCATCAACAATTATCGTCCTTCCTACGCCTACAACCTTCTCCAATTCAAGTCCTCAGTCCACTCCCTTATCACAAGATCTCAACCTTCCGACCTTTACATACAGACCTCACAGATCTGCCTCGTCACAAAAGTCGTTTGTTGCTTGCTCTGTTAATTTCTGGAATTCCCTTCCTATCAAAATTTGGCATTCTCCCTCTTTATCTACATTTAAAACCATCCTATTCCTATTTCTATCCCAAAAACAGTCAGACATCGAAATAATTCATATAATGGTATATTTACATATAATTCATGACTTAAATACTTGCTATCAGATTCGCCTTCTTTTTCTTTTTGTTTTTTCTTCAGAAACACAGAGTTTATTGCTATGAAGAATGTAATGCATTTTTTATTTTAAAGTGTATACTTATGTTTTACCACTGAACGTAGTTTCAAGTGTATGAGCATAGTTTCAAGTGTTTTGTGTATACATTTTTTTTTTTTTGTACATAGTATGTTTAGCTAATATTTTCTTTACTTTTTTTTTTATTTTTACTTTTTATGTTTATTTTTATTTAGGCCAGATATAATAATTCAATTTTGTACTTTTTTGTTATTCGAAAGGGACTTCGTCCCAGAATAAAATTATTTTTCTATTCTATTCTATTTTAGCTCGCGCATCTTGTCCCGGAATTTAAAGAATAGAATCTATAAAACCATTATCCTACCTACAGTTCTTGCGTATATACAGTTATGTATGCGGAACGTGGCCACTTATATTAATAGATGAGCAATGTCTTAAGGTTTTTGAAAATAAAGTATTGCATAGAATATTCGGACCGAAGAAAGATGAGTTAACCAGAGAGTTCAGAAGGTTGCACAATGCCGAGTTGCTTCAACTGTATCCAGTTAATATAATTAAGGTGATTACATCGCGGAGAATCAAATGGGCTTGTAAAATAGTTGAGCTTAGTAACAAAAGAATTCCTAAAAGGTTGATATTTGCTGTACGAATGGTAAACGTCCGAGAGGTAGACCAAAGCGAAGGTGGGAACATTGTGTTAAAGCCGGTCTGAAGAGGCTGGGTTTGGACGGCAAACGGTGGAGGGAGGTATGTAATAAGTGATTGGTGGTGTCGACATCGAACCTGTTTCTGTTAAAAATCGAACCATTTCTTATATAAACTATTTTTTATTTATTGAGTTCAACTATAAATCCTTTAAATATTTCCCTCTACTTACAAGATACCCTGTATATCGGTTTAGACATGTACAAAACAGAATTGCTGACACGGGTCACCAAGAGAAAACTTTTTACAGCCAAAAAATCAAGATTTATCTGATCTTTTTTTTTTATGTATTACTAATAAACAGTGCATCAAAGCGAAAAAAAGTATTCTTTGAGAAATTAAAGAACGTCAAATTGTGCATCGAACGAGTACCTAAACTTAATAATTTTATTAAGTGATATGATCGATAACCACGGTCAATGAACACAAATTTTTACCGAAATTTGTCAAAATCTGAGAAAGTTTACAATAAATGGCCCTAAAGCTTGGAAAAGAGTTTTCTAAGAACAAAAACTCAGAATAATTTCTGATTCTGATCAAATTTTAAACCAAATAATTAGTATCTTGCCTCCTGAAAACGTTCCCAACAGCAGCTATTTTAAGAAAAGAACAACACTTTTTAATGAGAAATGTATAAATTATTATCGTGACCAGTATTATGAATCGCATGGATTCTTAAAAGAGATGAAAATTGCTTGAGGTTGTAATGCATCCAGATCTATTGGAACTGAATAAAAACTGGATCAGCTAGCGACTTTAGATATGATATTATATTTAAATAATTAATATCTATTTTTCTCGATTTTGTGATCAAAATACATTACGATCCAAGTAAAAAGGAAATGAGTATTTACGATTTTTTATTACCTAATTAAATAGACATAGTTTTCCCCTCCCCCCTCCAAAATTAAAAACGTCCAAATTCCAAGAGTTTTTGTAAATTAAATAGTTGTAGATTACGATGAGATGAAACTATTAACAAAATTTCAGGCGGTTGTTAATAATTCGATAAAAAGGGGTCTGTACCAAGGACTAATATATTAGCCTTTCAGTGGACAGAATGATTAACTCCAATATTCTTTATTACTAATTTTAGTGATGTTTCTTGTAGCAAAATTTATACCTTTATTCACAGTTCTATATTTCAACACTGCAATCACCTATTCTGGATTCAACTTACTCACTGTCTGTATAGATATAACTTTTCCAATGAATATCACTAAAATGACGTTACTCAAAAATGTTGAAATTGGAGTTAGTCATTCTGTCAGCTGAAAGGCTCAGAGACTGTGGTTTATAAAACTAGATTTTTATTGCCTACCTTATTATTGCCTAATAGATCTTTTGTAATTTTAATGCTCTTAATGATTTGTTATCTGTAAGCTTTAAGCTTTAGCTCCATTTAAAATGCACTTCAAAAATTTTATAATAGCCCAACAATGCCATAAAATAATTTCTATTCAAAGTAGAGGGGTAAGTGAAGGTGGTGTGTAGCATGCACTATTTTTTTAATATTTTACGACATTTCAGCCTAAAGTTCAGGCCTTCATCATTGCTAAGAAAATACCAGATAACAACATGAGCAACTATTAACTCATGAAAAATAAATAAATAAAAATAATATTAACAATAATAATTTAAGCAACATATGAAAAAGTTAATAACAGCAACAGAGAGGAACTTGCAAAATAAGCAATAACAATATTAGAAAGGAACTTGCGAAATAAGCAATAACAATATTAGAGAGGAACTTGCGAAATAAGCTATAACAATATTAGAGAGGAACTAATAACAGTAATAGAGAAGAACTTATGAAATAAATAATAACGGCAACAAAGTTGGAGCACTAATGAGATAAACTTGTAATGAGTTCCTCTCAGTTACTGCTATTCATTTTTTCATATGTTCCTTACATTATTATTATTTATTTTATTTTTTCATAAGTTAATAGTTTCTCATATTGCTATCCGGTCTTTTCTAAACCCTTATGAAGGCCTGAACTTCGGCCCAAAATTTCGGCAAATATAAAATATCAATTATTTCTTTTTAATTTTTTTTTTTTTTAAATGACCACACTAACCAACTTTTCTTCAATCATACATATTTTATTTTGCTGGCAGACCTCTATTGGTTCCTGAAAAAGCTTCACTCATGTATGAAGTCGTATCGTTTTTTAGCCAGCCCAGAAGTCACCCGACAACCTTCCGCCTCTGGACCAGCTCATCCCTTAGCGACTGCTGGACAAACTTATCTTCCTTCGATCTTATTCACTTCATGCAGTCAACGTCCTCTAGCTTAAGGCTCACATCTCAACCTACTCCCATGCTCATTGCTAAGTCCTTGGATGTTTCCACAGGATTCCCCTTATCTCTATCGACCTGGCTAGTAGTTAAAATGCTGTTAATCTGTCACATTTATTAATTCAAACATACCCTCTACCTTCAAGTTAATAAACAAGAAAGAAAATTATTTCAGAAAATCAAGTATTTAACACTTCTAACAGTTTTTATTTAATTTAAAACTAAAAATCACTACAGTTAGTAAATTAAGTAAAGTTTAAAAATAAATTAATAAAATAATTTTACTTGAGCAGAAACTTCTGATGATGAGGTTTCTTCTTGAGCAGCAAAATCCTGTAAATAAAGAAAAAAAAAATTAACTTTAATATCTATTTTGCATAGAATATAAAATCATTCTCTATAGTCACACACATCAACTTTTTAACTTAGTCCAAAAAACAAAGTCATATTTTTATTTTATAAGAAAATTATTTTTATTTTATTATTAATTAACTTCATAAAAACAATATTATTCTAAATTTGACATCATTTTTTTTCTTTGTGTGTATGAATTTCATTTTTGATCCAAAGAATATTTTGGATTGCAGTTTTGGATGGATATGGTATTCATTTTTTCTCATTTAAATTTGATAAAATAAGGATAAAGACAAGATAAAAAAAGAAATAGAAGGAAGTTAGTCGACTGTTCTACATATCATGGGTGATAAATATTCAGGACGCAGTCATTTTCAAAAAGAAAAAAAATTTCAATTTTTTATTTATGCTAACCTTTCAACCCAAACATGTGGGTCATCTTCAGGGAGTGGTTAGAGCACTGAGGGTGTTCAAGTACTAAAACCACACCCTGAGGATGACCCACATGTTTGGGTTGAAACATTGGCATAAATAAAAAATTAAATTTTTTTTTTAAAAATGACTGCGTCCTGAATATTTATCACCCATGATAGAAAAAAAACCAAAATGATGCTTTACTAAATATCTCTCATATATTTGATTAAGTATGGAATCAAGATGTTCCCTTAAAGAAGGTTCCTCCCTTCCAGCCTTCCGATCCTTTCTCCCTTACAGGTTTTTCTCCTGAATCTTCAAATTATAAGATTTTAAAGGCTTTTCTCACCCTGGATATGTTTCTAGATACTCTCAACTATGATATGGTCCATGGAATCTTTTATTGTAAGGTAATATTTCTTCCACAACATTATTTCTTACCCATATTGTAAAGAGATAGACAATCAATTGCTGAATAAGTGGCTAACTGCTCTTAGACAATTTGCTTGATTATGAGTTTGCTGATAAGTGATAAGCTGATAATATATCAAGCTCTATTTTTTTCAGGTCCCAGTTCATACATGGATTACGAGATAAATGGTTGAGGGTAAAACTTCTTAAATTTGATGTTACAACTTTAGATATTATTGTGACAAAGACAATGACCCACAAAGAATCTAGACTAATTATATAACCAGGACATGGTCAATGCAAAACACACCTTCAATCGGATGGATGTATAACATTTCCACAGAGGTGTAAATATTCACTTAGATCTTAACAGTGATGTCAACTTCCCTACAGTCATCAGAATTGGAAAGCAGTAGCACAGCCAAAATATGGCTGATGGTAATGTTGGTTTTTATCTTCATGAAAGTGCGAAGGCAAAAATCCCTCATAAGTCTTCCTCTGGCAACACTCCTCATTTAGCATATCTATTTGTAGAAATTTTCTTTTTTCATTCATGTAGAAGATTCATCTTCCTTAAATACCGCCCTCCTCAAGTCAGATGATCTCATTAATATCTCCTATAACGTATTGATTCCTAAGTTCACTGCAAAGCAAATTTATTGGGAGAACTTTCAACTCATTAATCTCTGAAAAACTAAATTTTCCTTTCATCAAATTACTATATCAACTCTTGGAACCTATCAATTTCTAATCCTCCATTAATGAAATGAAATGCAAGGGTGTCCTTCCTCCAATTTTCTCCTACTCATAAATCAACCTTACAGACCTCTACCTTCAGACATCCTGCAGCCCTCTGGATTAATTCCGAAATCCGAGAGTTGATGAAGAGAAAAGATGCCACTAAGAGGCGTTTCAGATGAGCATGATGATTACAACTCGTTCAGGACTAGACCTGTTAAGGCACAATACTTCCATACTTCCTTATCACAAGTCCCAGGTCCTAAGTCCAGATGGAAAATCTATCAATAGTGAAGTCAGAAACCTGTACATCTCATCCTGTTTCTCCTAATTATCTGAATTCCTAAATTAAGCTATTCCAATCCCAGCACCATTCTCTTAAAATATCATTCCAAAAATGTCCTTAGACCTTGCAAATTTTTGTTGTACAAATATTTCACCAGAGGACTTCCTTTCCTCTATCCTCAAATCTTGAACGAATGACTGCAGTCCCATTGTCCCAGATATATTTTTTAGCTAGATGATCACACCTTTTTTTTTTTTTGTCAGATTATAGATAAAATAAAAATATAGCTTTATATTATCGGTTTTTATCTGTACTTGCATAGTTTCAGGTTTGAAATTTATATTCATTTCATATATTGTACTTACTTTAGTTGTATATCTAGTTCTCATTCCATTCACCATATCAGATCCAATTTGTCATAATTGTTTTAAGTGTTGTAATCCTGGTACAATATAATATTGTAAACATCAACCAATTTTCCTGTTAAAACTACAGCCAAAATGTTAATTTTGTTGGAAATGGGTACTATTAACTTTGGATACTTATTGTGGGTTAATCTTCTGGCATTTCAAAACAGAGATTTGATTATAATAATAGATTTATCAGAGGCTTTAAAAAGTCTATTTATTGGCGAACATCGGAATGAATCCTTAGATAATCAGATGATATGTCCTTGGAAGCAATCAGAGGACATTGAGAAACTAGCTATGACACTGGATAACAGAAGAAGAGCAAATTGGCCTCCAAGTAAAGGAATATGAATGATAATGTTATGTTTCTTTATTTAAATAATGATCACTAGAATATGATTAAATGTTTTTTATTAACAAACTCACACATCTAGATTTATACAACCTCACCATCTGGTCTCCTATAACTTATGTTTCTAAACATATGTACATAACCTTACTTTTACATATCTTAGCATCTCCCTTTTTGAAGTCATTTTCTCCACCTTGGCCCTCTCACCACTCTCTCTGCTCTGGTGAATAACCATCAAACAAAGTTCAATTCTCATCCTCTGGCTGCTCTTCTTCAGTCTCTTTTCCTTGCTGCTCTTCTTCATTCTCTTCTCCTTGCTGCTCTTCTTCATTCTCTTCTTCTTGATGTTCTTCTCCCTCTGCTTCTTGCTGCTCTTCTTCGTGACCACCATTGTACTCTAAAAGAGGTTTAAGGTGCTTTCTATTTCTCTCTATGGCTCCCCCACTTCGTCTTTTCACAAGCAATATGATCTTGGGCGATCCATCCTCCCGATCACTTTGGCTGGAACCCATTCCGAAAACAGACTTGTCTGCACCTGAATTTTTTCTCCTACATGCAAGCCTCTGAGAGGTTTTGCCCCTCTGTTATAATAACCCTTGCTCCTTTTCTGACTCTATTGAAGTATATTCTTAATCTCACTTTCCTTTACCACCTTTGATTGTAAATGACTATTAGTTAGGGGCAAGACTCCTCTCCGGCGTCCAATCATCAGTAGTTCAGCAGGGGAGGGCATATCTGCAAATGGTTAATTATTTCATTCGAGCAAGCACAGAAACGGATCAGCTTGAGCTTCTAGTACATTCTTTAGTAGCCTTTTAACGGTTTGAATATGATGTTATGGTAATTCATTTGCCTGTTGATGCTTTGGGCTGACCATAGTACTTTGAAATCCCCCTGCTTTGCAAATTTTAAAATTCAGAACTGCTAAATTGTGATCCTTGATCTGTGATTACCTCACAAGAAATTCCATGTCTTGAAAAAATTTGTTTTAGAGATTTGATAAGACAGCTAAACCCCAAGTCATCAAGTATAGATACCTCACAGAATTTAGAATAGTAATCAAGAAAAATTAAATTAAGACCACAGCCAACATTTCCTTCTCAATGTTAGCGTATCTTTTTTCAGTTTCAGTTAAACTTCTTGAAGCATATGCAAGTGGTTGACCCTCTTGCATTAAAACTCTCCTAGACCGTCGCGTGAAGCATCTACAGACACAGTTACTGGTAAACCAGGATCATAATACCTAAGGACAGGTTCAGTAGTTAAAGCCAGCTTCAGAGCCTAAAAGGATGTCTGTCGCTTCTCCTCCCAATGCCATTCTACTTTTTTTTGCAATAAAAGGCGTAAAGGAGCCGTAATTTGAAAGATTGTGGCCTGATTTGAAAGATATTTGTGGCATTAACAATAAATATTGATAAAGCATATGACCATGTAAAAATACAAACCCGATATCAAAAAATTGCACATAGCTATGAAACTAACTCACTGGATAATAAATTACTTAATACATCGAACATATTTTCTGGATACTTGGGAAGGTCGAGTAGCTTTTGAAACCTACAATGATCTCCCTTAAGGAGATACTTTGAGTCCAACCCTCTTCAATCTTTACAGAGAACACATCACCAACAATACAATAGATAAGTGTAAAATCATCCAATTTGCAGATGACTTTTTAGTTTATACTGTAGCAAAATCTGCAGAAGAAGGGTAAGATATAATCGGCTCAGCACTGGACAACCTAACACAAGCATTTTCAATAATAGACCTAAAAATTAATCCTAAGAAGTGCAACATTACTCCTTTTACTAGAGAAAGAAAGATTACTTAAAAGATTTTGAGATTTCAAATGAAAAATACACTGTTAAAAGCGAAGAACACTAGAAGTTTTTAGGCGTAACATTACACTAAATTAAATTTCAAAACTCGTATAAAAAATATTCATACACAGTAGCTACAAAACTTGAACATATTAAAATCTTCAGCTGGAGTATCGTGGGGTTCTCACCCACAAAACAATAGTAAGATTTAATTTTGATTAGTGTTGTGTCGTATACAATCAAACTAAATCCTCCCTCATTAATAGGTTGAATACAACACAAAACTGTGCCATGAGGTTATGTTTGGGTGGTTTTAAAACTTCTCCAGTAAACGCGCTTCAGGCCTCAGCTGGAGAGATGCCATTGCACATCAGATCATGGATAACGAAAAAATACATTCTCAACGTCTATTCCGACAATAATCATCTTGTAGGTAAAGAAATCAGAAGTGGAAACATTTTCTGTCCCCCACTATCCATCATTATTAACGAATTACAGCCTCTTATCAAATCACTACACATTTCGGTACTTGTGAGCAACGTGGACCCTGCTAAACTTCCTTTCTTATCTTATCTTATGTCACCTTCTTATCCTATGTTACATCACCTTCTTATCTTATGTCATGTTACATCATGTAACCTGTCTTTTTATCTAGTGTGAGCTGTTGGATGTGCATTTATTCATTGTGTTATTGAAATGGATGTAATTACATTGTGGGAATAGCCGTCTTCAGAAGAAGAGACTATCAAATATTATTGGAGGGCCTGGCAAAGTGGTTGAAGTAGATGAGTCTTTTTTCTAAACAAAAAAAATCATGTAGGAAGAGTTCTCCCTGAACAATGGATGTTTGGCGGAGTTTATCTAGAAACAGACGACTGTTTCATCGTAAATAAAGGACAGAAAGGCAAGAACTTTATTAGAATGTATTACAAATAATATCGAAGAAATAATCATCATTTATTCGGACTGTTGGAAAGGATACAACATTCAACAACTGAATGAAGCAAACTACAATCAATTTCAGGTGAATCACAGTTATAACTTTGTTGATCCATCGACTGAGATCCATACTCAACATATAGAATGTTTATGGGGCTCAGCTAAGTGGAGAAATAAGAAACTGCGAGAAGACACCTCGATTCATATTTATGTGAATTTTTGTGGCAGCGCGCTCACAGAGAAGAGGACCCGTTTCTTGCTATTTTAAGTAGCATTAAGCTATTTTGCCTTCCAAAATAAATAAATGAAATGAGTTATGTATGTTGTAAAATAAAAGTGTTGTTGTTAGTTATATTTCTTATTATTAAATTACTATATTAATATATATATATATATATATATATATATATATATATATATATATATATATATATATATATACATGTATGTGTATATATATATATATATATTAAGAAACAGGCAAAAAAGAGGTAACACCAAATATATTTATATTTCTTATTATACGAGTCTAATTTCATATGAAGATAGGGATTATCAGTGCCTTATCACAATTATCAGTGTTCAGGTTATAAACATTGGCAGATAGTAGTCCATAGAGCCCGCATCCCTCACAAGTACCTGTGAGAAACAATGCTGATATTCGTTTTTCGCACCACGAAAATACCAAAAATATGAATTTTTATGTCAATCTAAATATTAAAATTTTTGTCTAGGCTGTATCCTATGAAAACAATAATTATGACAACTTCAAGACATCTCTACCGATCCACATATATTACAAATAATATGACCTCGTGGAAGCTCACTTTATAGCATTAGGATACTTCCAAAAGAAATAAAAGGTTATTATATTAATAAACAAAATTATAAGAGTATTAATATATTTATTTATCTCAGGTGTAAGTAACTGACAATCAGATCAACTCTCAGACAAACTATTATTATTTACACCATTTATACTAAAATTAAACACTGATTTTAAAATAAAGTCAAATATGAATTGACAAGCTAAGTTAACCTTTTTTCTATAGATACTATTTCTTCCTTTGTTGCAGTAAATTCATTTGTCTTCAAATGCTTTCCAATGATCTGCCAAACACAACTTCCAAAATAGTGACACTTTCTTCTACTCAACTCAAGCTTCCTGGGAGATACTCTCTCTGGTACTTCCAAACAACTAGTCTCTCTGCCAACCAACAACTTTTAAGGTGGTAATACTATTACTGGGCTTTTCCCACTGGAGCCAGGATCACTTCTTCTATCCATTCTTCACTGCAGCCACACAACTGCTTGCCAAAAAAAAAAACCTTTGTTCCTCCCTCTTTGGAATTTTTTTTTTTTTGGAAAAACTACAGAGCAGCCATTCTCTTTTCCCTGAACAAGTGAAACTAGATTAGCTGGCTTTTTAACTGTTGCATTAATTTATTTAATAATTTTTAACAACTTTCAATTAAGATGTATATTACATTTCTCCCCACTTCCGGGTAAAAAAAAATATTTTAAGTAAAATCATTTTTTTTTTTTTACATTAAATTTAGTTGAATACTGAGACATCTGCACATTACTTATTCAATACAAACAACTTTTTTTTAAAGATTCCCTCTGAGTTACATCTTAACTATTTTTTCCCCCCAACTTTATCCTTGTCTCACAATTCCTTTTTTTTTTTTAAAAAGAATTATTCACATGACATATTGACACATACCAATAATTTACAGTAATATGAATACTAAAATTAAATTGAAGACAATACCTTAATTTTAAACTAATTTACTGTACGGGAGTCTTACTCGATGTTGAACAGGCGTTTGATAGAGTTTGGCATCCGGGACTACTGTACAAACTCCAAAAATTCCTACCACCTACATACTTCCTCATTATCCGTTCCTACCTTACTGATAGATACTTTAAAGTAAATCACAAAAACGCCTCTTCATCCCTTTTTTCCCAGTCCGCTGGTGTTCCTCAAGGTAGTATCCTAAGCCCTATCCTCTATACAGTTTATACAGCTGACATCCCTACCTATCCCAACACTGTCATCACCACATATGCCGATGACACATTTATCCTATCAGTAAATAATGACCCAGCAATTGCATCCCAAATGCTTCAATCACACATCATAAATCTAGAAGAATGGTGTCAAAACTGGAGAATTAAAATAAACTCCAATAAATCCCACCAAATTACCTTTACCTTTCGTCGTAAACCAACAACTTCCTGTCCTACAGTTTCCTTCAACAATACTCCACTTATCCCTGTTGAGCAAATCCGATACCTAGGACTCCATCTAGACAAACGACTAACTTGGAATCCTCATACTAGACTGAAACGACAAGAAACCGCTTGACGTTTCCGATTACTTCAGCACTTACTAGACAAACGTTCTAATCTTCCAATTAATTACAAAAGACTCATATACTTGACTATAATAAGGCCTATTTGGACTTACGGAGTTGAGCTATGGGGCTCCACTAAACCATCGAATTCCACTCGTATCCAATCCTTACAATCCAAAACCCTTTGTAAAATCCTCAATGCTCCCTTCTTTTTTACAAATAAAACCATCCATAATGACCTTAATGTTCCTTTTGTTTCAGATCTGGCCCAATCCAGATACCTATCCTTCCATAATAAACTTCAGAATCATCCCAACCCTCTCGGTTCTAACCTTGCTTCCTTTTCAATTCCTGATAACCCTCCGAGGCGTCTGAAAATAAGATGGCTCCGTGATCTCCTAATGTAAACATATCATTAGAGTGCTACCACTGGGTAGTTACTCAGCAAGTGTTTTTCATGTCATTATATACATTATGTTCTAATTTACTAGATGTATTTATTTAATACAGATGTAAATGTCTTTAAAAAATAAAATTAAACAATATATAAACTACATACAGTAATTACGTATAATATAACATACTTGTTCATATAATTTATGTACTTACTTATATAGGGTAATTAAGTAAAGTAGATTGACATACAAGTAATAAAATAAGCTAAATAATTTATTTACAAAAACAAAATTTACAATATAATTTCCATATCTTATGTACAATCAGCTTGAAAATAACTGTTTAAATTATTAAAATAACATTGTAAAATATTAATAACTTTTATTATAGGAATAAACAGAAAGAACACACAAATTAATTAAGGCAATTTCTAACTTTCTTCTGTAATATGAATTTTACCTATCAATATCTGGCCAAAACAAATTACAATTTATTAACCTTTTAAATATTATTATTAGAAATTATATTTATATTTTAGTTATTTAATCTAATCTAAATCAATAATTCACCCTGAGGTCCATTACCCTCCGTTCATAGAATTTATAATTAAAATCCTAATCATATCTATTATCCTATCTACCAACAACTTAATTACACTATTTACAATGATATCTTCACAATATATGTTTCAAGTTATCCAGATTGGGTAACCTAACGATGGTTTCGCCAGGACCCTCTAGCTCGTCAACGGAAGGGGCGCTAAGTTAAAAACCCCTTTTTTATCCAGTTGAATAGGATAAAGACTACTGTGAGTTAACATAATATATTAAACGGCCTATCCTAACATGGTCCAAAACCATATAACCCCTATAGAACATATATTCTGAAATACGGGGGGTAATTTGGTCAGTGGGCACAATTCTATAAAAGTTAATTCTTCTTATTCTATATGAGGGACTCTTAGACTTTATCGGTAATTTTTTCTTCTGTCCATTTGTTTTAGTAGACTTCATCTTTGAACATTTTCGTGTAGTTTGAAGTTTGACTTGTAAAGCTTGAACTCTTCTTTGTTTTCACTGAGACCCTATGGACCTTATTTCCAATTAGTGTAACTTTATCTCTGTTCTTCATATCTTTAATTGTAAGAGGTTCTACCAGGGCTTCAGCAATTGGTGAATCTTCTTGAAAGTTTTCTTTCTCTTTTCCTAAGAGATTACCTACTTCATTATTAATTGTAGAATTAGCTTCGTTTAGCCCTTCCATCGTAGCATTTTCTTCTTCACTTTCTATATTATTCTCAAAAGAAATTTCAGATTCCTTAATTTCTTTACCCTTAGGTTCCATATTGGTTATTATTATAATAACAACTTTCCCATTAGATTTCCCAATAATTATATTATTAAGATCTCTACCTTCTATTATCTCTCTCTGGTTATTCTCCATATTACCCAAAAATTATTAATAAAATTCTATACAATTAAAACAAATTGTTTATTTGAGCTGTGATCTGAGAATTAATATATTTATCTCAGATGTGGGTTACTGACAAACAGATCAACTCTCCGACAAACTATTATTATTTACACCATTTATTCTAAAATTAAACACTGATTTTAAAATCAAATCAAATATGAATTGACAAGCTAACCTTTTTTCTATAGATATTATTTCTTCCATTGTTGCACTAAATTCATTTGTTTTCAAATGCTTTCCAATGATCTGCCAAACACAACTTCCAAAATAGTGACATTTCCTTCTACTCAACTCAAGCTTCCTGGGACATACTCTCTCTGGTACTTCCAAACAACTAGTCTCTCTGCCAAACAACAACTTCCAAGGTGGTAATACTATTACTGGGCTTTTCCCACTGGAGCCAGGATCACTTCTCCTATCCTTTCTTCACTGCAGCCACAAAAAAACTGCTTGACAAAACAAAAACCTTTGTTCCTCCCCTCTTTGGGATTTTAATATTTGGGGAAACTACAGAGAAGCCATTCTCTTTTCACTGTTATTGATTTAAACATTTTTAACAACTTTCAATTAAGATTTATATTACAATATGCTACTCCAAATCCTATTAATCCGACTTTTAAAACAAATTACAACCAAAAATATTAATTAAAAATGTGTTAGAAGTATTTCTTAATTTATTGCTTAGAAAGGAATGATGTTCAAATTATTTATGTCAGTTCAAAGAACAGTAATTCAGCTTTCCAACAGTCATACTAAAGTTAAATTTGAAGTAAATCCTAAGGAGTTATGAATGTTTTAGTTGACAGTCGGAAAAATAATCATCTAAGAAAATAGAGTTCTAAAGATTGTATTTTTTTAGTTAAATGAAAATTTGTATTTAAGAGTTCTAAAGTACTCTAAAAACAGATTTAACTTGCTTGTTCTTAAAAAAGCTTACTGGGCCAATGTCACTGAAAGCACTTTTTAATGTATGTTGCATTATAACTAAATACCGGATCTTCGTGTAGTAAAAATCTGAAAAGTGTGCCGCAAAAAATTCAAAATATAACAAAATCATGTAGTAATAATCCAAAATATGTAAAATTGCCTAATTTACATCTAAAAACTCGAAAACATCATTTATTTTTATAACATAAAGTATGAATGTAAGCATAGAGCAATAATACCAAATGCCCTTGATTGTGGCAGACTGTAATATTAATATTCAAATAAAAACCTATAATCTATTAAAAATTTATAATATTAATACATCAAAATCCTATCAAACCTTATGTTAAATGTATGCATTAACCTGTATTTTTTTCTATTGATTAGTAAAGATTTTGAGATATATTTTTTTCTTTCTCACTATTGATTTTTTTTTTAGATTTTCTCCTGCAGTTTCTATAATTTCAATTTGTTTTTTGAATATAATTGATGAATAAATAAATAAGTGACAAATTTTGAGATTTTAGATCAGTTAATATTTGACAAATGTGACTTTATGAATGTCAAATCGATATTGTTGATGCCAAATTCATTACAGTCTATGATTCAATTCAAATCCGGAAGGTATACTGGAGCACTGAAGAAAGAGTAAGAATTCAAGTCAAAACAATCAAGGCAGTAGTTCTATTCCACGAATAGTCTGTCTACACTTGTGTTTACTTCGTCCTTTTATAATGTTAAATTTGAAACATTGCCAGTCACAGAATCATTTACCTTCCTCATATTTTTCTTTCTTAAATTATAAATTTAATATGGACAAGATAGTAAATTTGATGCAACAAAAATGGCAAAACTTGCAATATAAAATTTAAATATGTTATTCTAAAGATCCTGAAACAGAAAGATATTTAGGTACGGGGTTTTTACAAGCAAGGGAATAAAATGTGCAATAAGATGGAAATCTGGTCTCTAATTATAATTCTCCTAATACCATAGTCAATATGTTTTTCTTATTCTGCACAAAAAAATAAATTGATAACCTGAAAATCTGGTCAAAACAAAGGCAAAAATAAATAATATAAATTTTGCATAAAATTGTATAAAATATTTTTTTTCTTAGCTCTTAAGGAACCATTGAAACAAATATTTCAAATAATAAAATACTTCTCATATAACAGTATAAATATTAAATAAATCAAAATTACATCAAGTCGTCCTCTGCGTTGTTGAATATTACGTTTTCTTGAAAAAGCTTCTTGTTCCTATAAAAAAGAAATATATACATACATACACTTTTTGATAACTTTGTTGAATTTTTGTCAATATACTAATATCAATTTCAACATAAAACAATTTTTTTTTTTTAAATAAAAATGAACAAAAAACATAGATGCATGGAAAAGTAAAAACTCAAAAGAATCAAATTGGAACATATCTGAACACTTCAACTGATTATATAATAAAATATTGATGAAACTGATTTCTTCTTAGTTCTAACTATAAGCGAGGTCATGAATGTTTAAAAAAAAAAAAACTAGAAAAAAATTGAAAGAACTTTATCTACAAAAATTTGAAAATAAATGGTCTCTTAAGAAGTTTATGATAAAATATCCAACAAAAATGTTCTTAACCATGAAGTCTTCAAGTCTGTATTAACCAAGTTGAGGTTTATTAGTGAAAAACTTGAGATTCACCTCAAGTTGTGTATAAAAATGAAGTGATTTTTTATCCTGTCAAGTAAAAATGACTAAAAATAATTGCTGCAAACCTTTTATATCTTGTTTTACACAGAATAAATATTTCTAGTCCCCAAATATACGTTTGAAATGAAGAAGATTGATTAAATTATTTTTATGAAACATTAATATTAGGATCAAAACATTTAGTATGTCTTATATAAATACAGATCAATTCCTATAGAAGATATTTGGGTGAAAAATATAGTTTCATAACCACTTTGCAGGGAAAACATTTGATAAATCAATATCTTTCAAATTAATTTTATAAATAAAAAATCTTTTTGTTGTGATACATCCTAGATCATGGAAAAACAAGAAATAAAAGCTTTACAACAAATATTTTTAGTAATTTTTGCTGAAAACAGGAGTACTTTTACTTGACAGAATAAAAAATCACTTTGTAGGTATAAACACCTTGAGATGAATAATTTATGCTTTTTTAAAAACAGAACTTAGTTTAATTTAGCCACTCAAAAATCCTCTATAAATGGTTTTAACAATGACAAACTCAATTTTCATTTAAAGTAAATTTTATCTAGTTTACAAAAAAAAAATTGTTAATTACTTAAATTAAGTATTTCTTTAGTTATGGCTTCCTATTCAACATGACACTTACAAAAACAAAAATTTGGATGTCCTATTTTCCTGCTAAAAATTGGCCAATTGTTTATATGAATTTTTTTCAACTGATGCCATAAAACAGGCCACTTCGCCAGAGAATGTCCTAGGCCAACCAATACACAAAAGAAAGATTTTAAGAGTTATTTTGTTTGCGGTTCTAAGGGCCACTTTGCCAGAGTCTGCCCGAGACGGACTATCACAGCTGTTAACACTAGCGAAGAAATTGAAAATTTCCAAAAAGCCACGGGCTCGATGTGTGCCCCGCCATCGTAAGCCCGACCAGAAACGGGGCCACTCACATTATTCCTAACTTTTCCTCTTTTGGCAAAAAGGGAATATTGCAGATAGTTCACATTGAGGGGCAGCGCCGCGATCTATTGGTGGACAGTGGTTCAGAAATCTCAATAATAAAAAAACCGATATAGGTGCCCCGACAACAGTTTGTGGTGAACAAGATTTAGAGTGTCGAATTGACTACAGTGTTGTCTCACCGGTTTGTAGTTGCCGATGTTGTATCGAGAGCGGATGGTCTAATGGGATGGGACTTGATGAGAAAATTGGGACTTATTATTGATGCTGCTAAAGGGATTATAGTGCAAACTAATAGAAATCAACAGCGGGAGGTTGAAATAATTTCAAAAGAAGACCAACTAAAAGCAATTCGGGTCCATGCCGTAAATAAAGTTGTGATTCCGCAATTTAGTGAGGTTCTCGTTAAGGATTCAATTGAAAGATCCATGCAACGGTGATATCTTACTGGACCAGTCCTACAGACGCAATATGGTATCAGAGTTGATCGTAGTATTAACAACATTGATCGTAAAAGAGTCTGCGTGAAATTAATCAATTAGTCTGAGGAAGAGGTGGTGATACCCAAGGGGCAATGCTTAGGTCTGGCCGAAGAGGTCGCACCGACGGTGGTTTTAAAACCAAATGTCCAGAAAAATTTAGTAGATTTGGTGCAGACTTTAGGTGTGAACGCGGAAGGGACAAAATATCTCATCAAAGAATGTCGAAATTGACTAGTGCATTTGACTTCAACTGAAAGAGAAAAAATTTTAGACGTCTTGAAAAAGTATTTACGTGTGTTCGAACCTCCTACAAAGGAACGCTGCCGATTAGGGGTATATCACCGAATCCGAAAGAAGGAACAGTCATAAAACGACCCTACCGCGTTCCTTATCACCAGCGACCCGTAGGGGCAGAATACATTCAAGACATGTTAGAGAAAGATATCATACGACCTTCTGAAAGCCCATGGTCAGCTCCAGTAGTACTTGTAAAAAAGAAAGGAGATGGATCATCTGCCCCTAAGTATAGGTTCTGTACCGACTTTCGTGGTCTGAACAAAATTACAAAAACAGATGCGTACCACCTTCCATTGATTGTAGAAACGCTAGAGCACATGGGACGAAGGCGATTCTTGACTACATTGGAATGAGCAAGTCTCTGTCATCAGATTCCAATTTGGCCGGAAGATCAGGAAAAGACTGCATTTACCACCGAAGAGGCATTTTGAATATAAAAAGATGCCTTTTGGTCTAGTAAATACACCAGAAACTTTTCAACGATTAATGGACCAGCTACTAGTAGAAATAAAAGGAGACAAATGCTTATTATATATATATCTTGATGTATGTAAACTGGTGGACAGGAATTACGATGAAGGGCGAAGGTTATATGTTTACATTTGGATTCATTGACTTTGATGCGCCATTTCTTGCTCCAGTGTTCAATCAAGGATAGGTGCCGTTGCAGGTTTATGGACGCTGTTTCAGGATCTGAGTTAAAAGATAGGATCGCAATGTCATCAGCGAAAGTTGCCAAGAGTGTATCGGGATGGACGGGAATGTCAGCGGTATAGATGATGTAAAGGATGGGACCCAAGACGCTGTCTTGAGGAACTCCAGCCTCAATTGAATAACAGTCGGAAAATTCTGTACCACAGCAAACTCGAAAGGAGCGGTCAGAGAGGTAGGATTGGAGTATTAGATATAAGGACTGTGGTAGATGGGATTTGAGCTTGAAGAGCAGTCCGGCGTGCCACACCCGGTCAAAAGCTTGCGCTATGTCCAGAAATGCACTCGAGCAAAACTGCTTGTTTTCTAGGGCTGAGGATATGTGGTCAACAACTCGGAGTCCTTGTTGGACGGTAGAATGTTGGGAACGGAATCCGAATTGATGGGTAGGGATTTTACGGGAGTCTATTATGGGTAGGATTCTTTTCAGGAGGATCTTTTCAAAAATTTTTGAAAGAATTGGGAGTAGGCTAATTGGTCTATAGGATGATGTATTATTGGGAGGCTTGCCTGGTTTCAGGAAAAGGATGATGGTGGAATGTTTCCATAAGAGAGGGAAGTGGGTAGTTCGGAGGATACAATTGTATATATAGGTTAGAAATATGATGGCTTTGGATGGTAGTTGTCGTAGGATCTGCGGGGTTAGAAGGTCGTATCCAGGAGATTTACGAGAAGTGATTTTGCGTAATAGGTATTTGACCTCAGAGGGATTAACTGCTTTAGGTGGTAAGGAGAGTGGGATAGGTGAAGAAAGGAATTCCTTTGTAAATAAAAATAAAATCTGATAAGGAATGCTGTAGACATCAATTTTATGAACCCTCTGAGTATCATGGGATCCAATCAGGATCCCACATATTTCTAATTTTTGTAATAACGTTTGAAAAAGTTCCTTGTCATCCATCATGTTTAACTGAATTATAGAAACAAAATTATAAATATTAGAGAGTATGGAATACATATACAAATTTACTCTCTCTTATTTTAGAGTCCCTATGGGTTTAGAAGTGAGCATTTTCTAATTACTAAATAACTGTCAGATCAAACTAATGCACATTATATGTGATCTATCAGCAACATGTGTATTTTTCTCTCTCTCTCTCGGTGCTGTCGTGTCTCTATCTCATATCTCATAGTGCAATATAAATGTTTTAATAAATGAAATGTAACATTATGACTTAAAAAAAAAAAAGGAAAATGTTGTAAGATAACAATACTTTTATTTATTTAATGTCAAAATTACAGTGAATGAAATTAATTTACCTTGGACGAGGAAGCTTCCGAGGGGTTTGATGGTTCACCCTGGATCTGCAATTAGTAACAAGTTTTAATAATACAATAATCTTTGTAAATCAAAATAAAATCTGATTGGAAATGGTGTGAGTAAAAATTTTATGAATCCTCTGAGTATCATAGGATCCATTTAGGATTTTATTAATATTAATATTATTATTTATTTTTGCCAATTTTATTTTTGACTGACCACCCCAACTTTTCCTTCTCTTCATTATTCACTACAGTCGACCATCAACCCACAATTATTTTATTATATATGTTGAAATGTTTTTACATTATATATGTATAATGTTTTGTTCTATTTAATATATATTTTAATATACACCTCAATTGAAAGTTGTTAAAAATAGTTTAATAAATTAATGTAACAGTTAAAAGGCAAGCTAATCTAGTTCTACTAGTGCAGGGAAAAGACAATGGCTGCTCTGTAGTTTCTCCAAAAAGGAAAATCCCAGAGAGAGGATGGTACACAGGATTTTGTGCAGCAGTTGTGTGTTGCTGGAAGAGAGGATGGGAGAGATCCTGGCTCCAGTGGGCAAAGCCCAGTAATAGTATTACCATCTAGGAAGTTGTTTGGCAGAGAGACTAGTAGTTTGGAATCACAAGGGAGAGAATCTCTCAGTGAGTTAGAGTTCAGTAGATGATAGTGTTACCATTTTGGAAGATGTTGCATGGGGAGTGCATTTTGGAGCCTCAGATATCCCAGTCACAATCGCTATTTATAAAGGTGTTGTAGTGCGTATCCTGAGGTATGCGTCTCCTCCCTTCTGTTTCTGGAACCTCATACTAAGAAAACAAAATAAACTACCATTGATTCAGAGTACAGCTCTACTTCTGGTCAACAGAGCATATAGGTCTAAATCGGATGAAGCAGTGCAGGTCCTAGCAGAGGCGATGCCTTTCGATCTTCTCCTGCGAGAAGAAGTGACCAACCATGATTTCAAGGGAGGGCTAAACAGGTCTTTCAGAGAACCTTCGGAGGGAGATCATTGAAAATCCTAATAAATAGAAAAATTTAATTCAGGAGGAAACAATTGAAGAGTAGAGCAGATGGTGTGTGATGATTCCAGTAATGAGTACCTTAAGAAAATATTGCTCCCCCCTTCAATCTCTGTTACAAAACAAAATGGTTCCTCCAGGACTATTGGGTTTCACAATTCCTCATGAGGTATGGGGGTTTTAGAGCTAAGTTAAATGGCCTTGCTATTTTAGTAATGTGAAGAGCTATGGATTCTGGATGCCAGTCTTAAAGTGCAGTGCTTTAATACATAAATTGCAATACTTTAATACATAATACTGCTTTGTATTGCCGTAATATCATGGGAGGGTGAAGATAAATAAAATAAAAAACTCACAGACCTTAGAGTGCCAAACAAAAAAGCAGATATTCTGGTTATACGAAAAGAGAAAGAGATAGCTGCAAAGTAGTTCCAAGTGATAATATTCAAAAAGTAATTGGAGAGAAAAAAAAGAAAATACCAAAAGCTCTCTGAAGATCTGAAACAACTCTATAACGTAAAAGGAAAGATGCTTCATAGTTTTGAGCAAGGGATAGGTACAAGAGGAAACTATAAAAACTTACAAAGAATTAGGACTTCCTGATAATATATATGATATGATGAAGGTCAGAAAGCTGTGCTAATGGGGAAAGACAGTATAGTTACAAATTTGTTTAATATTTCATAAACAGAGCCTTGACTCATTGAGTCCAGGTAGGTGAATATTCACAGCAATGACTGAGAAAGTGAGAAATTCTGAAATTAATAATAAAACCTAATAGTAATTTTTAACTTAGCCAAAATTGCATTCAAAGATACTGTTTAAAAAAACAAGATAATAAATAGATATACCCTGGAGGTTGAAGGCTGGGTTTGAGATGAAGATTCTGTCAGGCTTTTAATCTGTAAATAAATGTACAAGCACAGTAAATTACTCAATTCTTTTCAAATGGAAACTAAAAAAATTGAAATGAAACATTAATGATCTTAGCCTTAATATTCTGTATAATATTAAATGTATATTTAATATAATAGATGATTTCAATAGATTATCCTGCATCATGTCAATATATATGCAGGATATGAATAATTTAAGACACAAATTAGGATTAAGTCACATGGGTTCAAGTAAAAACACTAAACTGAATCTATTAACAAACATAATTTATTTGTAAACAAGATGAAAATTTTCCACTGTGGTCTAATTTTCTGCTTTTATCCAATTTTCCACTTCTTCTCTGAAGTCTGGCCTCATTTAATTAATTATTTTTTTAATCTTCTTCCCATAAAAAGAAGGGATAATAATGTATCAATAATTTTTTGAAAAGCATTCCTATATGCTAGTAACACTTACTAGAAAGTTAATACAGATGTGTTCAACACAAATTACATTCAGCTGATTATACATTGTTGGTAATAACAAGGCAATGTTGTTAGTGGAGTCTGGTAATCCTTTGTGTCAATCCCGACATCTCCTAAAACTCCTCTCCTCTTACTAACAAGAGTGGGGGTGTCAAGATTCATTTCTCAGGAATAGTGATGAATGACTGCATAAATCCATAATTTATTATATGGCATAAATCCATTGAATTATTATATGGCATATATCCATGATTTATTATTAGTATTATTATACTATTAATAAACTAATGGTAATTATTGTTATTGTTATCAATACCTACAGAACATCTTAAAACTTGATAATACAATTAATATATACAACATATACTCTGATAACAAAAAAAAATTAACATACATTAGGAGCAGACCTGGTCCTCTTAGTTGATCTATGAAAAGGTCTTCTAGCTGGACTGTTCTAAAAAAGCAAGAGTGTTTTTGACTAATTAAATAATAAAATCATTGTAGTCACCTCACTAAATTTATATTCAAATAAGTTCATAAAATTAATAAAAATTAGAATAAGTTAATGAAAATTATAAATAGCAGTATGATTTATTTATTGTATCTTATTCATATGCTGCCGAATCTTTTAAGAAGGGGAGATTACGGACATGGGGTCAGTGATTTAAATAAAACTTTTTTTAGAAATCAAAAAATATTATCCCTATGTCCGAGGATTCTTGCCATTGTGCCCTAGAAACCGAGAAAAAAAATATTGCTAATTGTATTAAACAAATTAGCTGCAAAAAGCCGAATAAAAATGGGGATTTTGTTCAGCTATATCCAGTATGGAAGAACAGAACCTATCTAAAAATAAGAAACTACAGCTTATCAACACAAATGAGATATAGGTCCTTCTTAATGACAGTAAAACATAGAAAATACTCGAAAGTATCACCCGCCTACTTAGAATATTGGGGATTTGGTGGCCAGAGTGTATAACAAAAGTACTTTTGAAGGTTTGTGGAAAGCCACTTAGAGATAAAAAAGTGAAAATGAGATTGGATAGGGCACACTCTGAGAAAAAAAGATGAGGCAATTGAAAAAAACAGCACTATAAACAGAAAAAGGCAGGGGAAAAGGGAAACAGAAGGAAAAGGCAGACCAAGAAAGATGTGGTGCAGGTCTGCAGAGAGGAAATTAAGACGGGTTTGCAAATCATGGAATGAGGTAAGGAGGATTGCTGCTGAAACAGACATGTTGAAACCACTCGTGGAAGCCCTAGGCTCCGGTGAGAGTCAAAGGAATTAATAATAAAATTAAACTAATTTTAATTTTTTTTTCAATCATGCTGTATTGAAAAAAAAAAATCCTCGTGTCAGTAACCTCCCCTTGTACTTACTTAAAATAAATAAGTAAAAATTCCTTTACTTGAAGGACAAAAAACACTATGAATAAACATAATTTGAGTGAATTTGGTTCATTTTTAAAGATACAAAAATGAAAAGCAGACTAAAAATTTAACAATCTTTTGAATGATGTTATTACTATATGTTATGATAAAGTCTTAGTTAATTAAGTGAAATTAATATGTTTCTAAAAAAGTATGTCTTTTATTTTAATCAATGCAATTATAATACAAAAGTAACACTTTTTAAAATCATACAGTCATCATCATACTCGATCAATTGATTGTAAAAATAAATAGTCTAGAGATGGATTTTTTTTAATATCAAGGATGTTATGTAATAAGTATTTTCAGTTGACTTTTTTTTTTTTTTTTTGACATTTTGATTAGGGATGGGCAATTTCGACTGCAGCAGGAAATGGAACAGAATGTTCCGCCATTTGAATTCGTCCCAGTTCTTGTTCTGCTTCATCTATGCTCCGAATAACACTTGGGACAAAACAGAGATAATGAAACAGATATGCATAATACTAAATCTAGTGAAAACAATGGAAAATCATCAAGACAGAAAAAAAATGAATAAATGGGGGAAAAATACAGAAAAACTAAGTAAAAAAAATAATAAAATAAAATTTATGCATCACCAGTAAAAGAAGGATGAGTATAATTGCCACTTTGGTTCCATGCAAGAGAATATGTTCAAAAGCTGGCATGTTGATCAAACAACGACAGTCTCGATTATTGGCTAATAAATAAAAACATATTGTTTCTAAATTTTCAATTACTTGTACATTTATATTTTGGATTTACTGGTTTTGTTTTTAAATCCGTATTAAATTTTATATTATGAATCTGTTTGTTATTTTTTCTTGATTTTTAAATATAGTTCTGCTATAAAACTGTTAATTGGTTAGTAAAATTCATATATACCAGTAATTAATTTTCCTTAAATATTCCGTTACCCCACAGTTACAGGAAAATATAAATAATAAAATCTATTTCTTTCTCTTTTCTATTTTACTCAGTTCTTATAAATATACTTTAATTGATCTAAAGCTTAAAAAATAAGAACATAGGTAAAAACTTTAATCAATAAAAAGTATTAAAATTATATCAAAAAGAAAGATAAAATTGCCTCCCTCAACCGATACAAGGCAGCTTATTCTTATTCCAACTTTCACTTGAAATGAGACAATTCGATTACAATCCATTGCAAATCGTTTTGAAGGAGAAATTGCTTCCTGGATCTAAAGTCCATTGAATGCTTTAAAAAGGAAAAGGCTGATGGTTGAAGGAAAATAAGCATTGATAAAATCTGTTAGTATTATCTTCAATGAAAAATTAATATCACACAAATGGAAAATGAGCAAGATTATGTTCTACATAAAAAAAGGTTAATTTGAAGTACTTTAGTCCTATCTTATTAACTCAAGGCTTGTACAAGCTTATTTGCAATGAAAAAAAAAAATTATAAACATATATCAGAACTACGATATAGAACAAGCTGACTTTCGACCCACATTTAGTACAATAGGCCAAATACCATGTATTAATCAGATATATACAAATATAAAGAATATGACATGCCAGATTACCTTAGTTTTAACCACTATTATAAGGTATTTGATTCGATCAAGTATAAATAAATTTGGGAAGCACTAAACAAATGTGGTGTAGACAAACTTTAAATTGATCTCGCCATTGAATTAAACAGGAATGAAAAGGCATTCATAGTTGTAGATAAGGAAGGAATTCTTTTTTTTATAAAAGAAAAGTATTCTATTAAAATTAAATGTTGAGATATAGAATATATAGATATATAGATATAGATTAAATTAAACTAAGAGATATAGAAAGATAGCATGGAAGTATTGATTACTTGTATCAATCAACACTATGTCACTCGAAAAATCACTTGTACTTCTAAAAAAGAGAATATGAGCAAGCATTTTTTTTTCACAGAATTTATGTTTTGATACCTACTATCAATTTACAGGTTTCAGAGACTGCGTTGACTTGGCAGACCAAAAATATATTAGTCATGATAGAAGGAGGGTTGGCTTGATAAACAGAAAGGAAAGGCTTGAAATAGGAATACTTCTAGTGAGTTAAGTTGATAAGTTCCCAGAGTACAGTATAAATAGTGGTATTTCTGGTGAGAAAAACATATGAATAAAAGAATTTATTTTGTACAAGAGATAAAGAGAAGAAATTCCACAGAAATTGGAAATGATGAGAGATAAAAACATACATTGAAAAATAGTTAACAAAAAATCGGGCAAAGTGGGTTCTTATGATAAGAAAAATAATAGTTACAAAAATTAAAAAGTAAATACAAATCAAACATAAAATGCTCTCTTTAGAAAAAATAAAATTATTACCAAAGTGTAGTAAATTACAAGCAAAAAATAATAATAAAAATATTTTTTTTTTTTATTTATTTATACATGATATTTACAACTGTATTAAAAAATTGAATACATTAAGTAAATTTGATAACAGAAAATAAAAACATGAAATGACTTGTTGAGAAACTACCCACTGGTAGCACTCTAAAAACAAAATGTATTTACAATAAGAGATCTCGAGGCCATCTTCTTTTCAGACGCCTCGGAGGGTTATCAGGAATAGAAGAGGAAGCAAGGTTAGAGACGAGAGAATTCGGATGGTTCTGAAGTTTATTATGGAAAGATTGGTATCTGGATTGGGCCAAATCGGAAACATAAGGAACATTAAGGTCATTATGGATTATTTTATTGGTGACAAAGTAAGGAGCATTGAGGATTTTCCGAAGGATTTTGGATTGTAAGGATTGGATACGAGAGGAATTTGATGGCTTAGTGGAGCCCCAAAGCTCAACTCCGTAAGTCCAAATAGGTCTTATTGTAGTCATGTATATAAGTCTTTTGTAATTTACTGGAAGCTTAGAGCGTTTGTCTAGTAAGTGTTGGAGTAGTCGGAAACGTCGAGCGGCTTCTTGTCGCTTCAGTCTGGTATGAGGATTCCAAGTTAGACGTTTGTCCAAGTGAAGTCCAAGGTATCGGATTTGTTCAACAGGGATAAGTGGGGTATTATTAAAGGATACTGTGGGACATGAGGTCATAGGTTTACGTCGAAGGGTAAAGGTGATTTGATGGGATTTATTAGAATTTATTTTAATCCTCCAGTTTTTACACCATTCTTCAAGGCTTGTGATGTGCGATTAAAGAGTTTGGGATGCAATGGTTGGGTCATTATTAACGGATAGGACACATGTATCATCGGCATACGTGGTAATAACAGTGTTAGGATGGGTTGGGATGTCAGCTGTATAAACTGTGTAAAGGATAGGACCAAGGATACTACCTTGAGGAACACCAGCGGACTGAAAAAAGAGGGATGAATAAGCATTATTGTGATTGACTTTTGAGTATCTATCAGTTAGATAGGAACGGATAATGAGGAAGTATGTAGGATGTAGGAATTTACGGAGTTTGTAAAGTAATCCCGGGTGCCAGACTCGATCAAAAGCCTGTTCTACATCGAGAAAGACTCCCGTGCAGTACATTCCGCGCTCTAATGCAGAGGAGACAACATCCACCACACGATGGCATTGCTAGATAGTGGAATGGGATCTGCGGAATCCAAACTGGTGATCTGGGATTATGTGATTAGAATCTAGGATTGGGTACAGGCGTTTTAGGATGAGTTTTTCTAGGACTTTTCCCATGATGGGTAAAAGAGAGATAGGACGGTAAGAGGATGGGTAATCTGGTGGCTTTTTGGGTTTATGTATCATTTTGATAATGGATAGTTTCCAAGGGTCGGGAAAATATGTTGATCGGAGTACAGCATTATATATATATATATATATGTAAGGAATAGAATGGCTTTCCGAGGAAGTAGTTTTAGGATCTGGGATGTAATTAGGTCGTGTCCAGGAGCTTTGCGGGAAGGTAACCTGTGAATGATGTTGGATATTTCTGAAGGATGAAAGGCTTTAGGAGGAGGAGTCATTTGGAGTGGGATATCCAGTTCTGTTTCAATACATTCAAGGTGATTTGGGTTAAGAATATCGGGATGTGGATTAAAGGTTTTAAAGAGGTGGTGGGCAAATATTTGGGATTTTTCTTCGTCGGATTTGGACCAGGTTTGGGCTTCAGTGAGTAGTGGATGGTTGCAGTCCTTAAATTTCAGGAGCCTTTTAGTGGTCGTCCATAGTGATTTATCGGTAGGTGTAAGTTTTTCAGTAAAATTTAGTAAATTTTGAATTTTGTATTTTCTTATTTCTGATTTCAGTTTGTTAGTCAGTTGGGTGTAATGCGCTTTATCTGTCGGGTATCTAGTTCGATGCCACTTCGATCTTGCTCTGCGTTTTTCCTTTAATAAGATGCGAATATGCTGTGGCAAGTTAGTATTTTGTGGTTTGTTAATCTTATTGATAAAGGTATTATTATTTATACTGTCTGTTATTGTTGATGTCAGTTTTTCTATGGCACCATTAATGTCTTCTTTTGTCTTTAGCGGAATTTTGAGGTCAAGTTTGTTTTCCAAATCATCACGAAATTTGTCCCAGTTTACTCGTCCAGTGATCAGTTTGGGAGGTGATGGTTTAGGAGCAAAGTCAGAATGTAATGAAAGCGGAACCGGACTATGGTCTGAAGAAAGGTCATCCAGGGATTTGATTATAGTTTGGGAGGAGGAAATCTGGGAGGTGATAAATATATCCAGGATATCGGGACGTTTTTTGAGGGATGTTGGCCAATAAGTAGGACTCATGGGCGAGAGGATTGAATAACTATTAGAAGATGAGAGACGGGAAAGGATGTTACCGCGGGAGTTGGATGTTCGACAACCCCACCGTTGGTGTTTAGCATTGTAATCTCCTCCAGCAATAAAGCGCGATCCGAGGGATTGGAACAACGTATCAAGGAGATTAAAGGAGAGGGAATTACCAGGAGGACAGTATACAGCTGAGACTGTGAAATGGAAAGGGCGAGTTGAAAGGATTAAAGAAGTTGATTGAATGGCATCAGTTGGAGTGGAAGGAATAAGGGAATGGGGTTTATGTATAAGGATGCAAGAACCGGCGTGGGCAGTGTTGTCTGGATGGTCAGATCTATAAGTGATGTAGTCTCGTATGTGAAAATGTGTCCGTTTTGTGAAATGCGTTTCAGTCAGTAGAGCTATATCAATGTGATTGTCATGAAGGAATATGTCAAGTTCGTCATGGTGGTTGTGTAGTTCGTTAGCATTCCATAAAAGGATAGTTAGGGGCTTTGTGCTCATCGAGGGAAATTAAACGGAATTTCGGTCAGGATTCTGGTTAGTAGAGTGATAAGAGGTTTTATGGTGTTTTGGAGGTCCAATAGGAAGGATGATAGAATGGAAGTTAGATCAGATGGATGTTGATTGTGAAGTGGATTTAGGATAGGTTCAGGTGGCGGGTAAGGAGTGTTAACTGAGAGTGGGATTCGTTGTTGTGTATGAGGTGGGACTGGATTCGACGATACTTGTGCTGGGTTTTTTTTCTGGGCATTAGGATGAGATGGGTGCGATTGCTGTGGCGGTAATTTGACTCGTAGAGGTAGATGATGAGGGGGACTTTGCTGCCGTGGAGGATGAAATATGAGAGGATTGGGAGTATGAGGTTTAGCTTGGGAGGCCTGAGGCGCCTGGCGTCGAGGCTGCTGCTTCTTGATGGTGGTATGGGTGCTAGTTTTGGTAGATTCCTGTTGAGGATGGGCGATTTCAGTTGAAGTAGTTGGTTCTTGTTGTGTTGAATGGGTAGTTTGTTTTGGCAACTCAGGAAAATTTGTAATATCAATTTCTGGTGGCTGGGTGTAAGTTTCTTTATTTAGTTGGCTGCACTTTAAGGCTATGTTATGAGTTCTTAACTTGTAGTATTTTTTATATACTATGCATCCTTTATAGCTTGCAGGATGGTCTTCGCCACAGAGAGCACATTTAGGAGGCTGGTCTCGAGGGATCTGACAAGTGTTAGATGCGTGTGGCCCGGCACATCTAACGCACCTCGCTTGATGATGGCAATAGGTCTTTGTGTGCCCCAAGCCTTGACACTTGGAGCATTGAACTATGACAGGTCTTTGTCTAGGCTCTTCGAATTTTACTGTGGAATACACAAGCCTCTTAACTTGAAATATGTCAATGTTATTGCTTGCAGGCTCCAAATCAACGAAAAACAGTGGCAATGGATATTTTTGCGTTGGATGTAGGACGCATGCTATATGCCTAACGTTATGTCCTATTTCCTCTAGATCAGATTTGATAACGGATATGGGAGTGGTTGAGTGCAAGCCTCTCAATACCACCCGATATGCCTTTTCTTGTCTCAGTTGGTAACAGTGAAATTCATATTTTTTAGTTGTAAAATAATTTATCAGAGTTTTATAATTTTCTTTAGAGCTCGTGTTAATCTTAATGTCATTAACCCTAGAAAAACAGCGGAAACTGGTTTGTCCGATAAGATTGGCAATTTCTTGAACGAATGATATAAAATTTTCAATTTTAGAGACAAAAATAGGGGGCGGCTCGGGGTCAGTAAAACCTTGAGGTGCCGGAGGCTTGTTAGGTGAGTTACTACCAAGTTCCAAATTATTGCTGGCTGTGGTATTTGGTGCAGTTGGAGCTGTTTTTGTGATGTTTGATTTGCTTCTAGTTCTGGGTGGTGATTTATTTTGCTCGGCAGGCTGTTTAGATTTATTTTGTTCAGCTGTCTGTTTAGATTTTGCTGATTTATTTTTCTTCTTGTTAGGCGAATTGCCACCTGACCCAGGGGCAGAGTTTCTGTTACGTTTTTGAAGCGAGCGTCTTTTCAGATATTACGAATCAGTTTCGCTAACCTCGGAAAATGGTGTCTCGTCCTCTGAATCTTCACATGAAGATTTCTCGTCCAAATTCATATCTTCCATTATGATAAGAAGAGAAAAGAAAGAAAAAAAAAAAATATATATACCTAAATATTAAAACTACAAAATAAGAATTTACGATTTATTAAAAAGAAGTAAAAAAAAAAAATTACAAACTCAGAAACAGAAATAAAACAAAACATTTCTGAGAATAAATAAACAAAGGAAAAAAATTAAATAAACTGTCTCTTGGAGAAGAAAAAAAAAAAAACAAAAAAAAAAAGGAGTTCTACAAGTCTTTGGTTCGTACTGAGATCAGCTGACGGAAGCGAGCTAGTATACAAACCTTGGCCGGGAACTTAACGTAAATAAGATAAGAAGCAAGGGAATTAACAGCCACATGGGCTATTCAAACGAGCACTAATTTATCACTTCATTGTTAATAAATTGCAACTCACCTCTTTATCCGTGAACTTAAAAATGTTCAACTGTTTATAATGTCACTGTTAATCAATTATTAACACAGAGTTTTGACTAATAAGCACATAGCAAAGTAATAATCACAGAGCGAACTGAAAACTGAATAAAAATATAAATGAGAAAGAGAAAAATTGGAAATAAAAACAGAGCAGTATACAATGAAGATAGGCTAGTCATCATTTCGGCAGAATTTCACTTTTAGTCCAGTAAAGTTAGGGAAAAAACAAGCTTACTCTATTATTAAACAAATAAAGATAAAACTTGTCAGAAATTACTCATTACCTTCCCCATAGTAACTGGTAAAAAGTCCCAATGAATCCCTCATCAGGTTTAAATGGAGATAGGGAGAGTACAGAAAAATGACATTTATTTAGTTTTTTGAGAGTATGAGGTTTTTAAAAACTATGAGGTTTTTAGCAAAGATTGTTCATTACAATATTAAAGTACTTTTAAATCTCTATAAATTAGTCCAGAGATATTCATGAGATTATATTATTGCATTTCCACTTAAAGCAAAAATTGCTCCAACCACGAAATTTATGTTATCCATACTAGATACCTTTTTGAAGTTTAATTAGTTTTATTTACATTTTCGATTGTTAAAAATATTATTCCAAGTTTTTTTCTTTTAATGATCATTAAAAGTCATGAAGAACAGAATCATGTTCGATATCAATCAATAAGGAATTTCATGATAATGATTAATTTGATCGATAATTGATAATATATGATAGAAGACATTAAAACTTATAAAAAGTTACAATGGTCTAACCACATTTCAAAAGAATTTGAGACTACATTGGGTATCCAACAGGACTGTAGCCTGAATCCGTTGTTCTTCATCATGGTTCTAGACTTGGCACTAAAGTGGACCAAGCCTATAATGAGGAAATTCCAGCTAGGGCACGGAAATCTGCACCCTACCAGAAAATGCATTCATAGCTGCAGATAAGGAAGGAATTCTTTTTTTAAGGAAAAGAGGAATTTCCAAAATTGCCTTGGCCCTGCTGACGACCTCGTCTTACTAGCTGCCAATGATCGAGCCCTCCAACATAACATAAATGTCCTCCAAGAGGAATTATTCACAGTAAATATGAAGTTTAATCCGGGGAAGACTAAATGCATGAGAATTGGAAAGAAATCCCGAAGGATAATAGACAGAGATTAAAGCAGGTCGAGAGCTTTAAATATCTGTGAGCTCATCTCAATGAGAGTGGTTACAAAGACGAAGAAGTGGCCCAAAGAATTGGAGAAGCAGGGAGGATGCTCAGTATGGTCAGACAGGTTTTCCTGGAGAGAAGAAAGGTGTCAAAGCAGACCAAACTAGCCATCTATAAATCGACATTCCTCTCTATTCTGTCATACTCTTCAGAATTGTGGACCCTCACCACAAAACACAAAAGTCATATACAAGCCACGGAAATGAGGTACCTACTTAAAATAGAAAGAAAGGCACAGAGAGATAGGATACGGAACGCCACCATACTGGCTAATCTCAATGTCAAACTGGTGGAGACCATTCTGGAGCTGCACAAACTAAGGTGGTTTGGACATCTTCTTAGGATGGATCCAGATAGAAGCACCAGGAAGACTTACGAGACCCACACGGAAGGGAAAGACCCAGAGGAAGGATTCATGTCTCCTGGGAGGACAGTGTAAAGGAGGCATACAGGAAGAGCAGAATGGATTGGAATAGGAGAATGAAGTTGGTGCAGGAGAGAGACAGCTGGGCCAGACTTTATAAGCAGGACCTTCACACCGAACAGCAATAGAAGAGGAAATGATTATGATGATGATGATCAATCAATGGGGAATTTCATGATACTGATATGAAGTTTACATTAAAATTAATTTCATATAATTGATAATATGTGATTGAAGACATTAAAACTTATAAAAAGTTACCATAAACCATGCTCTGATTACATACAGAGAACCAGAAAACTTAAATTTTGTAATATTTAAACCAACCACTTTTTATGTTGAATAGAAAGTAATAACTAATAAAATTGTTTAATTTAAGGTACAATCAATTACTTCATTGTAAACTAGACTAACTTTACTTGAAATGCAAGTAAATCTTGTCTTTTTTAAAACAATTTAAAGGGGACATTTAAGCAGTTAAACTACGGTAAGTTCGGGTTTTCACAAAATCAAGAATTCTAGCGATTTTTTTTATAACCCCCCAACAGGACTGAAGATACCACACTTTCGGAAAAACTTCCTTGTTCAATGAGCTTTAAGTCCATATAAATTAAGTTGAGGTTACAGTTTCTCAAATTGAGTAAAAATATTATCAATACGGAAAAATTAGGAATTGACCCAAATATTTTTATTCAATTAGGGATGAATATCAACTTATTCTGTTAAAAAGCACAACTTAATTAATATAAACTTTAAAGACTATCAAACATGGAAGTTTTTTTGAAATTGTGGTATCTTTAGTCCAGTTGGGGGTTAACAAAATAATTCGTAAAGTATCTTTGATTTTATGAAATCCCGAACTTACCCCGTAGTTTAACTGCTTAAAAATCTCCTGAATTTTTTTCTAATCACAAGATTTACTAGCATTGAATGTAAATTTTACGTAGTTTACTATTAAGTAATTGGTTGTAACCTAAATTAAATATTTTTTTAATCATTACGTTTTATTCAACATAAAACGTGACTGGCTTAAAAATTACAAAATTTAAGTTTTCTGGTGTTCAGTGACTATTAAGAAACATTAAAAGAAAGAAACTTTGAATAATAAATTGAACGATTGAAAATGTTATGCAATAAATATAATCTCATAAATATCTCCATAACCATTAACAGAATGTGACCGATTTGCGTCACTCAGATACAAACTTCTATAACAGCAACTTTTGCCTTAAAAGGTTATGGTCCAAATGTGATTGTAAAATCTTTGAGAAATGGTACGATATTATTGACTGTAAATAATGAAAAAGATTTTAGAAATTTAGAAAATATAAGAAGGTTCCAAATAAAGTATTGCGTAGAATATTCGGACCGAAGAAGGATGAGTTAACCGGAGAGTTCAGACGGTTACACAACGCCGAATTGCGTGAGCTGTATCCGGGTAATATAATTGAGGTAATTTCATCGCGGCTAATCAAATGGGCTTGTAAAGTTGTTGGGCTTAGTAACGAGAGAATTCCTAAAAGGTTAATATTTGCTGTGCCGAATGGTAAGCGTTCGAGGGGTAGACCGAAGCGAAGGTGGGAAGATTGCATTAAAGCCGATCTGAAGGGACTGGGTTTGGACGGCGAACGGTGGAGGGAGGTGTGTAACAAGCGATTGGTGGTGTCGGCATCGAACCTTCGGGTTCGCTAAGCTTTATTATTATTATTATCAGATACAAACCTCTGGGTGCAGATAGAATCCAAGTATGCAAAGCTACCTCCATAAAATGGTCCAACCTTTTCAACTTCATTAGAAGAACAAAAAGGTTTGAGACAGATTTGGAGGTAGAATAGACAATAATTGGTAATATCATCTTGGGGATTGACAAAAAGGAACAATAGGCCCACTTGCTGAACTAAGTACCCCCACCTGTACCAGTACCGTAACCATTGGCTTCATAAAAAAAAAAAAAAATGCACGGGATTATTTTTATAGAGATTTTAAAGTTCCTTAATATTGTACTGAACAATAATTGTGAAAAACTTCATGGACTGAAGTTCTGCTCTTCTCCCTCCTTCCATCAAAAACCGACGCAGGATTCTTTGGGACTTTTTACTAGTTATTATGGGAAAGGTAATAGACAATTTATGATAAGTTTCATATTTATTTTTTGAACGTTGGGGTCAATTTCTAATTTTATTTCTACTATTAACCCCATTAAACTATACATATTATAATAGTGGATTGATGATTGACTGTAGTGAATAATTGAAGAGCAGTTGGTTGGGGGTGTTCAATCAAAAGAAATTTCCGAATCTGAGTTTTCAACAGAAATAAACGTTTTGAGGCACCCTGAGTCCAAATAACCAAGTCCCGCAAAATTGTCTGTGTGTTTATATGTTAGCAGTCTAGCTCAAAAACGAAACTGATATTACGTATTTAAGATAGGTGTGACAGCAACTTTTTCCTTAAAATCGGCTAACCGGAAGTGTCAGTTTATATCAACGCTGAAACACATTTTTGTAATTTTCTCAAAAACGGCTCGAACGATTTTGATTAAACTCGGCGTTTCATTGTATAATTAAGTGGTATTTAATATCATTTGGGTTTTACCTCTATTGATGTAACTTTAAAGGGCTTAAGTGGCCATTGTTCATATACATATTTTTCTAAAGTACCTTTAATGGTTTATTTCAGTCGTTGTTTACCATTACGAGTGCTGTTTACATTTATTCTTACTGTCTACAGGGAGTACATTTTTCGTTCATTTTTCATTTTTCTTTCTATTCCTATTTTATTTTATGTAAGTAATTTTTTACATTTGTTTTAATATGTTTTCTTTTTTATATTTCATCCATCGTCTCATCTAATGGAGACTAAATTAGAGCCAAAACCTCCTGACATACAGGAGAATATATTTAAATATAAAGAAAAGTGGTCGAAGAAATATTTAATAATGAGATTAAGTGATAATCCGAGTAACAAAACTTTTAAGGACTACAGTCCTTTTAATGTATGCAGACTTGTGAAAGATTGTGGTCCAAATGTGATTGTAAAATCTTTGAGAAATGGTACGATATTATTGACTGTAAATAATGAAAAAGATTTTACAAATTTAAAAAATATAAAAAGGTTCCAAAATATTCCGATTATATTTGAATTACACAAATCATTTTTCAATTGAGGTCGCCTATGTCCCAGAATTGTTAAATTGTCCTCAAGATGAAATAGTGTCTGAATTTGGGAACCACGGAGTTGTGAAAGTTAAAAGAATCTATAAAAAAATAAATAATGAAAATAGAGCCACTCCGTTACTGATTTTGACGTTTAAAAAGAGCGAATTACCTGAAAGAGTTTTATTGGATTTCTTGTCCATAAAAATTAGATCTTATGAACCGAAGCCACTCCTTTGTTTTTCTTGTTATAAATATAGGCATACTAGAAAGCATTGTAATATTATTAATTGTGGAAAATGTGGAGAAAATTCACATAACTCTGACAATTGCATAAACGATCAAATTAAGTGCCTGAATTGTCTTGGAAGTCATCCTGCTTATAGTTCTAAATATCCAGTATATGAGAGAGAGAAAATGACAGAGGGTATGAAAACACGGCGGATAATTTCATTGTAAATGACACAGGTAGAGCAAACGCTGAGATTGTGGCTGCGCATGCTCCGCCTGCCTCCACTTCCGAACAGCAATCATCTTGTTGTCAACTTATGGAAATCATTGTCAATATTCATACCATAACAGGGTGGCTACCAAACTGTGTCTGAGTAGGGGAGAGGAATTGAATTAAAAAGGATTGGCGGACAGGATCTGCGTCGAAGAGTGAAAGTTACATGCTTGCATTTTGATTCATTAATTTTGATGCGCCAGTTATACCTATAACAAAATATATAATTTATAAATATTTCATTTATCATACATGATTGGAAATTGAAAGATTAATGTAAAAAGAAAGAGAGAGAAAGAGAGAGAGAGAGAGAGAGAGAGAGAGGGAGGGAGAGGGAGAGAGAGAGGGAGAGGGAGAGGGAGAGGGAGAGGGAGAGGGAGAGGGAGAGGGAGAGGGAGAGGGAGAGGGAGAGGGAGAGGAGAGAGAGAGAGAGAGAGAGAGAGAGGGAGAGGGAGAGGGAGAGGGAGAGGGAGAGGGAGAGGGAGAGGGAGAGGGAGAGGGAGAGGGAGAGGGAGAGGGAGAGGGAGAGGGAGAGGGAGAGGGAGAGGGAGAGGGAGAGAGGAGAGAGAGGAGAGAGAGAGAGAGAGAGAGAGAGAGAGAGAGAGAGAGAGAGAGAGAGAGAGAGAGAGAGAGAGATTAATATCACTTCAGATTAATATCTATTACTTTTTAGAGATTTAAAAACTTTCAAACAATACGTGCCGTATCCAAGAGAACTGAGAGTTGAGCCTCTTTCAGCACTTCAAGAGGTAATTTTAATCCCATCGTGCCTGCCACTGTTGTCTTTGGTATCAATCCATTGGAGGATCTTATAATTGGAGTGGAGGTGACGTTCCCCAAATGATACAATTCCTTCAGTTCGATTGCCAATTCCTGGTATTTTCTCAGGTTTTCTCCAACAGTGGAGCTTATATTATTATCATTGGGGATCCTGACATCAATAAGCTCTGCTCTTTTCTCTCTCATGTCTATCAGAAGGATGTCTGGTTTATTGTGACGCACAGTATGGTCAGTTATAATCGATTCATCCCACTATAGCTTGAGACTACCTTTTTGGAGGAGTTTATTTGGGTGGTACTTATAATATGGAGTTTTGTCATCTAACAAGTTGAACTTCACCGCCAGAGCCTGATGAAAAATTCTAGCCACATTGTTATGCCTCTGGAGATACTCGGTGCCAGCCAATTATTATTATTATATTTATATTTATTTTTATATTTATATTTTATTTATATTTATATTTTTTATATTATATATTTATATTTATGATAATATTTATTTTTGCCTTCCTTTTTGACTGACCACCCCAACTATTCTTCTCTTCATTTCCACGACAGTCAACCAATTACCAATTATAATAATGAATAATATAAAAATTAATTTTACTGCAAAATTTTCGGAATTGACATATAAAGTTATTTAACTTTTGAACCGTTGAAGATAAACTAGTAATTTTATATTATATATATTATATATATATATATATATATTATATATATATATATATCTAACATATGTCTATTATAGGCCATAGGTCACCAAAAAAGAAACAGTTTTTTTTTTTTATTATATATTACAAGTATGTTTATTCAACGTTTCGGCTTCAGGAGCCATTTTCAAGAACCTGCAAACATGCACCGCGCCATAAAATTTTTAAAATTTGTCATTACGATATGACTCGTCCTAATTCATTCTTTTATTTCAAATAATGTCGTTTTCCGTTTCTCTATTTGCAGACGGTATCAAGAAAGTATTGAAAGTAATGAAAGTATTATTCAATAAGGCATTCATACAGTCCTATACGAGTCATATCGTAATGACAAATTTTAAAAATTTTATGGCGCGGTGCATGTTTGCAGCAGAGTTGGGCATTTACTCGAGTAAATGTCGAGCAGTGACGTCACGAGTGATCACTCTTGGAAGCTGAGCCATGAGTAATTTTGAAAATTACTCGTGAAATATTTTTCCTTCATGAGTAAATCACTCGTGAAAAATGTTATCTCCATGAGTAAATTACTCATGAAAAATTTTAACGCCATGAGTAATTTTGAAAAAAAAAATGTTTTTATTTTATTTAACCTAATTTTTTTTTCACCTTTCCGATTTATTCAATATCGGGGTCGACTTATAGGTTTTGGGGGGCGCTTTTTATGAAAATGATATCCAATTTGAGATTGGGCCCCCCGGGCCTCGACTTCTTTTAACTTTTGGGATTAAATCGATATCAGGGTCGACTTATAGGTTTCGGGGGGCGCTTTTTATGAAAATGATATCCAATTTGAGATTGGACCCCCCGCCCCCGTTTTTTTTAACTTTTGGGATTAAATCGATATCAGGGTCGACTTATAGGTTTTGGGGGGCGCTTTTTATGAAAATGATATCCAATTTGAGATTGGGCCCCCCGGGCCACGACTTTTTTTAACTTTTGGGATTAAATCGATATCAGGGTCGACTTATAGGTTTCGGGGGGCGCTTTTTATGAAAATGGTATCCAATTTGAGATTGGACCCCCCCGCCCCCGTTTCTTTTTAACTTTTGGGATTAAATCGATATCAGGGTCGACTTATAGGTTTTGGGGGGCGCTTTTTATGAAAATGATATCCAATTTGAGATTGGGCCCCCCGGGCCTCGACTTTTTTTTAACTTTTGGGATTAAATCGATATCAGGATCGACTTATAGGTTTCGGGGGGCGCTTTTTATGAAAATGATATCCAATTTGAGATTGGGCCCCCCCGCCCCCGTTTTTTTTTAACTTTTGGGATTAAATCGATATCAGGGTCGACTTATAGGTTTTGGGGGGCGCTTTTTATGAAAATGATATCCAATTTGAGATTGGACCCTCCCGCCCCCGTTTTTTTTTAACTTTTGGGATTAAATCGATATCACGGTGGACTCTTATATTTTAAGGGGCGCTTTTTATGAAAATGACATCCGATTTAAGAGTGGACCCCCGGGCCTCAACCTTTTTCTAATTTTTCGGAATAAAGCGATATCAGGGTCGACTCTTATGTTTTGGAGGAAGCCCGAAAACTCTCAATCTCAAATCCGAAATGATTTTCATATAAAGTGCCCCCCAAAACATAAGATCGACCCTGATATCTATTTAATCCCAAAAGTTAAAAAAAAACGGGGGCGGGGGGGAACAATCTCAAATTGGATATCATTTTCATAAAAAGCGCCCCCCGAAACCTATAAGTCGACCCTGATATCGATTTAATCCTAAAAGTTAAAAAAAGTCGAGGCCCGGGGGGTCCAATCTCAAATTGGATAACATTTTCATAAAAAGCGTCCCCCAAAACCTATAAGTCGACCCTGATATCGATTTAATCCCAAAAGTTAAAAAAAAGTCGAGGCCCGGGGGGCCCAATCTCAAATTGGATATCATTTTCATAAAAAGCGCCCCCCAAAACCTATAAGTCGACCCTGATATCGATTTAATCCCAAAAGTTAAAAAAAAACGGGGGCGGGGGGTCCAATCTCAAATTGGATATCATTTTCATAAAAAGCGCCCCCCAAAACCTATAAGTCGACCCTGATATCGATTTAATCCCAAAAGTTAAAAAAAGTCGAGGCCCGGGGGGCCCAATCTCAAATTGGATAACATTTCCATAAAAAGCGCCCCCCAAAACATATACGTGGACCCCGATATCGAATAAATCGGAAAGGTGAAAAAAAAATTAGGTTAAATAAAATAAAAACATTTTTTTTTTTCAAAATTACTCATGGCGTTAAAATTTTTCATGAGTAATTTACTCATGGAGATAACATTTTTCACGAGTGATTTACTCATGAAGGAAAAATATTTCACGAGTAATTTTCAAAATTACTCATGGCTCAGCTTCCAAGAGTGATCACTCGTGACGTCACTGCTCGGCATTTACTCGAGTAAATGCCCAACACTGGTTTGCAGGTTCTTGAAAATGGCTCCTGAAGTCGAAACGTTGAATAAACATACTTGTAATATATAATAAAAAAAAAACTGTGTTTTTTTTTGGTGACCCATGGCCTATAATAGACAAATGTTAGATTATGAGAAAATGGCACCAAACCCGAAGGATGGGACTAGAAAATTATATATATATATATATATATATATATATATATATATATATATATATATATATATTCTTGAGGAGAATTTAATTGTTAAAAACTTTCTTTGCCAAGACTTAATCGTAGAACGAAGCAGTCAAGAGTTAGCTAGTCAAATACAGTAAAAAACATGAGGTAAATTTTTTTTTTACATATTAGCAATAATTGAGGACGGATGTCTCGGAAACTAAGCGAGATAGGGAAAAATAGTAGATAATTAATCATATTGCATTTAATTTATAATAGTTTAATTTTGTATGGAACTTCTTTGTCGATGTGATAGATAATTTTCCTGATAAAAACGAAAACCCGAAAAAAGTGACCATCTAGGCCCTCCTCTCTCCTCCTCTTCCCCTCTCCCCCACCTGGCTCACCACCGAGTGGGACTTTTAGTATGCTTACCTCTTCACTAATCCAAACAATGTCCCAAAGTCAAAAATTGAGTCCCCCTTTTTCAGGTATTCATTGATTGGACGTGAGAGAGCTGGCTAAACCTGTGCAAAACACACGTTTCCCAGCAACCTTATAAACTCAAGTTTACATGATAAAATAATAACGAGTTCGCGTCCAGGTGCCGGGGGAGTTTTAAACTCCCCACCTTCCACCCAGGAAAAGCTTCATATAGCCTCATTGGCATTGAAGGGGTGGACCCAAATAAAAAAAATTAAAAAACTGAGACGTTTCAGGTTTGTACATGCTCTTATAATAGTCTGGGATCCCGTGGCAAAAGGTGTCATATTTCATACTAAGCTTGGTTCTTATAAATTGATCACATCAACAGGCCTGATGAGAAAAAGTTTTTCTGTATAGTTTCGAAGTTTAATCATTAAATTATAATTGCTCTAGCCTTTGAATGGTTGAAGATAAGATAGTAAAATAATATATATTCTTAACAAAATTTAATAATAAACAATTTTCTTCCTTATGACGTTTTCAAAAAATGAAAGGATTAAGAGTTGGAGAGCCAAATAATGATAAAAATGTGATGAAAAACATTTTTTTTTTAATTAGTAAATTAAGAGGTATTCGTCCTCTTAATTCAGCGAATTATAATGAATATAGGGAATAAACTAATATAATCATTTCAATTGAAAATTTTGTCAGCTTTAATTTCACATATCATACTATTATATATATAACGCATAGTTTCACAGATAAAAGCGAAAAGATGTTGTTTTTTTAAAAAGTAAACTTTTTGAATCGTAAATTCAATTTATCGACTTGAAATCTACGAGTATGGGGTAACTGACTGTTATTTTAGGTCATAAGGGGACCCTACACGGTCAATCGGAATTGCACTAATGACGTTCCGAATTGTCGTGTAAGGTAGTGAATGAAGTACTGATGGTGGTGCGCTGCGGATTTCCGATCATCCGGAAATCAAAGGTTCATTCACGAGAAGTGATAGGTTAGGTTACCTAGGCCTCACAACCATTATAAATTTCTAATTTTCATTATATGTAAATAGTTAAACAATTTTTCATATCCCTTGTTTATAATTTTAAACCATCTTCAACTATTTCTTTTAAATAGTCAAGTGGGCAACAAATTAAAAAAAAAATGAGGAAACTTCGCAATTTACTTTAGGAAAAAAAAAACTTTATCGTTGGGTATATTTATCAGTTCTTTTCCCATTTTCCTCAACAAATTTATTATTTTCGCAATATCTTTCCTTAATTTTTGTAAGTAATAGACTTATATTATACTAACTTTTGTCAAAACGATTTTCTATGTGACTAACCTAACTACTAGATAGGTTAGTTTACCTAGGTCTCGTTATTAAGTAAATAATTTCATAAAAGTAAATAGTTGTTTATATCCCTAGTCTATATTATTATTAACCATTTTCAACTATTTCTTCTTTAAATAGTCAAGTAGACCATAAATTGAAGAGAAAAAAAAGTGGAAACTTCACATAAGTAATGATCAGTAATGATTGAACGTGTAGGGGTCTTCATGATCAAAGTGATAGCGGGCAATCTTGGAACTTCTTGTGACGATCATTCTTGAATTACCGTGTAGGGTCCCCTTTAAGACTGTTAATAATATAAATTGAAAGTGTTGGTAGCTTTATTTATCTATAAGCTCTCTCTCTATATATATACGCTTGCAACCTATGTAAGGTCTCTTCTATCATCAGATAGTCGCCATTTTGTATTCTGGCGCCTATATGCTGGCATTTGTCTCATTAGGCCTGTGTACATGGTTAATTATAAGGAAAACCCTTAGTATGCAATATGACACCTTTATTGTCACAATCTCCAGAACTATAAGGAGCACCACAGGTCGGACGAACCAGTGCTTGCCAGCCAATGAATTGCCACATGCTTTAAATAAAAATATAGTTTAAATAATATAAAGGTATCTATCGTTCGCCAATATTAATAGTTATAGTCAACTGTTCCTGAACTATCTGTAAAATCGAATTTTTGAACAATAATAATCGACAATTGGATATATCTAAGCTAAATTTCTGGTTGCTGCTGAGTCCAAAAATGAATATAAAAAAAAAATCTTCCATAAACAACCTCCATTGGCATTAAAGCCTACATTGGACTTTTCACTTCCCGAGACATTTGCCGTCTAGACCGAAGTCATGGTTTTTCAATTATATTTTTAGTATTAATATTTAATGTGTAAAATAAAGATATTAATTAATAATGATTTGGAGTTTCAATTTATTTATCTCTCGATAAATTAATGGGAGAACATAAAAAACTATTTATTAAAATAAGATTTTTACTAAGTTGGAATAGCGATGTGGTTTTATAGTTTATAACAATATTGAAGGACTTATAATAATCAAAACTACAGCTTACATTAAAATTTCTTCGGATAACAGTATCATATATAACGATGTAACTTTACCGATGAAAACGTCATGTTCGATGATTCAGATGGTTTTTATGTCATTTTGAATGGATATAGCCATTGGAGTTACTGACTTAGTTTTGGAGTTATCTCTTAGTTTTTATTAGAACTGATCGTAAATAGCGACAGTTGAACTTCTAAAACTGACAGAACACCTAAAAATCTTCGTGTTTATATCTCACTTATCAGGGAAATACTTTATTTCAATCGTTCTCTATGTAAGAATCACATTGATAGGGCTCATTTCATTCCCACTCTTAGTGTTAAATTCATATTTCTGTTAAGTAGTTTAATAAGAATAACGAAGAGCAAAATGTTCTAGATATAAGAAAAATTCTATATATGTTGCCGACTGGAAACTGAAGTGTCAATAATATCTTGGATCAATAATTCAAAATAAATCTTAAAATATGAAAAAATCGAGAATCGCGAAACGAGAACGTTTTTTAGTTTTTTGGACATGACTCCGAAATTGTGCATTTCATCGAAATTATTATTACATACAACGTTAAAGAATATTAAATTTACTATCAATTTTATCCATAGCTTTTTGATGTAGGGCTAACGGGTGAGAAGAAAGAGAATATTGACTGTTTGTATTTTTCACAAGAAAAATCTATTTTTGTCAGTTTCCCCCCAAAACTCATAATCTAAGCATGTATCCAAGAAATGCAATATAATAAATTTAAAAAAAAATTAAATTTCGTATGTACCTCATTCAGACACGTTAATAGGTAAGAAGATTAAACAGCTGTTAAAGCTCAGAGAATAGAAGGCGTAATTCCCTTATGGTACCTGCCGCTCTCAATCTAAATTTAAGTGCTTTTTATCTTTTTAATGCTTTATTTTGGGCTAATTTAACTATTTTAAAACAAAACTAGCATGTATAAACAAATTACATAGCTTTTATATATTCTGTTGGTATGAGAGACTTCAATATGCATAACAATCATCAGAATGTTAAAGACCAAAATGCGTTTTAAAGTTCGAACGGTCCAATGACATTTCGCTCACTCTTATATTACGACTGAAGCTGCCAACGTTCTCCTTCAGTTAACCAATGAATAGATGTATACTTACAGATAGTAAATACTATTGTTATATTTCTCTTTTTTAAAAAGCACTTTTAACTTCATTTTGCTTACATTTTATTCATAACCCTTGTTTAATTCCAAAATAACGGCCATGGCCGTCATTGACGTTGACAAGATATAGGTTATATAACGATATAAATATAAAGATGGTAGGATCGTCTGTAACAATTATAGATTATAACAACGAAATTTACCAGGTCTTTTAAGGTCATTATAAACGACATCCATTGTATATTAATTCCAATTTAAAAAGAATATTTTGGAATTAAAAAATTCTCTGACTTTAACAATTTTTCCCTGGCTTCTCCCTGACTTTTCCAGATTTTGGAAATTCCCTGACTTTTCCAGGGTTTCCCTGTTTTCCAGGTCGGTCGCCACCCTGCATAATTACCCCTTTTATTTATTTTTAATAAGCATTATTGTAATTTTTATTGGCTCACATTTGATGATTGACAGTATAGGTAGAGCATATTGTATCAAATGAATATATTACAGTGGAATATAAATGGTTTAAACCACTGTAGAGATGAATTAAAATATTAACTCAGTAACTATAACTGCTCTGTAGCCTGTCTACAAGAAACCAATTTAAAACCTACTGAAAATTTTGATCTCCGGGGATATGCAATAAGGAGAAAAGATTATACAGATGGTCGAATTGCTTGTGGCGGGGTGTGTATTGTAATTAATGACAATATCTCTTTTATTGATCTTAATATCAACTCTAGCTTACAAGCGGTATCTATAAGAATTTTATCTCAACCTTGTGCGTTCACAATCTGTTCTATATACCTCCCTCCTGGTCGAACATTCACGGTTCAACAACTGAAAGATTTCTTTGATTTGTTGCCGCCACCCGTTATCTTGGCCGGAGATTATAACGCTCACAGCTTAATGTGGGGTAGTGATCACTTGGATGACAGAGGTAAATTAACAGAATCTTTTCTAGATAGGTGTAATTGGAATATTATAAATAATCATATTTACCAAACTCACTTCTGTGCTAGATTTGGAAAACTTTCTGCAATAGATTTGACAGTTACTAGCCCCCAATTACAAGCGTCGACCCAATGGTATGCACTAGATGACACACACGGTAGCGATCACTTCCCCATCATTATTAATTCTCTCGATAAATACTTCGCACCCAACAGACATAGCAACTGGTTGATTAAAAAAGCTGATTGGACCCTTTTTCAAGAGGTAGCTCAGCTTGCGGACATTGATTTATCTGAATCTGATGTTGATCAAATAATTGCCCAATTAAACAATAGAGTGCTAAAAGCGGCTCGGGTAGCGATTCCGTATAGTTTCACACCTGACACCACAAATAATAGTTTAGACGCCCCTATTCCTTGGTGGACTGATGAATGTGATAAGGCGATAAAAGACAGAAAAAAAGCTTTGAAAAAATGTATACGCAGTCCATCTTCTGAAAGGTTGGAGATATATAAATCTGCCCGAAAACATGCGAGATATGTAATTAAAAAGGCAAAAAATTATCATGGCAGAATTTTCTCAGTAAAGTTAGCTCTAATACACCGAGTGTTATTTTCTGGCAAACGATTAGAAAATAATGGGTTTAGGATGTTTTCCTCAAATAAAGTGCTTAAAAGATCGCAATCAATGTTAAACTGACCCTGTAAGTCTAGCGAACAATTTAGCTAAACATTTTTATACTATTTCCTCGTCCTTAAATTACTCAGCATACTTTCTCAATAGAAAACAATCCATTGAATCAATACCGTTAGTTATTATTAATAATTCATTAGAGCCCTTAAATCTGCCCTTTTCAATGACTGAATTTAATATAGCTTTGAATTCACGAAAAGATTCTTCACCCGATCCACATCAGATTTGTATAGGCATGATTAAAAACTTGAGTCTTTCTAACAAATCAATCATTCTAAAAATCTTAAATAAATTATTTTTGTCTAATAGTTTTCCAAATATCTGGAAAAAAGCTATCACTATTCCTATTCTGAAGAAAGATAAAGATCCTATGAATATTAACAGCTATAGACAGATTAACTTAACCTCTTCTATTTGTAAATTGATGGAGAAATTAATAAGAAATAGATTATAATGGTATATTGAATCCAAAAATGTACTGCCACCTTGGCAGAGTGATTTTCGCCGAGGGAGAAGTACTAGATAATTTAGTATCAACTGAGATTGATAAACTGTTTTCTTTTATGAAACGTTCTAAGCTTAAAAATAAAATCTAATTCTCAGTGAAAATAAGGCAATAATGACCCAAGTGGTTGAAGCCATAAAATAAAAAAAATAAATAAAAACAATGGTTTATTTAAAAAAATTTACTATCTTTTACTGACAGTAACTATTAAAAATGGCTAAATATAAAGTTTGAAAGAATATGATAATTGGGAACTGGAAAAAAAAAGAAGAACGCTTATCCAGCCTAAAAATGAATCTCGGGAAATAACAGTCAGAAAATATACGTATAATATATTGCTGGAAAGGGGAGAGTTTTAGAAAAAATAATATCAAATAAATATAGTTGTAGAAGGTAACGGAGAGTTACAAAAAAAAATATAAATAATAATTTAAGAAAACCAACAACATCATTACATAAATAGGCAAACACAATTCGGTTCAGCCCCTTTTACTCCTCTATTATTCAACCAATTTTCTTCCTTCTGTTTTTGTTTAATAGATATTGACGAGCTTCAGTGTTATCAATAAATAAAATTATTAAATAGTATGTGAATAAAAATATAAATGGTAGTTTGTTCAAAACGGCTCATCTCCGAAAGTTCTTCACCGATTTTTTTAAAATTTTGACACAACGTCGCAATAATATTTAGAAGTTTTTTTTGTATACGTTTCATTATCATCGGGCTTTTCCTTTCGAAATGGTGGCCGAAAAACGTGATTCGATTTAGAATGTAGCGCCAATACGGCTTCAATGATTTCAATGAAACTTGGCTAAAGTCTCCCCCTTGAAACCATTATAATTTATTGAATATTTAATCGTTGACCGTTGCATTATAAAGGAAGGAGATGGTCCGGGGTTGCGGTCATAAAAAGGCTGCTAAATAGTGGTAAAACTATTTTATTGAAAGCCAACGTCCCCTCCGCCCTATCATCTCCAATATTAACACCCCCTCAGCTAAACCCAGCAAATTTCTTTTACACTCTCTCCAAAAACTTAGTCACAATAATCCTTAAGACATTCATAATTCATTCCATCTTAAAGAAGAGTTATCTTCGCTCCATATTCCTGATAACTTTATCCTGGTTTACCTAGACGCCGAAAGCCTTTTTACCAACATCCCAATAGACAAAGCCCTAGACATTGTAAAGAAAAACTGGACAATCATTGAACCTCACACCACCTTTAACCTTTCCTCATATCTTGAATCCCTTGAGCTTTGTTGCAGATCCGGTTTCCTCAGCTTCCAAGGAAAATTCTTTCATCAGATTTCTGGCCTAGCCATGGGAAATTCCTTAGCACCTGATATTTCCAATATCGTTCTCAATGACCTTCTTGACTCTGTTATCCCTTCTTTTCATCAAGACATCATTTTCATAAAAAAATATGTTGATGACCTCCTCCTTGTTATTAACCTTGACAGCATTCCCCAAATTCTTTCCTTATTCAACTCCTATCACCCCCGTCTCCGTTTCACCATAGAGAAAGAAGATAACAATTCGCTCCCCTTCTTAGACCTCCTAATAATGAAAAACATTGACGGTTCTGTCTCTACTGACTGGTACACTAAACCCACATACTCAGGCAGACTACTCAACTATTACTCCCAACACCCATATCACCAAAAAATCAATACCGCCAAAAACCTTATTCACCGATCCCTCTGCTTATCCGATCCACAATACCATCAAGCCAACACTCAACATGTCAAAAATATACTGCTCTCTAACAATTTTCCTCTGAACACCATACATAAACTTTTAAATTACTATACAACCAAAAACAATACAGCCTCTCACTCTCCCAACTCCCCACAATCATCTACCACTCCTTTCATATACAAATCTCTCCCCTATATCACTATCCTCTCAGAAAATATACAAAAATTCCTAAAATCGACTATAACCAACTCACGCCTTGGCCTTAAGTCCCATAACAAACTTTCTTCCCTTTTCACCAACTTGAAGGATCCCATACTCTTACAACACCGATCCAATGTAGTTTACCGGATACCTTGCTCTACTCCTAATTGCAATAGCTCCTATATTGGTGAAACCAAAAACTATCTCAAAACCCGCATTTCCCAACATAAAACGTCCATAACTTCCCGGAATCCCTCCGCCTCCAAACTATCAGAACATGCTTTAACACTCAACCACTCATTTGATTTTGAAAAAACCTCTATCCTTTCCACGGTCCCTAACCATGAAAAAAGACTCATTTCCGAATCTATCCACATTCACATGGAACACAATCCCGTTAATCACAAAGTAGACAAAAACTGTATTTCTCTTACATATAGACACATTTTAAGTCTTATAAGGGAAAAATAACATAAATATTCTATTTTATTATTTTCATCTACTCTCAATTTTTATTAATTAATTCATTTAATTGGTCATTATTCTAAATATTCCTTCTTTGTATGATCTCTCTTCTATTTTTCTAAATTTACATTTACACTCAACACCAATGTATGACCACCCTATATTTTGTATTTATTTATTTATTTTTTTCTTTTCCCTCTCTATACTTTTAAGTTAACTCTGCAATGTATGTATGTTAATAAAGTTATTTCTATATTTACATTTTACTCTTTACCAATTTTGGGTGTATTCACTTTGTACTCTGATCTAGAATCATGAAATACCTCTCACATCTCTAAACTCTATTTTACTTGTATATTTATAATTTTAATATTTATAGATATAGTATTTTTCCATTATATCCATCCATATCTTCAAAAATTCCTAGGTACTATACATTCCTGGGTTTTTCAATCTTTACTTAGTTAACACATGTTAACTCCCTCTATACCTGCAATCCTTTACTTAGTTAACACATGTTAACCCCCCCCTATACCTACAATCCTTACCGCTGCCTTTCCAGTTCTAAGTGAAACTCCTAGAGGAACACACCTGTAAGTCTCTAATCTTATTTTATTTATTTATTTTATATATATTTTTTTCTCCTGTATTTTTTGTAGAATTATACTCACATTTTCATTTGTTATATATTACACTACAACAATTGTTAGCATCTATTTACTTTATTTTAGGATCTTGTTACTTAGCTTACTTAGTCCATATTGTATTGTACTTACTGTTTATAATTCTAATAAGCTTATTCACATTGTTTATAAATTATGTCTAAATATTATGTAATTTCCACAATTCTCTATGTTTTGTATCTTGTCCGTTCTAGCCCTGATGAAGACCTGCAAAGTCGGGTCGAAACGTTGGCTTTCAATAAAATAGTTTTACCACTATTTAGCCTTTTTATGACCGCAACCCCGGACCATCTCCTTCCTTCATTATAATTTATGTATATAACATACTTTCCCGAAAACAAGCTGCATACATTTTTATAATAAATTCAGTATTTTATTTAACTCAATTAACTCAAAAAGTACACACTTTTTTACTGATAATACCAATATATATTTGAAAGCTTTCTTGATTTCCTACAAAATGATAAAAAGAAAAGACTGCCGAAATCTAAAAGAATCAACTCCGAAATGAAACGATTCGTAACGACCAAAGGAGCAGAGTGGGTTTAATATTTTTTTAATGAGGAACGGAGTTGAGATTATTCTTTCTCATCTTGACAAACCCTCTAATACGAATTTTCATTGCAATACAAAAATAAAAATTTTCGTCAAGGCAGGAACGAGCCTTCAATTTTTTTTTTTTAAATCACAAAAGTGGTCATAACTTCCATACGGCTCAAGATATCTAAATGAAAAAATTCATGCATTTGGGGCCCTATAATATAGACGAAATGGCACAAACCAGAGGTCCGTAAATAAATTAGGCTTGGAGAAAAAAAAATTAAAACTTAAAAAATTAAAATGTTTCCTTTATTTATTCCTCATGAGTGGTTTACATTTTTATTTTATTTAAAATTTAATTTATTCAAACCGTGGTTTGATGAAGATTGCTTACACATGTGCCGCTACATTAAAAGCTCTAATTAATCCCAGCAAAGACAATCTGGAATACTTTCGAACCTCAAAGAATGAAACGACAAAATTGCCCAAAATAAAAAAAGGATTATCTTAAAAAAAATAATTGAAATAGAAACTAAAATAATTTAAAATAACGTAAGAGACATGTACAAAGGTATAAACAGATCACGTAAATGTTTGGCGTCCGTCACGTCTGGTATTAGGGATGGAAATAATAATATTCTAACCGATCCGGTAAATATAATAAATAAGTTTAAGAGCCACTTTGACAGTATTTTAAATACGGGAAATTATGATCTGTGTCCTTCTTCTGAGTACCAGAGTGCGGAACCGTTAATAGAAGAAGTAAAGTTAGAAGTAAAGAGAAAGTTGAAGTAGCTATCGCAAAATTAAAATCTTATAAAGAAGCGGGAACCGATAATATGCCTTGTGAACTAATTAAGGCATGCGGGGAAGCTGGAGTTTCTAAAATACATCTGTTGGTTAAAAATCTGGTGAGGGCAACACACAACTTTCACTTACTGCTCAACTTTGAATAGAAATTATTTTGATAGGTGATTGTGATAGTGATTGGTGATAACGTATTGGTTCTCCAAAGTATTGTGTTTAGACTTGTGACTGGTGTATATATACTTATTTTGTTATTGTTCGTGTTCTAGTGTTTTCCAATTTACTGTTCATTATGTTTTCTTGTTCTTTTTTTTCGAGTTTTCCTTTGTAAATAAGTTTTTAGTTTTAAGTAAGGTTAAGTGGAACTACGAGTTCGTAATCTTCTCGTAGTTGAAGACTTTCTGGACTTTAATCGTTCCTACGAGAGCTAAAACTTATAACAGAGAACTTGTATACAAGTTTCATTGGACAATAATAGAAAGGTAACTTTCATTTAATAAACGTAGCTAGTTAACCTCTAAACTGTAGTGTACTATAAACTGAAATCATTTTGTAGTGTTTACTACTTTCTTGCAATATGGTTGACCCAATTGTAATTGATATGGAAGAGGAGAGTTCCCAAAAGGTTTCCAAGCGAAATGCCAAACGGGCAAGAAAGAGTTCTCTTGATTTGGAGGCAAATTCGGAGGAGGCTGAGCTAAAAGTTTACTACAATCGGCCTTACAAATCCAGGAGAATCTTAGGGTTTATGTTCAACGGGCAGATAATGGGTTGAATATCAAGGTACAAAATTATGTAAATAGAAAAATTCTAACCTTGATAAATATTATTGAAACCCTAGATGACAAAAGTAAAAAGGCACACACAAATGAAGACGTTTCTGAGCTCATCCAAAAAGCGGTTCATGAGTCACTTAAAACTCCTAGTATTCATGAGATGATTGCTCGACTTGTAATAGAAAAACCGGTGCCCAAAATTATTGAGGGACTTACGGCAGCTCGAGTGGAACCACAACCACAAATCTTAGCCAAAGCCGGTCACTCAAGTGAAGCGCAAGCAGATATCAGAGAAGCAAGCCCGGCTGGACCCTCAGCGGCTACTGAACCCTACAAAGTCGTAGTCAGTAAAAGAAGCCGCAGGAGGACCAAAGCAGCTAACAAGGTAGCTAGTAATTTAAATAACCTGATTGAGCCGACCAGTCATGTCTCTCCTGAAGATTCAGCCCAATTACACAGTAAGCCACGGACAATTGCAGATATCGTAAAATCTCTGCCATTGAAGCCGGCAGAGATATCTAACTCTAAACCCACCTACGTCACAATTAGTGGGCCCGGTAAAAGTACCGTGGAAATCATCAGTGGGCTGCCATGTCCTACTGAAATAGGAGTTAATGCCTCCATAGTACGTGCTACTAAGGGAGGCTCGGTCTTAGTACGGATGGAAGATAGCTCCCAAGCGGCGAAAGTTATTGGGTGGCAGAGTCTACGAGAAGTAGGACTAGAGGCCAAGCTTGCACTTAAGAAACGACCTAGGCTTGAAATTAAAGGTGTGCCCAATTCGTGGACTGCGGAGGCATTAATTGCGCTTTTACGGGAAAAGCTAATTGATAAATCGATCCCAGTTTCGCTCGTCAACGATGGACTTCGGCCTGTTTTTTCATCTACAGCAAGGAATGGAATAACTAAAAACAGGGTGCTGGAAGTGCACCCAACCCTACGATTCCATCTATTAGACACGGCATGCTTGAATGGAGGATGGTGGTCAATGACCTTTGAAGATAACCTCGACGCCCCCCGTTGTACCAAGTGTCAGGACTACGGGCACTCTAAGGCCACATGCCCATCAGATGCACTGGTCTGCATCTGGTGTGCAGGTACTGGTCATTTTCTCAAGGAGTGCCCCAAAAAACTAGTTCAGGCAGGGCCGACATGCATCAACTGTGAGAGGGCAAAGGCCCATCCCAGGCACACTAAGCATAAGGCGGGCAGTCGTGATTGTCCTGTGCATTTAAATTGGTCACAAAAAACGGCGATGAGGACTTCTTATGAGTAAGATCTCCATCCTTCAGCTCAACATGGGCCGCCGGCGTCTAGTTGCGGAAGAGCTACGCGCTCTCTCACAAAGCTACGACATCATGGCAGTCCAGGAACCGAGTTGCTGGGGAAGGTCACGGGGTTTGGTCTCACATCGAGGGTTATAGCCTTGAGCAGTGGAGAGAGGAGGCCCAGGGCTGCTATTGTGGTTAACAACCCCAACCTCGATGTGATGGATCTGAGGCAGTTTACCATGGCGGAATGTGTTGCTTGTCATATCAGATGGAACCATGTTGCCTTTACGCTGGTCTCATCATATTTACTGGACGGGTGCGATATTGACGAAGACATATCCGCCGACATATATAATCGAACTAATAGAAGGGGCGCTAAGCTCGGTGAATTTATTGCCCGAAACCATCTAGTGGTTATGAACGATCCCTCTGCTACCCCGACGTTCTCTAGCGCTAGGGGGCAGAGCTGGATTGATGTTACATTGGTATCACCGGTGCTGGCAAACCGCATTATCGATTGGGTCCTCCGATCTGAGACGAGTTCCGACCACCAAGCGATAGCCTTTAGGCTGACGGAAAATACAGAAGTTTCCCTCGGGATAGAAAAAGGTTACCTTACTCGAAAAGGAAATTGGAGTGCCTTCCGGTCATTGCTGAAGCGAAAACTGGTCGACGAAGACTGGGATGAGGCGGAAACGGAGCAAACAGATGAACTGGATTACCGAGTGTCCAGGATCACTGATGTCCTCCGCGATACCGCTGAAGAATCCCTTCAGCACCGGAAGGCGAGAGCTCGACCTGTCCCATGGTGGACGCATGCCTTAACCACAATGAAGAGAGAACTCTACAAGGCACGGCGTTCATACCAGAAGTGTACTTGCGAAGAGAGGCGCATTACACTTCGTGATGAGTACAAGTCTAAAGCCAGGGCATACCGAAACGAGGTGCGGTTAAGAAAGCGGAAGTCTTGGGACGAATTCATTGTTCAAGAGTCATCTAAGAATCCCTGGGGTGTACCTTACAGAGTGGCCCTTGGTAAGTTTGCTCCACAGCAAGTGATTGCAGCTTTGAAGCGCGGATGTTCCCAGGCAACCACTCTGGAAGAGACTGCAAAGATGTTCCTAGCTGAGACCTACCCCAGAGATGATTCGTCCCAGGATAATGAAGAGGAAATATTTATAAGACGCACTACGGTATGCCCACCTGGTACGGACTTGTGCCCACCATGGGACATATGGGATCTACGTGCTGCTGTGGATAGGCAAAAGACTGGACGTGCACCTGGGTTAGACTCCATAGACGCAGCAATCCTCAGGAACAGTATCCCCTATATTGAACAGAGACTGTTGACATTATTCAATGATTGTCTGGACAGGGGATACTTTCCTAAGAGTAAATTTCATTTAATTTCCTTGGAAACATGCGATTTACATTGAATATTATTAGTTTTCAAAAAATATTATTTATATTTTTTTTTGCCAATCTCCGCTTCCTTTTACAACTTTCTATATTCGATATTGTTTTTTCTAAAATTCTCCGCTTTCCAACGATATATTATACGTATATCTTCGGACTGGTATTTCCAGAGATTCATTTTCGACCTGGATAAGCATTTTTATTTTTTTCTCCTTTATTCAATTATCAAATTCTTTCAAAAGTTATATTTAGCTTTTTTTCATAACTTTTAATAATGAGAGATAATTGATTATTTAAAATAAACCATATTTAAGGTACTTTAGAGGAAGACGCATATGAACATTGGGCATTTAAGCCCTGTAAAGTGACATCAACGGGGATAAGGCCTAAATGATATTAAAGACCACTTAATTATACAATGATACACCGAGTTTAATCAAAATCGTTAGAGCCGTTTTAGAGAAAATTGTAAAAATTCGTTTCAGCGTTGATATAAAGTGGCACTTCCGGTTAGCCGATTTTAACGAAAAAGTTGCTGTCACATCCGGCCCATATACAAACCTTAAATACTTAATATCAGTTTCGTACTACTTTCGTTTATGAGCTAGACTGTTAACACATACACACATACACACAGACACAGACACAGACACAGACACACACACACACACACACACACACACACACACACACACACACACACACACACACACACACACACACACACACACACACACACACACACACACAGACCATTTTGCGACACTTGGTTATTTGGACTAAGGGAACCTCAAAACACGTATTTCCGTTGAAAACTGAGATTCAAAAATTTTCAGGATCGCAATAATTACACTTACTATATATTTCATATATACGTAAGTGAAAGTAAAAAGATCTGGGTGAATGAGAAATTACCTAAAGAATGGAAAGAATCTATTCTTATTCCGATTCACAAAAAAGATCCGAGGACGGATTGTAATAACTATCGAGGAATTTCACTCCTTCCGATATGTTATAAAATATTCACTTTAATCTTAACAAGTCGAATCACAGAATACGCCGAGGAAATTATCGGTGACCACAAATGCTGATTTAGACGAAATCGTTCGACTATTGATCTAATATTTTCTTTACGGCAAATATTGGAGAATAAGTTAGAGAACAATGGTGTGGTTCACCAGCTGTATATCGATTTCAAAAAGGCTTACAATTCTATTGATCGCCAGAAACTGTATAATATTCTAATTAAGCAGGGGGTTCCAAAAAAATTAGTAAATCTATTCAGGATGTGCTTGACAGAAACACTCAATAATGTTAGAATCGGGAATAATTTATCCGAAAAGTTTGAGGTTCTTTCGGGTTTAGAACAGGGCGATTTCCTTTCGCCTCTCCTGTTCAATTTGGCATTAGAACATGCCATGAGGGAGGTAATGAGTACCAAAAAAGGGTTGAATCTGGGTGGAACAACACCTGTGATTGGGCTATGCGGATGATCTGGTCCTGTTAAGTTATGACACGGAAACTATAAAACTAAATACGACAACGTCGATGAAAGCCGGTAAAGAACTAGGGCTTGAAATAAACACGGATAAGACAAAATACATACGCATGGTTCGCTGCCGGCAATGTGCGATGCCGAAAAGACGACGGCCATCATGTAATCTTGATTAATCAGGCATCGGATCTTGACGTTTTCGCCTGACTGTACAGGTTTCATCACTTCTTCTCTTTCATCTCAATTGGTGCCCAAATAATTTTAAAGATTTTGGTTTAAATGTCTCATAGCTCTTGTTTACTAATTTCTTTATGTTCTTATTTTTTCAATATCTACTTTCATTTTCCTTATTAATACTTATTTTAAATGTCTTTCAGAATATGATACCTGTGTCACGTTAACTCGCAATCCCTTCTCGCTCATTATGATAAATTCCTGCAGTACTTTTCTCAAAACTTTTTTCGCATCATCGCAATCTCAGAAACCTGGCTCAAACCCTATATTCCGTCCTCCTCTGTCTCCCTACATAATTACACCCTCATCCGTCACGACCGGGCCAGCCGGACTGGGGGTGGGGTTGCAATATTTGTCCATAATAGCCTGAAGTCCCGAATCCTTGATTACTCCCCACCCTCTGAACATCCACAAGTTGTGTACATACTAGTAGAAATTACCTGTAATAATTCCCCTCTCCTTTACACAGTGATCTATTGTCCTCCCCTTGTTCCATTTGATCCGTCCTTAGAATCAACCCTACTCAACTTTGTTCCCCTTTATCCTAGAATAATTATCGCCGGTGACATCAATACCAATTTCCTTTCTAATTCTAAAGACAAAACCTATCTAGAAAACCTATTTTTTCACTTCATCTCTTTATTGTTTTTTTTTACCCTATTCATCACACCTGCAAGGCCGACACTTGGTTAGATTTCTTCATTATAAACTCCGAACAAAATCTCCTCTCCTCTTCTCAACTGCCAGTATCCTTCTTATCGTCTCACGACCTGATCCTATATCCAACATATAATATCCAAACTCCTCTGATTCATCCGAGATCCATCACATTCCGTCAGCTAGAAACTCTCACCCGTGAAAAAATACTACCTGAACTTGAAACCTTAGACTTGAACAGAATATATTCCTGCTCCTCCATCGACTCCATGGTTGAGATCCTGACTTCCAATCTCCTCAGTATCCTTAACACCTATGCTCCCATAAAAATCTCAACCTTTCGTCACCGGCCTGCACCTTGGATGTGCCAAGAAATTAAGGATCTACAGAAGAGGCGAGATGCTGCCCGTAGACGCTTTAGACGTACCAGGCTTACAGATGACTATCAAGCATTAAGGGAGCTCCGCAACTTGACACAAAGAAGGATTCGGCTAACTAAAGCTACCTACTTCCATGAAGCTCTTTCATCTGCTCCGGATCCGAAATCTAAATGGTTAATCCTTCGCAAACTTTCCCTCTGTGAACCTTCCAGATCCCCTTCCTCAATAGTCTTTCACGTTTCACCTGATGACTTAAATTCACATTTTATTTCTACCTCCTCTACTTCTTCTCTACTCTCCTCTTCCAACTTTTCTCCTGAGTCATCATTCAAGGATGATGACTTTTATTTCTCCGACATTTTCCCCACTGACCTACTGATTGCTGTAATGAAATCCCACACCAACTCCATAGGACCAGATGGCATTCTTGTCAAATTGATAAAATTATGTCTTCCCGAAACCCTACCAGTTCTCCTTTTCATTTACAATTTCTCTCTACAGAACTCAATATTCCCTACCTCTTGGAAAAAAACCATTGTCCTCCTTTTAAATAAAAAGTCAAATCCATCCTCTCCCGAAGATTTTTGCCCAATCTCAATTCTTTCCAATCTCTCAAAACCACTAGAAAGATTGGTGCAATCCCAAGTTTCCAATTTCCTTGAAAAGTCCAACCAACGCGATTCTCTCTCATCTGGTCTCCGTCCCGACTACTCCACACAATCCGCCTTAATTAAAATTACCAATGTTGTTCAGACTGCAATAGATAATAAACAATTGACTGTCCTTATACTCCTTGACTTCTCCAAAGCCTTCGATTCCATTAACCATCCCATCCTTTCCAACAAACTAAAATCATTATCCTTCTCCAATAGCTGCATCTCTTGGCTCCAATATTTTCTCACACAACGCACACAAGCAGTCTCAATACCTAATCAACCACTATCTGCCTATTTTACTTTATCCTCTGGAGTTGGCGAAGGATCTAGCGTATCTCCTCTCCTTTTTAGTTCATACATTAACTACCTACATAAATCAACTCTCTATTGTTCCCACCACCTTTATGCAGACGATTCCCAAATATATCTGTCCTTTTCTCCCTCTGAGCTTTTGGTAGCATTTACTAAGATCCAAGAAGACCTAGATCGAATCAGTGCCTGGGCAAACTTGAATGGATTAAGGTTAAATGCGGCTAAAACTCAGGCCCTTGCCGTTGGTTCCAAGCTCCTTCTTAGACCCTATTCTGACTTTTCCATACTAAACCTTAATGACCAGCCAATCTCCTTCTATTCCTCTGTCAAAAATTTAGGATTTTTCATTGACCAAATCCTCTCCTGGAATAACCACATTTCTCACATCTCCCGACGAACAATTTCTACACTCAAACTATTCCATCGCTTCGGCCATCTCCTATCTCAACATACGCGTAGACTCCTGGTTTCCTCTCTTATCTTCCCCCACTTTGACTACAGCTGTGTTGTGTATGATGGACTCTCGGTGGAGCTCCATGATTGACTGAAAAGACTTATGAACAGCTGTGAAAGATTTGTAATTGGTGCCCCGAGATACTCCCAAGTCTCCCAAGTGTCTCACCAATACACTGAGTTAAAGTGGCTCTTCCTATCCATTGGAAGACAATATTTCCTAGGTACGTTCCTCTATCAAATCATCAACAATTATCGTCCTTCCTACGCCTACAACCTTCTCCAATTCAAGTCCTCAGTCCACTCCCTTATCACATGATCTCAACCTTCCGACCTTTACATTCCTTCTCACAGATCTGCCTCGTCACAAAAGTCGTTTATTGCTTGCTCTGTTAATTTCTGGAATTCCCTTCCTATCAAAATTTGGCATTCTCCCTCTTTATATACATTTAAAACCATCCTATTCCTATTTCTATCCCAAAAACAGTCAGACATCGAAATGATTCACATAATGGTAAATTTACATATAATTTATGACTTAAATACTTGCTATCAGATTCGCCTTCTTTTTCTTTTCTTTTTTTCTTCAGAAACACAGAGTTTATTGCTATGAAGAATGTAATGCATTTTTTATTTTAAAGTGTATACTTATGTTTTACCACTGAACATAGTTTCAAGTGTATCAGCATAGTTTCAAGTGTTTTGTGTACACATTTTTTTTTTTTTGTACATAGTATGTTTAGCTAATATTTTCTTTACTTTTTTTTCTTTATTTTTACTTTTTATGTTTATTTTTATTTAGGTCAGATATAATACTTCAATTTTGTACTTTTTTGTTATTCTAAAGTGACTTTGTCCCAGAATAAAATTATTTTTCTATTCTATTCTATTCTAGCTCGCGCATCTTGTCCCGGAATTTAAAGAATAGAATCTATAAAACCATTATCCTACCTACAGTTCTTGTGTATATACAGTTATGTATGCGGAACGTGGCCACTTACATTAATAGATGAGCAATGTCTTAAGGTTTTGAAAATAAAGTATTGCGTAGAATATTCGGACCGAAGAAAGATGAGTTAACCGGAGAGTTCAGAAGGTTCCACAATGCCGAGTTGCTTGAACTGTATCCAGTTAATATAATTAACGTGATTACATCGTGGAGAATCAAATGGGCTTGTAAAATAGTTGAGCTTAGTAACGAAAGAATTCCTAAAAGTTTGATATTTGCTGTACGAATGGTAAACGTCCGAGAGGTAGACCAAAGCGAAGGTGGGAACATTGCGTTAAAGCCGGTCTGAAGAGGCTGGGTTTGGACGGCAAACGGTGGAGGGAGGTATGTAATAAGTGATTGGTGGTGTCGACATCGAACCTGTTTCTGTTAAAAATCGAACCATTGTTTATATAAACTATTTTTTATTTATTGAGTTCAACTATAAATCCTTTAAATATTTCCCTATACTTACAAGATACCCTGTATATCGGTTTAGACATGTACAAAACAGAATTGCTGACACGGGTCACCAAGAGAAAACTTTTTACAGCCAAAAAATCAAAATTTATCTGATCACTTTTTTTTTATGTATTACTAATAAACAGTGCATCAAAGCGAAAAAAGTATTCTTTGAGAAATTAATGATCGTCAAATTGTGCGTCGAACGAGTACCTAAACTTAATAATTTGATTAACTGATATGATCGATAACCACGGTCAATGAACGCTAATTTTTAGCGATATTGTCAAAATCTGAGAAAGATTACAATAAATGGCCCTAAAGCTTGGAAAAGAGTTCTCTAAGAACAAAAACTCAGAATAATTTCTGATTCTGATCAAATTTTAGACCAAATAATTAGTATCTTGCCTCCTGAAAACGTTCCCAACAGCAGCTATTTTAAGAAAAGAACAACACTTTTTAATGAGAAATGTATAAATTATTATCGTGACCAGTATTATGAATCGCATGGATTCTTAAAAGAGACGATAATTGCTTGAGGTTGTAATGCATCCAGATCTATTGGAACTGAATAAAAACTGGATCAACTAGTGACTTTAGATATGATATTATATTTAAATAATTAATATCTATTTTTCTCGATTTTGTGATCAAAATACATTACGATCCAAGTAAAAAGGAAATGAGTATTTACGGTTTCTTATTACCTAATTAAATAGACATAGTTTGCCCCTCCCCCCTCCAGATTAAAAACGTCCAAATTCCAAGAGTTTTCGTAAATTCAATAGTTGTAGATTAGGATGAGATGAAACTATTAACAAAATTTCAGGCGGATGTTAATAATTCGATAAAAAGGGGTCTGTACCAAGGACTAATATATTAGCCTTTCAGTGGACAGAATGATTAACTCCAATATTCTTTATTACTAATTTTAGTGATGTTTCTTGTAGCAAAATTTATACCTTTATTCACAGTTCTATATTTCAACACTGCAATCACCTACTCTGGATTCAACTTCCAGTCAACGTCCTCTAGCTTAAGGCTCACATCTCAACCTACTCCCATGCTCATTGCTAAGTCCTTGGATGTTTCCACAGGATTCTCCTTATCTCAATCGACCTGGCTAGTAGTTAAAATGCTGTTAATCTGTCACATTTATTAATTCAAACATATCCTCTACCTTCAAGTTAATAAACAAGAAAGAAAATTATTTCAGAAAATCAAGTATTTAACACTTCTAACAGTTTTTATTTAATTTAAAACTAAAAATCACTACAGTTAGTAAATTAAGTAAAGTTTAAAAATAAATTAATAAAATAATTTTACTTGAGCAGAAACTTCTGATGATGAGGTTTCTTCTTGAGCAGCAAAATCCTGTTAATAAAGAAAAAAAAATTAACTTTAATATTTATTTTGCATAGAATATAAAATCGTTCTCTATAGTCACACAGATCAACTTTTTAACTTAGTCCAAAAAACAAAGTCATATTTTTATTTTATAGGAAAATTATTTTTATTTTATTATGAATTAACTTCATAAAAACAATAGTATTCTAAATTTGACATCATTTTTTTTTCTTTGTGTGTATGCATTTCATTTTTGATCCAAAGTAAATTTTGGATTGCAGTTTTGGATGGATATGGTATTCATTTTTTCTCATTTAAATTTGATAAAATAAGGATAAAGACAAGATAAAAAAAGAAATAGAAGGAAGTTAGTCGACTGTTCTACATATCATGGGTGATAAATATTCAGGACGCAGTCATTTTCAAAAAGAAAAAAAATTTCAATTTTTTATTTATGCCAACCTTTCAACCCAAACATGTGGGTCATCTTCAGGGAGTGGTTAGAGCACTGAGGGTGTTCAAGTACTAAAACCACACCCTGAAGATGACCCACATGTTTGGGTTGAAACATTGGCATAAATAAAAAATTAAAATTTTTTTTTTAAAAAAGACTGCGTCCTGAATATTTATCACCCATGATAGAAAAAATACCAAAATGATGCTTTACTAAATATCTCTCATATATTTGATTAAGTTTGGAATCAAGATGTTCCCTTAAAGAAGGTTCCTCCCTTCCAGCCTTCCGATCCTTTCTCCCTTACAGGTTTTTCTCCTGAATCTTCAAATTACAAGATTTTAAAGGCTTTTCTCACCCTGGATATGTTTCTAGATACTCTCAACTATGATATGGTCCATGGAATCTTTTATTGTAAGGTAATATTTCTTCCACAATATTATTTCTTACCCATATTGTAAAGAGATAGACAATCAATTGCTGAATAACTGGCTAACTAAGACAATTTGCTTGATTATGAGTTTGCTGATAAGTGTAAATATATCAAGCTCTATTTTTTTCAGGTCCCAGTTCATACATGGATTACGAGATAAATGGTTGAGGGTAAAACTTCTTAAATTTGATGTTACAACTTTAGATATTATTGTGACAAAGACAATGACCCACAAAGAATCTAGAATAATTATATAACCAGGACATGGTCAATGCAAAACACACCTTCAATCTGATGGATGTATAACATTTCCACAGAGGTGTAAATATTCACTTAGATCTTAACAGTGATATCAACTTCCCCACAGTCATCAGAATTGGAGAGCAGTAGCACAACAAAAATATGGCTGATGGTAATGTTGGTTTTTATGTTCATGAAAGTGCGAAGGCAAAAATCCCTCATAAGTCTTCCTCTGGCAACACTCCTCATTTAGCATATCTATTTGTAGAAATTTTCTTTTTTCATTCATGTAGAAGATTCATCTTCCTTAAATACCGCCCTCATCAAGTCAGATGATCTCATTAATATCTCCTATAACGTATTGATTCCTAAGTTCACTGCAAAGAAAATTTATTGGGAGAACTTTCAACTCATTAATCTCTGAAAAACTAAATTTTCCTTTCATCAAATTACTATATCAACTCTTGGAACCTATCAATTTCTATTCCTCCATTAATGAAATGAACTGTAAGGGTGTCCTTCCTCCAATTTTTTCCTACTCATAAATCACCCTTACAGACCTCTACCTTCAGACATCCTGCAGCTCCCTGGATTAATTCCGAAATCCGAGAGTTGATGAAGAGAAAAGATGGCACTAAGAGGTGTTTCAGATGAGCATGATGATTAAAACTCGTTCAGGACTAGACCTGATAAGGCACAATACTTCCATACTTCCTTATCACAAGTCCCAGGTCCTAAGTCCATATGGAAAATCTATCAATAGTGAAGTCAGAAACCTGTACATCTCATCCTGTTTCTCCTAATTATCTGAATTCCTAAATTAAGCTTTTCCTAACCCAGTACCATTCTCTTAAAATATCATTCCAAAAATGTCCTTAGACCTTGCAAATTTCTGTTTTACAAATATTTCACCAGAGGACTTCCTTTCCTCTATCCTCAAATCTTGAACAAATGACTGCAGTCCCATTGTCCCAGATATATTTTTTAGCTAGATGATCACACTTTTTTTTTTTTTGTCAGATTATAGATAAAATAAAAATATAGCTTTATATTATCGGTTTTTATCTGTACTTGCATACAGTTTCAGGTTTGAAATTTATATTCATTTCATATATTGTACTTACTTTTGTTGTATATCTAGTTCTCATTCCATTCACCATATCAGATCCAATTTGTCATAATTGTTTTAAGTGTTGTAATCCTGGTACAATATAATATTGTAAATATCAACCAATTTTCCTGTTAAAACTACAGCCAAAATGTTAATTTTGTTGGAAATGGGTACTATTAACTTTGGATACTTATTGTGGGTTAATCTTCTGGCATTTCAAAACAGAGATTTGATTATAATACTAGATTTATCAGAGGCTTTAAAAAGTCTATTTATTGGCCTCTTTGGTATTGGCCAATGCATTATGTTGCAAAATAATAATTATGAGCTGTGTGATGAAAACTATTGAACTTTTAGATTATGCTAGGTATAGTGAGACAATCAACTTCAACCTCCTTTATTGTCCCGCTGGATACAGCGATTATTGTTGTTAAAAGTTGAAACAATAGTATTTTCAGCTCATTAAAATTAAATGCTTTACAAAAACCAGTCTGTCTTAGTTGAGTGTTGAGACATAAATATTTCTCCATTCCATATTTACTTGTGTATATTATTCGTTAGTGAAACCAGAGGGATTAAATCCTGTGTACTCAGACATTAGTTATTGCAAATATAACTAACCTTCAACCACCAATAAAAATTTCTTCATTTAATTGCAATAAGTTCATGGATTGACTTGACTTAGCATATACTACATTTTATTAGGTCATTAATTTAATTTAGGATCATTTTTTAACAATACTTTAGCTTGAAGACGTTGAACTTTTTCTGCATCCGTCCAACCTATTCCCTCGTAGCTGAGATTCTTGCACGTATCCTGATCATGCTAAGGTAATGGTCTGTATCTGCATTGGCTCCTCGGTAAGTTCTGACTCCAATGAGGTTAGACTTGTGTTGAGAACCTATCAGAATATGGTTAATCTGACTAAAAACGGTTCCATTTGGTGATCTCCACGTAACTTATTCTCTTTCCTGGAAACATGGTACTTCCTACTAGGCCTTGAGAACTTGTAAAGTCAATCAGGCTGTGAGCATTATTGTTTGTAACCTCGTGTAGGCTGAAAGCTCCAGTAGTCGACCAGTGGCCTAAGACACAAGTATCAATATATTTTACTAATTCCTTTGATGTCCCTTAGCAATTTAATTATATAGCCAAGCTACTAAGCTAATCCAGAAAATATGAAAGAAGAAAAGGATACCAGATGCTATCCTACGGAAAGTTTCCTTGAATAAGTATAACAACAAGAGGCATAGCATTCTTTCCTGTTCCTGTAAGATAACAAACAATACCCTACTAAACCAGACTTGTCCTTAATAGGAATTCATAATAGGCGAACATCGGAATGAATCCTTAGATATTCAGATGATATGTCCTTGGAAGCAATCAGAGGACATTGAGAAACTAGCTATGACACTGGATAACAGAAGAAGAGCAAATTGGCCTCCAAGTAAAGGAATATGAATGATAATGTTATGTTTCTTTATTTAAATAATGATCACTAGAATATGATTAAATGTTTTTTATTAACAAACTCAAATATCTAGATTTATACAACCTCACCATCTGGTCTCCTATAACTTATGTTTCTAAACATATGTACATAACCTTACTTTTACATATCTTAGCATCTCCCTTCTTGAAGTCATTTTCTCCACCTTGGCCCTCTCACCACTCTCTCTGCTCTGGTGAATAACCATCAAACAAAGTTCAATTCTCATCCTCTGGCTGCTCTTCTTCAGTCTCTTTTCCTTGTTGCTCTTCTTCATTCTCTTCTCCTTGCTGCTCTTCTTCATTCTCTTCTTCTTGATGTTCTTCTCCCTCTGCTTCTTGCTGCTCTTCTTCGTGACCACCATTCTACTCTAAAAGAGGTTTAAGGTGCTTTCTATTTCTCTCTATGGCTCCCCCACTTCGTCTTTTCACAAGCAATATGATCTTGGGCGATCCATCCTCCCGATCACGTTGGCTGGAACCCATTCCGAAAACAGACTTGTCTGCACCTGAATTTTTTCTCCTACATGCAAGCCTCTGAGAGGTTTTGCCCCTCTGTTATAATAACCCTTGCTCCTTTTCTGACTCTATTGAAGTATATTCTTAATCTCACTTTCCTTTACCACCTTTGATTGTAAATGACTATTAGTTAGGGGCAAGACTCCTCTCTGGCGTCCAATCATCAGTAGTTCAGCAGGGGAGGGCATATCTGCAAATGGTGAATTATTTCATTCGAGCAAGCACAGAAACGGATCAGCTTGAGCTTCTAGTGCATTCTTTAGTAGCCTTTTAACGGTTTGAATATGATGTTATGCTAATTCATTTGCCTGTTGATGCTTTGGGCTGACCATGGTACTTTGAAATCCCCCTGCTTTGCAAATTCTAAAAATGCAGAACTGCTAAATTGTGATCCTTGATCTGTGATTACCTCACAAGAAATTCCATGTCTTGAAAAAATTTGTTTTAGAGATTTGATAAGACAGCTAAACCCCAAGTCATCAAGTATAGATACCTCACAGAATTTAGAATAGTAATCAAGAAAAATTAAATTAAGACCACAGCCAACATTTCCTTCTCAATGTTAGAGTATCTTTTTTCAGTTTCAGTTAAACTTCTTGAAGCATATGCAAGTGGTTGACCCTCTTGCATTAAAACTCTCCTAGACCGTCGCGTGAAGCATCTACAGACACAGTTACTGGTAAACCAGGATCATAATATCTAAGGACAGGTTCAGTAGTTAAAGCCAGCTTCAGAGCCTAAAAGGATGTCTGTCGCTTCTCCTCCCAATGCCATTCTACTTTTTTTTGCAATAAAAGGCGTAAAGGAGCCGTAATTTGAAAGATTGTGCCCTGATTTGAAAGATATTTGTGGCATTAACAATAAATATTGATAAAGCATATGACCATGTAAAAATACAAACCCGATATCAAAAAATTGCACATAGCTATGAAACTAACTCACTGGATAATAAATTACTTAATACATTGAACATATTTTCTGGATACTTGGGAAGGTCGAGTAGCTTTTGAAACCTACAATGGTCTCCCTTAAGGTGATACTTTGAGTCCAACCCTCTTCAATCTTTACAGAGAACACATCACCAACAATACAATAGATAAGTGTAAAATCATCCAATTTGCAGATGACTTTTTAGTTTATACTGTAGCGAAATCTGCAGAAGAAGGGTAAGATATAATTGGCTCAGCACTGGACAACCTAACACAAGCATTTTCAATAATAGACCTAAAAATTAATCCTAAGAAGTTACTCCTTTTACTAGAGAAAGAAAGATTACTTAAAAGATTTTGAGATTTCAAATGAAAAATACACTGTTAAAAGCGAAGAACACTAGAAGTTTTTAGGCGTAACATTACACTAAATTAAATTTCAAAACTCGTATACAACACTTTCTCTCGTGACACTTTCTTCTACTCAACTCAAGCTTCCTGGGACATACTCTCTCTGGTACTTCCAAACAACTAGTCTCTCTGCCAAACAACAACTTCCAAGGTGGTAATACTATTACTGAGTTTTTCCCACTGGAGCCAGGATCACTTCTCCTATCCTTTCTTCACTGCAGCCACAAAAAAACTGCTAGCCAAAACAAAAACCTTTGTTCCTCCCCTCTTTGGGATTTTAATTTTTGGGGAAACTACAGAGTAGCCATTCTCTTTTCACTGTTATTGATTTAAACATTTTTAACAACTTTCAATTAAGATTTATATTACAATATGCTACTCCAAATCCTATTAATCCGACTTTTAAAACAAATTATAACCAAAAATATAAATTAAAAATATAGTAAAGATTTTGAGATATATTTTTTTCTTTCTCACTATTGATTTTTTTTTTAGATTTTCTCCTGCAGTTTCTATAATTTCAATTTGTTTTTTTAATATAATTGATGAATAAATAAATAAGTGAAAAATTTTGAGATTTTAGCTCAGTTAATATTTGACAAATCTGACTTTATGAATGTCAAATCGATATTGTTGATGCCAAATTCATTACAGTCTATGATTCAATTCAAATCCGGAAGGTATACTGGAGCACTGAAGAAAGAGTAAGAATTCAAGTCAAAACAATCAAGGCAGTAGTTCTATTCAACGAATAGTCTGTCTACACTTGTGTTTACTTCGTCCTTTTATAATGTTAAATTTGAAACATTGCCAGTCACAGAATCATTTACCTTCCTCATATTTTTCTTTCTTAAATTATAAATTCAATATGGACAAGATAGTAAATTTGATGCAACAAAAATGGCAAAACTTGCAATATAAAATTTAAATATGTTATTCTAAAGATCCTGAAACAGAAAGATATTTAGGTACGGGGTTTTTACAAGCAAGGGAATAAAATGTGCAATAAGATGGAAATCTTGTCTCTAATTATAATTCTCCTAATACCATAGTCAATATGTTTTTCTTATTCTGCACAAAAAAATAAATTGATAACCTGAAAATCTGGTCAAAACAAAGGCAAAAATAAATAATATAAATTTTGCATAAAATTGTATAAAATATTTTTTTTCTTAGCTCTTAGGGAACCATTGAAACAAATATTTCAAATAATAAAATACTTCTCATATAATAGTATAAATATTAATAAATCAAAATTACATCAAGTCGTCCTCTGCGTTGTTGAATATTACGTTTTCTTGAAAAAGCTTCTTGTTCCTATAAAAAAGAAATATATACATACATATACTTTTTGATAACTTTGTTGAATTTTTGTCAATATACTAATATCAATTTCAACATAAAACATTTTTTTTTTTTTTTTAAATAAAAATGAACAAAAAACATAGATGCATGGAAAAGTAAAAACTCAAAAGAATCAAATTGGAACATATCTGAACACTTCAACTGATTATATAATAAAATATTGATGAAATTGATTTCTTAGTTCTAACTATAAGTGAGGTCATGAAATTGTTTAAAAAAAAAAAAAAAACTGTAGAAAAAAATTGAAAGAACTTTATCTACAAAAATTTGAAAATAAATGGTCTCTTAAGAAGTTTATGATAAAATACCCAACAAAAATGTTCTTAACCATGAAGTCTTCAAGTCTGTATTAACCAAGTTGAGGTTTATTAGTGAAAAACTTGAGATTCACCTCAAGTTGTGTATAAAAATGAAGTGATTTTTTATCCTGTCAAGTAAAAATGACTAAAAATAATTGCTGCAAACCTTTTATATCTTGTTTTCCCATGATCAGGATGTATTATATATTATAATAAATATAATTACCTAAATAAACTTTTCATTAATAAAACGAAGAAATTAAAAATAACGATTTTTCAAATATATTTCATGTGATAGGAATTGATCCATATTTATAAGTGACAGAATAAATATTTCTAGTCCCCAAATATACGTTTGAAATGAAGAAGATTGATTCAATTATTTTTATGAAACATAAATATTAGGATCAAAACATTTAGTATGTCTTATATAAATACAGATCAATTCCTATAGAAGATATTTGGGTGAAAAATATAGTTTCATAACCACTTTGCAGGGAAAACATTTGATAAATCAATATTTTTCAAATTAATTTTATAAATAAAAAATCTTTTTGTTGTGATACATCCTAGATCATGGAAAAACAAGAAATAAAAGCTTTACAACAAATATTTTTAGTAATTTTTGCTGAAAATAGGAGTACTTTTACTTGACAGAATAAAAAATCACTTTGTAGGTATAAACACCTTGAGATGAATAATTTATGCTTTTTTAAAAACAGAACTTAGTTTAATTTATCCACTCAAAAATCCTCTATAAATGGTTTTAACAATGACAAACTCAATTTTCATTTAAAATAAATTTTATCTAGTTTACAAAAAAAAAAATTGTTAATTACTTAAATTAAGTATTTCTTTAGTTATGGCTTCCTATTCAACATGACACTTACAAAAACAAAAATTTGAATGTTCTATTTTTCTGCTAAAAATTGGCCAATTGTTTATATGAATTTTTTTTAGCTCTTGAGGTCTGCTATCACTCCTTTAAAAAGTTCCCACTACTTACGGGATACCCTGTATATATGTAAATAAAAATATATGGGTAAATGACAATAAAAATACTATATCTAGACATACTCTCATTGATTACATAAATAAGAATAATAGTGGCAAAAATCGTATCTTCTTCACAGTGTGAGATGCTTTGGTAAGAAATGGCCATACACATAATCAAGTTTATTAAACTGCACCTATTATTTGATTAGTTTTCCATAGTGATAGATAATATTGTTATTATGTATACCATTTTATGTTATTTATTATTTTAAAGTAATTTATTCTAATCAATAATTTTTTTGTATTACTTTAATTAAATATTTTTTTTAAAAAAAGCAACAAAAAACCAATGAAAAATTAAATCAGTTATTTTAATTGCCAATGTACAGTCATAGTTTATAAGCTTGATTGTTATGGAGTGCATTATAGTGTTTATTGTGAGTATATAATAGCCTTACATATAACCTAATGTTATGTTTTAAGTTTTTTAAACCTGTGAACTTCATCAATAGAGAGTCCAAAATTCAGTTGGATGAAAAGGATTCCACACCTTATAAGCCCAGCAGTTTTCACCAATAAAATATAATTGCTTAGGTATCATTATATGATATTTTATGTATAAAATATTTGAGACTACAATAATAAACATATCTACAAAATATTTATGGAAAATTTTTTAGTAATTCTATATTCTGAACAACATTACTGATCCAGTCAATGAAGAAGTTATAGAGTGCATGAGTAGGGACCTAAGCAATTCCTTCAGAAACTTGTTCAGAGTGCTTAGGATATGAAATTATCAAAAGTCCTGACCTCTAGGTGGTGAGCCGGAGAGGAGAGAGAGGAAAGGTCACATTTTTTAATTTTGGATTGTATCTCGAAAACGGTGCATCACAGGAGAAAATTTTCATACAGTAAATTAAAGTTTATAAAATTATCTAAAACTTTCATTCTATAGATTTTATCATAATTCTAAATCGTTTTCGAGCTACACGCCCGAAAAAATAAGGCATTTTTGAAAAAATTCATTTTGCCTCACATTTTTCATCAAACATTCTTTCATACCGTCTAAGCTATTCATCTGATAAAGAAATTCATTTAAAAGAAATTGACCCACAACTTTTGTTAGTTTGTCTAATAATACATGTGGCCATACTTTAAATCCAATTATTAAATAAAGTAGAACAGAATCAAGTTACTTCAAAAATTTAATATTGTATTTTACGGTTAATAAAATGCTCATGATAATTTTATTCTATTTGTTACATTAAATACATACAATTATAAACCTCCAATTTTCCATGCTTTTGGATTGAACAGCCCTGATGAAGGCCTGAACTTCGAGCCGAAACGTCAACAAGTATAAAAATAATTATAATTACTTATTTTTACTATTTTTATATTGACTGATCCCCCTAACCATCCTTCTCTTCAATTATAAACCTCATTGTTATCACCGTTCTCAATAACTTCTTAATATTACACTTACAACTTTATACGGATTCACGTTTTCATCCACTTTGGGCATGTGTATCTTGGCAAGGGTTGTTCATTCGTCCATGGCATCTTCACCCTTAGTAGTAGTACACGGTGGACCAGACACCCCTACCTTGCACTTCCCCCACACCTCTATAAATTGCATATTGTTGTGTTCCTAGCAACTATTAAAAATCCAACTGTCCCACAAAAAAAGTCAACCCACTGTCCCAAAATAGCGCACTGTCCTATATGGCTATTACAGTTATTTTTTTGGGCCCCTGGAATTCAGCATTTGGTTTAATTTTGTCATAATTGGCATTTTATTACAGCTGAATAGTCAGAGAATAATAAAACATGAAAACATATTTCAAATAATTGGCTTAGGCTTTAAAAATACTGATGAAATCAATTCCTTGAAACTAATGCTGAAAATCAAGCGTCATTTGTAAATAAATGGCCAACAATAATGTCAAATGCCTAGAAATGAAATATCTGGACAATACATTTCTCTTTTCAAATCAGTGATTAGTTTTTAAAATATTTAAAACAGTTTCTTAGAAAATTATGGCATAGTTATGGGGCTATAATAATATTTTTGGTGTAAATGTTCATTTTTTTTTAATTAACTAATTTTTATTATATTTTATTTTTATTTATTCCTAATTTATTTAATAACTGGATTTAAAGTGATACTACACATATTGTTAGATGAACAAAAGTTATACCAAAATATAATTTTTTTTAATTAATGATTTTTTATTCATTTATTCCTACTTTATTTAATAACTGGATTTAAACTGTTGCTACACATATTACAAGACAAATGAACAAAAGTTATACCAAAAGCCTTATTATAGCCCAATAACTATGCCATTTATGAGTACTGAGGAAGAAGACAGTAGGCGTTTACAGAAGAACCACTTTTTCTGCCAATTAAGTTCATTTTCTAAGGAACTGTTTCAAATATTTTCAAAATTAATAACTGATTTAGAAAGAGGAACGTAGTGTCCAGGTGTTTTATTTTAAGGAATTTTTTGTTGCTGTTGGCCTTTTATTTACAAATGACTCTTGATTTTCAACATAACTTTTGATGAATTGAATAAATTGACTTTATCGTTATTTTTATTACCTAAAGCAATTATTTTTAATATTTTTTCATGTTTAAATATTCTCTGACTATTCAGCTTTAATAAAATGCCAATTATGAAGAAATTACACCAAATGCTGAATCTGAGTGAAAAACTAACTCAAGTCTAAGTCATCAATCCACCATGTTGGACGCCATTTTGGGACAGTGCGTTCATATTTTTTTGTGGGACCATTGGATTTTTTTAATAAATAGTTGAAAGGAACACAACGATATGCATTTTACAGGTGTGTGGGAGGAGTGCACAGTAGGGAGGTCTGGCTCACCGGGTGGGCGGGGTAGCCGAATGGGCTAACGCGTGTGCACAACACCGCCGTTGCCCGGTAACCTGATATACCAATCAAATGATATAAAATAGTCACAAGTTCGCGCCCCGATGCCGAGGGAGTCTTTTAAATCCTCGCCCACACTCCCTGGCCCGGGAAAACCCCGTATAGCCTTAATGGCGAGGAAGGGGAGGACCCAAAAAAAAAAGGTCTGGCTCACCGTGTACCACTACTGTGGATGAAGATACCATGGACAAACAAATCTTGCTAAGATTCATACCTCCCAAGTGGATTAAAACGTGAATCTATATAAATTTGTTAGTGTAACATAAAGAAATTATTGATCTATTTTAAATATAAGTTTTCATTTACTTTGGATGTGCAAATCTTCATCCTAAGTAGTGGTACACGGAGAGCCAGACCCCCTACCGAGCACTCCTCCCACACTCCTATAAATTGCATATCGTTATGTTCCTTACAACTATTAAAAAAAATAAATGGCCAACAATAACGAAAAATGCCTTGAAATAAAACATCTATACGATATATTTCTCTTTTTAAATCAGTGAATAATTTTTAAAATATCAAAAACAGTTCTTTAGAAAATGCACTTAATCTGCTGGAAAAATGGTTCTTCTGTAAGCACCTAATGTCTTCCTCAGTATTCATAAATGGTTTAGTTATTGGGCTATAATAACGTTTTTGGTATACATTTTGTTCATTTGTCTAATAATATGTGTAGCCACACATTAAATCCAGTTATTAAATAAAGTAGGAAAAGAATAAATAAATAAATAAAATAAAAAATCATTAATGAAAAAAAATAATTATTTTTTGGTATAAATTTTGTTCATTTGTCTAACAATATGTGTAGCCACACTTTAAATCCAGTTATTGAATAAAGTAGGGAAACAAATTATTAATTAAAAAAAAAAATGGGCTTCGGAGATAGAGAATGAGGTAATGCCAACTGCACATCATATGCCAGAATTGCAGAGGCTCATATTTTCAGTGTAAACTGGATTTCCAACCTACAAGTAGCGGAATGGACAACCAAGAGTACACGCAGATATCTAATGAAAATATAGAATCCGCAGGGGAGTCTTCTGAAAGTGAAGATAAACACCAGGTCGACGACATTGAAGGGAGAGAGGGAGGGAGGGAGGGAGGGAGGGAGGGAGCGAGAGAGAGATGGGGGAGAGGGGGAGAGGGAGAGAGAGTGAGAGAGAGAGAGAGGGGGGGGAGGGGGGAGGGAGAGGGAGAGGGAGGGAGGGAGCGAGGGAGAGAGGCAGAGAGGGAGAGAGGCAGAGGGAGAGAGGGTGAGAGGGAGAGAGGGAGAGGGGGAGGGAGAGAGGGGGAGGGGGAGAGAGTGAGAGAGAGAGAGAGAGAGAGAGAGAGAGAGAGAGAGAGAGAGAGAGAGAGAGAGAGAGAGAGAGAGAGAGAGAGAGAGAGAGAGAGATGTTTTTAGGAGATTGAAGGGAACAGTGATTGGAAAAGGTGAAGAGACCTACGTGCATTAGAGGAAACGTTACTTCTCTCTTCTCTCTCACTCTCTCTATCTCTGTAACTGCTGGAAGAAGGGGACTTATACGAATGAAGTCTTTGGTATTTCTGTACGTTATTCAGATTTATATTAGTCAGTAAATTTTATATTAGCTTTAGATTAGTCCGTAAGTTCTTGTTGTTTGGTAAAAAATAGTTAAGTTTAGATTACTCCTTAGATTAAGTTTTATTAATTATCTATAGTCTATTGTTTATTTAGAAATTTCATTGGGCTTTTTATAGTCTGTTCGTCAAAATTGTATACAATAATAATAAATGTTTTGATTTTGATTATTTATTAATAAAACATATGTTAGGTTGATAAAGTGGATACGTGAGGTTTTCACATGGTTGTCTATTTAAGCTCGCGTATATGGACTTTAAGACGACCATTATTACACTGGTGGCAGGTACAAGGGGTATTAGAACCCATAAAACATAAAATAAATAAGAAAGTTAGGTTTATATCAGGTTACCAGTGAAATTGAATTTAGGGATTACCATGGAGGCTGAATTGATGCAATTAAAAGCTGAATTAAACGAGGTAAAAATAGAGATGGAAGCTCTAAAACAAGCTTCAATTAGTTTTCAAAATCCATCGACTAAGGAAAACATATTAAAAAAGGAGTTAGGCTTGGAAAACTTGATACAACCATGGGGTGGGTTAAGTGATGATGATAATGTAAATACATTTTTAAGACATGTTGATCTGGTAGCTTCTACGGAGGGTCGGGCCGAACAGGAGAAGGTGCTAATTTGTTGATCAAAGTTAACCGGACCCGCGAAGGGGTGTGTTGCATCTTATCCAGAATTATTAGAATCCACTGTTCAATTTGATCAGATAGCGACAATACTTCGCAAGCGTTTTGAAGGATTTTGTACACCTGAACAGCGACTATTCCAGTTAAATTCTGTAGAACAAATGCCTGGAGAAGGAGTGCATGAGTACGCTGATAGGTGCGAAGGTTAGGAGAGCTAGCAATTCCAAAATCGTTGTCAGTAGAAGAAGCCAGCTGGGGTAGGGGTCATTACGAAAATATCGTTACGGCTGCATTTTTAAAGGATCTGCGACCAGATATTAGGTGACAACTCCTGTTTGACACTCCATCAACCTTGGAGGGGGCCGTAAATAAGGCGGCAAGATTAGGCGAAGCGCTCGCGGATGATCCTCCGGCACAAGAGGTGTGGGCTATTCGGCAGGAATTATCTTCTAACGACCGGTCAGATCAGAGATCCCCTATACATGAAAAAAAATGTTACTGATGCCATAAAACAGGCCACTTCGCCAGAGAATGTCCTAGGCCAACCAATACACAAAAGAAAGATTTTAAGAGTTATTTTGTTTGCGGTTCTAAGGGCCACTTTTTCAGTCTGCCCGAGATGGACTATCACAGCAGTTAACACTAGCGAAGAAATTAAAAATTTCCAAAAAGCCACGGGCTCGATGTGTGCCCCGCCATCGTAAGCCCGACCAGAAACGGGGCCACTCACATTGTTCCTAACTTTTCCTCTTTTGGTAAAAAGGGAATATTGCAGATAGTTCACATTGAGGGGCAGCGCCGCGAACTATTGGTGGACAGTGGTTCAGAAATCTCAATAATAAAAAAACCGATATAGGTGCCCCGACAATAGTTTGTGGTGAACAAGATTTAGAGTGTCGAATTGACTCAACAGTGTTGTCTCACCGGTTTGTAGTTGCCGATGTTGTATCGAGAGCGGATGGTCTAATGGGATGGGACATCATGAGAAAATTGGGACTTATTATTGATGCTGCTAAGGGGATTATAGTGCAAACTAATAGAAATCAACAGCGGGAGGTTGAAATAATTTCAAAAGAAGACCAACTAAAAGCAATTCGGGTCCATGCCGTAAATAAAGTTGTGATTCCGCAATTTAGTGAGGTTCTCGTTAAGGGTTCAATTGAAAGAACCATGCAACGGTGATATCTTACTGGACCAGTCGTACAGACGCAATATGGTGTCAGAGTTGATCGTAGTATTAACAACATTGATCGTAAAAGAGTCTGCGTGAAATTAATCAATTAGTCTGAGGAGGAGGTGGTGATACCCAAGGGGCAATGCTTAGGTCTGGCCGAAGAGGTCGCTCCGACGGCGGTTTTAAAACCAAATGTCCAGAAAAATTTAGTGGATTTGGTGCAGACTTTAGGTGTGAACGCGGAAGGGACAAAATATCTCATCAAAGAATGTCGAAATCGACTAGTGCATTTGACTTCAACTGAAAGAGAAAAAATTTTAGACGTCTTGAAAAAGTATTTACGTGAGTTCGAACCTCCTACAAAGGAAGGCTGTCGATTAGGGGTATATCACCGAATCCGAAAGAAGGAACAGTCATAAAACGACCCAACCGCGTTCCTTATCACCAGCGACCCGTAGTGGCAGAATACATTCAAGACATGTTAGAGAAAGATATCATATGAACTTCTGAAAGCCCATGGTCAGCTCCAGTAGTACTTGTAAAAAAGAAAGGAGATGGATCATCTGCCCCTAAGTATAGGTTCTGTATCGACTTTCGTGGTCTGAACAAAATTACAAAAACAGATGCGTACCACCTTCCATTGATTGTAGAAACGCTAGAGCACATGGGACGAAGCCGAATCTTCACTACATTGGAATGAGCAAGTCTCTGTCATCAGATTCCAATTTGGCCGGAAGATCAGGAAAAGACTGCATTTACCACCGAAGAGGGGCATTTTGAATATAAAAAGATGCCTTTTGGTCTAGTAAATACACCAGAAACTTTTCAACGATTAATGGACCAGCTACTAGTAGAAATAAAAGGAGACAAATGCTTAGTATATATATATCTTGATGATATTATTGTATACAGTGCTACCATAGAGGAGCACTGTCAGCGATTAGGTAAGGTTTTGGGGGACTAGACGAAGCTAATTTACGAGTGAAAATGGATAAATGTCACTTTGGGAGAAGTTCATTACTTGGGGCATATAGTTTCCAGCGAAGGTGTTAGGCCCGATCCGAAGAAGGTAGACACAGTGGTAGGTTATCCAGTCCCGAATAGTGTCAAGGACGTCAAAGCTTTTTTAGGACTTGCTGGATATTATAGATGCTTTGTTCCGGGATTTTCAAATATGGCGAAACCCCTATCAACAATTTTAAGAAAGGATGAGAAATTCCACTGGGGTCAAGCTCAACAAACTTCTTTTGAAGCGATCAAAACAGCTTTGTGTTCACATTCAGTTTTAATTTACCCAGATTTTAATGATCCATTTAGAATATCGACAGACGCTTCGGGTGTAGCCTTAGGGGCTGTCCTTTCTCAGATAGGAGAGGGACATGAAAGACCAGTGGCATACGGTAGCCGTCAACTTAATAATACCGAGCAAAACTACTCCGCCACTGAAAGGGAATTACTGGCAGTAGTATGGGCTACTGCTCAATTTAGATGTTACTTATTAGGAAGGAAGTTTACATTAGTAACTAACCATGCTGCTCTCAAATGGATGCTAGATTTGAAAGATCCTTCTGTTCGATTAGCATGATGGAGCCTCCGGTTAATGGAGTACAACTATGACGTGGTTCATGGGCCTGGAGTACGACATCAAAACGCTGATGGTCTCAGCAGAGGAGTTGCAGTAGTAGATTATAGGTTTCTCGATCATGTATCTTTACTGAGAGAACAAGAAGAGGATCGCTGGTGTCACAATATTATAGCAAAATACCCAGAGAAAGTGCGTATAGGTGACAAAGGTTTATGGTATTGGAAGGACGATCAGTCTGATCCAGAGATGTGGAAGATAATGGTCCCTGTATATTTGCGGAATTTTATCATTAAAGAAAATCATGATTCCTTGTGGGCATGTCATCCAGGTCAAACCAGGTCGCACAGCAGCGCGAAATCCTTGAGAGGTTTTACTAGCCAGGCGTGCGGAACAATGTTACAACGTACGTTCGCAATTGGCGTTCTTGTAATACGAGAAAAAGCCTAAGAGGGTTAGCTGTTCCACTGGGCCCTCCATTAGAAGGTACCTATCCCTTCGAATTGGTATCAATAGATATAGCTGGCCCATTTGCACTAAGCACAAAGGGAAACCAGTATCTTCTAACATTTGTAGATAATTTTACAAGATACACAGAAGCGGTACCCTTAAAAGAACAAACGGCAAATGAAGTGGCGGAAGCATTTGTTAAATATATTGTTTTGAGACATGGGGCCCCGGAGAAAGTTTTAACAGAAAGGGGTAGGAATTTCACATCAGACTTGTTTAAAGAAACATGTAGATTACTAGGAATAGAGAAAGTTCAGATCACGGCCTACATCCAGCAGAAAATACATTAGTTGAACGATTCCATCGGACGCTGTGGGACTCTCTGGCACACTTAGTGCGTAAGGAAGCTGCCGATTGGGACCGATGTTACTGAAAGTTAATTGTAAATAAAGATGTTTTGGCAGGAATAGAGAATAGCCTTCCGCTTTTATATCGGGGCTTTAGGTTATTTATACTCGTGAATTATTAAAACAAAACCCCGGCACTGGATGCAGACTTTTTTTGAGGGTGTTTAACTGTGATTGGGAATTCGGGGATCTACTACCTTTTGTGACATTGAGTGAGAAGAAACAATAGGAATATGTATATATGAAATGTAGGACTTAGTAAACACTTTGAATGAATTGACTCACCTGGTTTATTCTTCAATTGTGAGGCCTATAGGACAACTAAATAAAAGGGCTTTTCACTCCGGTATAATAAAACAATTTATTTTAACAACTGATAATAAATGAATATATATAAGTGAACGGTCGGCTTGATAATCTTGGTCTTCAATGTAGTAAGCTATCTTCCTAGATGATGTCCTCTTGTGTTCATGTCCAGGCCTCAAGTCCGTCTTCCTCCTCTCTTCTGACAACCCCCTTTGTACATGTCCTGGCCTCGAATGCCTTCTCTTCTCTCCCGCTTTTGCTACCTGCTGGGTCCTTTCAGTATCTCCCACCTTCTTCCTTCTTTATCGATATGAGACTTTTCAAAGAACACTTTGTCCACTGCACAATTGAGTACAATTCACAGTGCAACCTCACATTCCTATATATTATATATTCCTTCTCATTCCCTCACACAATGTCAACTAAAGGAGTAAATATACAGGGAGCTATCTACTACAGATAGGTACCCTTTGCTTTTGCGGCTTACAGGGCGACACCTCATAGTTCAACAAGGTACTCTCCGCACCATCTAATATATGGTCATAAATTTGAACTTCCATTTCCATGTGATTTTTATCAACATAAGTTCCCAGGATCAATTAAGGAATACGTTTCGGCACAAAAAAATAGACTTACCGACATTCATAAAAAGGCAAATGAATCGGCGAGGGAGACTTGGAAAATTCATACTTGAAACCATAATTTTGGAAAGACTATGCGTGAATATCAGGAAGGAGAACTAGTTTATTTATTCGAACCAGATTCACATCCAGAGCTGTCGAGGAAATTTAGACATCCGTGGTCAGGATCGGAGAAGAAGAGTGAGAAACACTTTATTTTCATAAAATATAAAGGATTGCTGCCCAATTATATTTGGTTGCTATATACACAACATACTCTTCTATCCTTAGGACAATATATGAACTTATATATAAATATACAGAAGTATTAGTTAATATTAGTAAAATAGATATATATATATATATATATATTGTTACGTTCCCTTTGTCAACAAAAACCAAACAAAGAGTTTACTTTTTCAATGTATTATTTTTTTTAACACATAACATCAATTCTCAGGTTGGGTTCTGACAACTGAACACTCATTCAACATTTAATAACTATAATTTACTAATTACTAAATACATATAAAGACACGAGATACATACATTAAGAAATTATACATTAAAAAACCTTGATTGTCCCAGTCTAAACTTTGTGGCTCTTTCTATTTTCTCAACTTGCTGGCTAGTACCTTTTCTCTTGACAGCTTGTCACATTTTCTCTTGGCGGCTCATAACCTCCTCTCTTGGCCGCTATCACCTTCTCTCCTGGCGGCCCGTCGCAGTCTGAGTTACATGAGGCTTGCTTCCCCCACTTCTTCCCTGTAGTTCATGCTGTTACCGCTTTTGCGCCACTATTCAAATGCCATGTAATGTTGACATTACAATATATATATATATATATATATATATATATATATATATATATATATATATATATATATATATATATATATAAATTCAAACTTCACTATTTTATTGGGAATAAGGTCACTTAATTAATTGTATTGTAATTAAGTGACCTTATTCCCAATAAAATAGTGAAGTTTGAATTTAATACTCAAAGGTCGATGAAAGAAAAGTTGTAAATATATATATATATATATATATATATATATATATATATATATATATATATATATATATATATTGTAACGTTCTCAAAAGCCACGCTAGTTGGGCGCCATGTTGTAACGTTCTCTTTGTCAACATAAATCAAAACGAGTTTCCTTTTGAATATATTATTTATTTTAACACACAACATTAATCTCAGGTTGGGTTCTTACAACTGAACACTCATTCAACATTAAATAACTATAATCTACACTAATATATAATTTAAAATAGTTTTATAAAATAATTTGTCCCGGTCTAAACTTTTGGTTCTATCCCTTTGTCAACATAAATGGCATTGTTAGCACTCACCCAAATGTTTACGCCTGTCAGCGAAATAATCTCTTCTTACTTACGAATGTCCCGTTTTCTGTACCGTTTAATTAATTTCTGCTGTGTTCTCTTCCAACATAAAATAATCTCCACTAGTGGCCTCTATCAACACTCGAACCGGCTAGTACTCCTTTTTCTATCCTCAGCTTGTCACCTTCTCTCTTGACAGCTTGTCACATTCTGCCTTGGCCGCTATCACCTTCTCTCCTGGCGGCCCGTCACATTCTGAGTTACATGAGGCTTGCTTCCCCCACCACTTGCTTCCCGTAGTTCGTGTTGTTATCACTTTCGCGCCACTATTTAAATGCCATGTAATGTTGACATTACATTTCTCCTCCGTTCCAGTTTAAAAAAAAATAAACTAATTTTAAAATTCGGTGAATTATTTACATTTTTTTTTTTTTTTATATAAAATAATAAATTTAACTTTTGACATTCACACTTTTTACAATAGAGTTCCCAACCTTGTTAGCAAACATTTACAATTTTATATACAAAATATTGAATTATTTACACTATATTACCTTAATCTACATACAGTAATTACATAACTTGTTCATCTAATTTATGTACAGGAAAAGTAGATTGATATACAAATAATAAAATAAGCTGAATACATTATTTACCAAAATAATTTTACCGTACAATTCCCATATCTTATGTATAGTTAACTTACAAAATAACTGTTTGAATTACTTATATAACATTCAAAAATATATTTTAACTTGTATTATAGGAATAATCAGAGAGAAGACACTAATTGATTAAGACAATTTTTTAACTTTCTTCTAAAATTTGGATTTTACCTAGCAATATCCGGCCAAAAAAACTTATTTAACTTCTAAATATTAATCTATTATCCTATCTACCAACAATGTAATTAGACTATTTACAAGTTATCCAGATTGAGTAACCTAACGATGGTTTCGCCAGGACCCTCTAGCTCGTCAACAGAAGGGACGCTAATTTAAAACCCTTTTTTATCCTCTGGATAGGATAAAGACTACCGTGTCTCACTATAACATAATGAGCGACCTGCCCTAACATGATCCAGGATCATATAACCCCCATAAAACTCATATTCTAGAATAAGTAGGCTGACTGGTGATCCATTACAATCAAAATTATACTTAGCGAGTCCATGGAATGACACTTCATATAATCCTGTTCTTTTCTTACTCCAGTCATCAAACTTTCCTAACTCATCTTTAAATCGTAGAGTTAACTTTTCTGGAATTAAAGGAACTTCTGAACTAAAATAATTACCATGCTTTTCTCTGCTGGATTTTACTCCTTTGAACTCAATTTGAAACTTGAGAAGTTCTTTCTTGATATCTTTAAGATTAACTGTATGAGTTTCTACTAGAAATTCTGTTGTCACTAATTTTTCTTCATGGGTTTCTTCATCTTTTCCTAAGAGATTTTCTGATCCAATATCAATTGAAGCACGGGCGGATCTACGGGGGGAAGGGAGGGGGGGGCTTTCGGGCTGAAGCCCCCCCCAAAATGGTAAAATATAACCACGTTTTATCGAAAAAAATATAAAAAAAGTATCACTTAAAGTATTATTGTTCGTGTGATTAATATTAAAAGGGCTTTAGGAATCACTTAAACACCGTTTCATACATGTTGTTAGTTTCTTTCTTTTTTTCTAAAGTAATTATCGTTGTTTTTATGAAAAAAAAAGCTTTCGGGCTGAAGCCCCCCCCAAAATTAAATCCTGGATCCGCTAGTGAATTGAAGAATTAATTTTGCTAAGCTCTTCAGTAACAGTTTGCTTCTCATCACTTTCTGAGTGACCAAAAGTAGTTTTCTCAGCCAGTTTCGTTTCTTGAACTTCAGTTATATTTGCACTAATTTGGGTTTCTAGGTTATCACAATCTTGTTTCAAAATTTCCTGTTTATTATTAGAAGTTTTTTCAGCCAGTGTAGTTTCTTGGACTTCAGTTATATTTGCAATAATTTGGGTTTCTAATTTATTTTCTTGAATTTGACTTTCCAAATCCCGCTTCCAAGCCTCCTGCTTGTTTTCAATACTACGAAGAATAGTCATTACTTGTTGAAACATACCACACACATCAGCACAACTCAAATTGTTGCTATTACTTATATCTATTTTTTCACCCTCCATATTATTTTCACTAAACTCATTTATTTCATTTAATCCCGACTGACTTTCACACTGTCTATTTTTATCAAGTAGGCTTTGTACAACTGACTCTCCCTTATTTTCTACACTAACAACATTCCCATTAGATTTTCCAAGAATTATATTATTACAATCTCTAACTTCTATTATCTCTCTCTGCTTATTCTCCATATTACTCAAAAATTATTAATAAAAAAAATAAAATTAAAATTAACAAGGATTGTGCGTTCAGCTGTCGTGACTACGTACGTTTTCAAAAGCCACGCTAGTTCGGCGCGTTCATGTTGTAACGTTCCTCTTTCCCTCCAAAATCAAACAACGAGTTTCCTCTTTCAATATATCATTTATTTTAACACATAACATAAATCTCAGGTTGGGTTCTGACAACTGAACACTCATTCAACATTAAATAACTATAATTTACTAATTACTAAATACATATAAAGAAACTAGATATATTCATTAAGAAATTATACATATAAAATTTATTATTGTTTTCAAAAACCTTGATTGTCCCAGTCTAAACTTTGTGGCTCTTTCTATTTTCTCAGCTTGCTGGCTAGTACCTTCTCTCTTGACAGCTTGTCACATTTTCTCTTGGCGGCTCATAACCTTCTCTCTTGGCGGCCCGTCACATTCTGAGTTACATGAGGCTTGCTTCCCCCACTTCCTCCCCGTAGTTCGCGCCGTTACCACCCTCGCGCCACTATTCAAATGCCATGTAATGTTGACATTACAATATGTTTTACAATTTTTCATTGTCTAGGAACTTAATAACTTTGGTAAGGATTTCTTCTTGATTTCCCAGAGATGTTGATATGTTCTGAGGTATTCCGAGTTCTTTTAAACTTGCACTCCGTAAAAAGGGCACTCTTCCAAAATACGTTTTACAGTTAATGACTGGTCACACTTTTGACATCTGGGATATGATCTTTTGTTATGAGGTGGAGATGTATCAGTCTAGTATGCCCGATTTGGCCCGATCCTCAGCCGCGTTAGGATGACCTCTTCTCTATTACTGCTGCGTTTAAAGCTGCTCCACGGTTGTACCTCTTTCTTTATTGTCTTTAATTTGCTTGGTGCGCTATTGTTCCACCTTCTTTGCCATTCTTGGTATATAGTAGGAAGTCATTGGAAGAGTGGAAAGAGGTCATCACCCTTTCTCAGTGATGGTTTGGAGGGGAGTTTGCTTTGATGGCATCACAAAGCTCTATTTTTGTGGAAATGAGTTAAAACAGTCGCTAAAAACTATCAGAACGAAATTTTTGAACCTGTTGTCAAGCCTCTAAATGATACTCTGTTTGCTGGAAGTCATAAGGCTTTCCACCAGGATTCCACTCCATCTCAAAAGACCAGGTCAACCGAGGAGTGGGTGCAAAAGAACAATCCAGAGTTCAGTTCTGCCTCAGAATTTGCCCTGATCTCAGCAATCTAGATTATCGGCTTTGGTCCGATAATCTGGAGAGGATGACATGCCACAGAGTACAACCTAACTTGGAAAGCCTCAAAAAATCTCTGGTCCGAGCACTTGAGCACTTTCCTCAAGAAGTGCTGAGTGCTGCTATTGATGACACCACGGAGATT